>CM076678.1:1603119-2057477 GCA_038501925.1 Xenopus petersii | reverse complement strand
TTAACTGGGGCCCAGAACACATTTCTCCTCTTTGTTTGATGGTCGGCGGCCGATTTATTCGCGTCTGATCTGAATAGATTGTCCAGAGGGGGGGGATGAGATATTGACGAGTTTAAGAAACAAATTGGAAGGGACCAACATTAGGGGCCAGAGGAGCCCACCCATCTCCCAAGGGCAGGAGACGAGTGTGAGGTATCAAAAATAGTGACCTGCCCCTTTGAGAGGAATCAAATCAACACAAACATTAGTTGACCTTTAAATTGACTTTAATATAAGGCGGATGGGACTGATCCAACTGATCTGCCGTCCCTCAACTCCCTCAACCCCTTCCTGTTTCTGAGGAATGGAGCCCAAAAATCACTCCTTTTAATCTCAAATCTCCTTGTCACTATTGTCATTATGTTCCATAAATGTAAATGCTCAATCCTGAATAGAGAAGGGTTAATGTCAACCATAGACCTCAACTTTCATTTCCGCCCAATACTATTCAAAACGTTAGGGACTGGTATCTGCATGGGCAGAGCCTTGGAAAAAACCTCTGCGCCCAATCATATCATTAGTATTGCTCACTCTCTCCCTCCCAGAATATCATACAGCCCACCCTGAGTTTATAGAGTCTCATGAGACATTTCTATTATTTCATTTATATGAACCCCACCCATATATCCAACAGCTCATTTATATTAGACCCCAAATATGGTTTATACTGTACTGTCTAAGGGAATCAATATGGCACCTCCTCCTCCCATATGTATAAATACAAATATACAGAGAAGGAATGTTCTGGGCACACAGTAAGCTATACCCTCATACTGTACTGTCTAAGGGAATCAATATGGCACCTCCTCCTCCCATATGTATAAATACAAATATACAGAGAAGGAATGTTCTGGGCACACAGTAAGCTATACCCTCATACTGTACTGTATGATTAAGGAACTATAAATGGAAGTTAAATCAATTTAAAAACACCACTTTGGCTCCCTGATTTATTAAATCATTACATTAGACAGAGCGTTATTAACTTCCGGTAGAAATTCCTTAAGCAGAATCTTTATTACTCTAAAACAATTAAGAAAATGGAATTTCATTATTAGGGAGAAATAAAGGAGAGAAAGGGGATATGCACTGAGCATCTTATAGAAAACTGAAAATCTCAGCATTTTCATCAAATTAAACCTGATCTGACTGTGAGTAATGGCCTTTTCCTCACCAATTCACTTATTTTGACACAGTCATGGGCCAAAACGTGCAGCTGTACTGGTGTTATTGAACTGCAACACCCAGCAATCCCCTATAGAAATAGGGATTGGTAACACTAGATAGGTACCTAATATATAGAGACAAGAGGAAAGTGTTGGAAGGGTTACTGTCTGCTCTCTCTCATTTCCCTACAGAAATAGGGATTGGTAACACTAGATAGGTACCTAATATATAGAGACAAGAGGAAAGTGTTGGAAGGGTTACTGTCTGCTCTCTCTCATTTCCCTACAGAAATAGGGATTGGTAGCATTAGATAGGTACCTAATATATAGAGACAAGAGGAAAGTGTTGGAAGGGTTACTGTCTGCTCTCTCTCATTTCCCTACAGAAATAGGGATTGGTAGCATTAGATAGGTACCTAATATATAGAGACAAGAGGAAAGTGTTGGAAGGGTTACTGTCTGCTCTCTCTCATTTCCCTACAGAAATAGGGATTGGTAACACTAGATAGGTACCTAATATATAGAGACAAGAGGAAAGTGTTGGAAGGGTTACTGTCTGCTCTCTCTCATTTCCCTACAGAAATAGGGATTGGTAGCATTAGATAGGTACCTAATATATAGAGACAAGAGGAAAGTGTTGGAAGGGTTACTGTCTGCTCTCTCTCATTTCCCTACAGAAATAGGGATTGGTAACACTAGATAGGTACCTAATATATAGAGACAAGAGGAAAGTGTTGGAAGGGTTACTGTCTGCTCTCTCTCATTTCCCTACAGAAATAGGGATTGGTAACACTAGATAGGTACCTAATATATAGAGACAAGAGGAAAGTGTTGGAAGGGTTACTGTCTGCTCTCTCTCATTTCCCTACAGAAATAGGGATTGGTAGCACTAGATAGGTACCTAATATATAGAGACAAGAGGAAAGTGTTGGAAGGGTTACTGTCTGCTCTCTCTCATTTCCCTACAGAAATAGGGATTGGTAACACTAGATAGGTACCTAATATATAGAGACAAGAGGAAAGTGTTGGAAGGGTTACTGTCTGCTCTCATTTCCCTACAGAAATATGGATTGGTAACACTAGATAGGTACCTAATATATAGAGACAAGAGGAAAGTGTTGGAAGGGTTACTGTCTGCTCTCATTTCCCTACAGAAATAGGGATTGGTAGCACTAGATAGGTACCTAATATATAGGGACAGAGACAAGAGGAAAGTGTTGGAAGGGTTAATGTCTGCTCTCTCTCATTTCCCTACAGAAATAGGGATTGGTAACACTAGATAGGTACCTAATATATAGAGACAAGAGGAAAGTGTTGGAAGGGTTACTGTCTGCTCTCTCTCGATTTCCCTACAGAAATAGGGATTGGTAGCATTAGATAGGTACCTAATATATAGAGACAAGAGGAAAGTGTTGGAAGGGTTACTGTCTGCTCTCTCTCATTTCCCTACAGAAATAGGGATTGGTAACACTAGATAGGTACCTAATATATAGAGACAAGAGGAAAGTGTTGGAAGGGTTACTGTCTGCTCTCTCTCATTTCCCTACAGAAATAGGGATTGGTAACACTAGATAGGTACCTAATATATAGAGACAAGAGGAAAGTGTTGGAAGGGTTACTGTCTGCTCTCTCTCATTTCCCTACAGAAATAGGGATTGGTAACACTAGATAGGTACCTAATATATAGAGACAAGAGGAAAGTGTTGGAAGGGTTACTACCTGCTCTGTTTGTGGGTATCAGTAGGTCGGTGCCGGCACAGGTGCATTGTTCTGTATTTCAGTCTGTGAATTAAAGATTTGATTTATTTTGAGGTTTGATTGTGTTTTTGTTTGTTCTGTACCCTGTGAGAGATCTATGAGGGGAACATTTAGGAGACCCATATAATGAGTCTGAATAGGAATAGGGGAATTGTTCCTATGCAAATAAGTGGGATAATCAATCAGCGCAGGAGGAGACAGGTCCCGGCACAGGGAACAATGGGGAATTTACAGATGCTGAAAGGGTCAGAGATATAACTGTGCAAATGACAAGGGTTTAATCAGGCGCTGACATTAATGGGAGGGATGGGAGCTAAAGATTGGCCCCCCTTTGTGCCCAGAAACCGCCAGTAAAACAAGTGATTTGGGTGCTAATAATCGGGTAATAATCGGGGATACGCGTCACACAATCCAGTGTAAGAGGTAGGAGGTTATTTCTGCTGATTCAGCTTCTGTGTAATGAGATGATAAATGTATTACACAGGGAAATTAGCTAAAAAGTATAGAAATAGACCTAAATCTAGTGAGACTCCCGGGATCCAAATCACCTGCCTGACCTATATAAGCACAAACCTGTGCATTCCCACTATTAACTGCTATACTCCCAGCTACTGTGGAACTACAACTCTCAGTATCTCCAGACAGCACTGACCATTTTAATTTAAAATCTCTTGTTAGGGAATCCCATAACCTGACTGCCCTTACATTAAGGAACTCCTTCCTATGCTGATGGTGAAATCTCCTTTCCTCCCCACCAATGAATCACTCATTCCCCCCCCCCCTCTCTTGGGAGGGAATCCCATAACCTGACTGCCCTTACAGTAAAGAACCCCTTCCTATGCTGATGGTGACATCTCCTTTCCTCCCAACCAATGAATCACTCATTTCCCTCTCTTGTTAGGGAATCCCATAACCTGACTGCCCTTACAGCAAAGAACCCCTTCCTATGCTGATGGTGAGATCTCCTTTCCTCCCCACCAATGAATCACTCATTCCCCCTCTCTTGGTAGGGAATCTTATAACCTGACTGCCCTTACAGTAAAGAACCCCTTCCTATGCTGATGGTGAAATCTCCTTTCCTCCCCACCAATGAATCACTCATTCCCCTCTCTTGGTAGGGAATCCCATAACCTGACTGTCCTTACAGTAAAGAACCCCTTCCTATGCTGATGGTGAGATCTCCTTTCCTCCCCACCAATGAATTACTCATTCCCCCTCTCTTGGTAGGGAATCCCATAACCTGACTGTCCTTACAGTAAAGAACCCCTTCCTATGCTGATGGTGAAATCTCCTTTCCTCCCCACCAATGAATCACTCATCCCCCCTCTCTTGGGAGGGAATCCCATAACCTGACTGTCCTTACAGTAAAGAACCCCTTCCTTTGCTGATGGTGAAATCTCCTTTCACTCACCCACCAATGAATCACTCATTCCCCCTCTCTTGGTAGGGAATCCCATATTTATTAAGTTCATCATTTCTGCCTCTTACCTGCAGCTAGAACTAGATGGTGGCGCTGTTCCATGGCAGCCCTATAGGATAAAGTTAAAGAGCTGGTGAGAAGTGGTACTGCAACTAATCATCTATAAACCCGTTTTCATAGAAATGCAATCGCTTTTGCAAACAATTTTGTTTTTGGTAATTTAATATTTTTTGAATATATTGCTTTTTGTTCAACAGTTTTCCAGTTTAGAATTTTAAAATATGTAGTTGCTAGGCTCTTAGCTTAGTAATCAGGTGTTGGTTTTAGTGGGATAGTTATAGAGAGAGACAGGAGGAGGGGTGGCATGGGGGGCACAGGGGTTAGCTTTCAGGTTTATGCATAGTGCACAGGAGGTTGATATTAGGGATGCACCAAATTCACTTTTTTGGATTCGGCCGAACCCCCGAATCCTTCACGAAGGATTCGGCCGAATACCGAACCGAATCCGAGCATATGCAAATTAGGGGTGGGAAGGGGACAACATTTTTTACTTCCTTGTTTTCTGACAAAAAGTCATGCAATTTCCCTCCCTGCCCCTAATTTGCATATGCAAATTAGGATTCGGATTCGGTTCGGCCGGCGCAGAAGGATTCGGCCGAATCCGAATCCTGCTGAAAAAGGCCGAATCCTGGCCGAATCCGAACCGAATCCTGGATTCGGTGCATCCCTAGTTGATATAGTATTAATATTAGGGGCGTATCGGCTCCCGACAGGGCGTAGTAAGGACCAAGGAGGAAGCTTAGGGTAGAAAGTCCAAAATCGTGGTACAACAGGGTTCAGGCAAAATCATAATTCAAATCCAGGCAGGAGTTCAAAGGCAGGCAGAAATATATCAGAAACAAGGTCCAAGCAGGGGTCAAAGTCCAAACAAACAATCAATAAGAATTACAGAGCACCTAGGAGAGTTATCCAACAAATCCTACAACGAAACGTCATGGGCGCCACCATCTTGGATGTGCCGCAGGAAAGGACGGAGGTGCCGAGAGGTAAGACCATGCCGAGCAATCCTGACACTTGTCCTATTCTCGCCAGCTTCACTCATTGCTGATGTCTTTCCCTACTATCTCTATCCTACTCAATTGTCCCCATCTTCTCCTACTGTCTCCATCTTTCCCTACTAATTTTAGTTTTTCCTACTGTTTTCGTCTTGCTCTACTGTATCCATACTGTGTCTATCATGTCCTACTATTTCTACCTTGCCCAGCATGTTGCCCTATGGTCAACATATTGCCCTACTGTTTTCATAGTATCCTACTATATCCATCTTGCCCTACTGTCTCCATCTTGGCCTACTGTCTCCATCTTGCCATATTGTCTCCATCTTGCCTTACTGTCTCCATCTTGCCATCTTGTCTCCATATTGTCCTACTGTCTCCATCCTGCCCTACAGTGTCATAAACAATATCTTGTTTTACTGTCTCCATCTTTTCCCACTGTTTCAATCTTGCCCTACTTTCTCCATCTTGCCCTACTGTCTCCATCTTGTCCTACTGTCTCCATTTTGTCCTACTGTCTCCATCTTGTCCTACAATCTCCTCTTTCCTACTGCATCCTTCTTGTCCTACTGTAGGCATCTCACCCTTCGTTCTTTATCTTGTTCTTCTGTCTCCATCATACCCTACAATCTCTATCTTGCTCTACTATCTACATATCGTCCATCTGACCCTACAGTACTTCATCATACTCTACTGTCTTCATCTTGTCCTACTGTCTTCATCTTGTCCTACTGTCTTCAGCTTGTCCTACTGTTTCCATCTTACCCTACAATCTTCATCTTGTTCTACTATCTACATCTTGTCGTACTGTCCCCATCTCACATTGATTATAATCTCCATGGTTGCCATCAAGAATCACAGATACCCATATACCAGCCTGGCCGTGGCCCTAATTCCTCCCCAGATGTACCCAAACCTACCCCTTTGGAGTGAAGCTTTGCCTTCTTGTGGCAGCAATTTTGACTTGGGCACCCTGACAGGACTCCTGTTGGTCCTCTCTTACTGCAGCCATGGTGAGCTCCATTGGGCCAGTGAGTCTGATCCAGTGTTTCAGCAGTTGAACTCTTTTTTTAAAAAATCTTTTTAAAAGCAATTGGAGTGAGTGGGCAGAAGATATTGTGTGGTTGCCTTGTGAGCATCTTGCACGGAAAATACCAACACGTCAAATTTAGTCCCTAAAGCTCACATTTCTGTAGAATCCGCTCAGTAGTAACTCAGGCCCAACTCCATCAGAATTCACTCTCCCCCACCTCTGTGTGTAACGTGAAATGGTAGTGTGCCAAGCCAATACGGCACAAGCCTCCAGCTCACTTGGCAACCATGCGGCGAGCCGTTGCCTCCATTTCTGCTCGTCTCAAGGTGCGCTTTCAAGATAAGACTCACCATTGCCAAAAACTCTCCTTCTCTAATGTCAGTAACCGTGCAGCAAATCCACGGCCAGATTAAGAAAAATTACTGCGCATTCAAAAAACATTTTTTCTTATTTGGAAGCGTGAACGGAGGACAAAAGGAAAAATAATGAGACGTCTCCGGAATAGCAAAACCACATCTCGCCGAAGTCTGAACTCAAAGGCAAACCCATAAAAACCCCAGACAAACAATAAGAAATAGATTTCTAGGGAGCAAAGCTAATATTAGGCTCTTGATTCATAAAGCTGCCGGGATTAATGGATCAGGAATCCCATAGCCAGAGGTGGGAGAAGAAACAAATCCTCAGGAACTCCGTGCACATTCAGGGCCCGCTCTTCCATCCAGGAGGCTTTAGCTGAATCACCGGTCCTTGCAAATTCATCTCTTTCATTCTTTCCAACAAAAACACAGAGAAAATTAAATCAAATTTATAGATGATGAAATGATTGATCATCCAGGGGAATTTCCACTCTTTTGTGAGGTCACCAAAAAAAAATGAGCATCTTATTGCTAAATGGCACAGGCAATTATTGGGGCCTATGTGGACCCCATAGAAGAGCACCACAGAAATAGTTTGATGAGATCCTTGCACAATGAGGTCTTCAAACCTATCCAATAAATATCTGAATGATCCACAGGCAAATTGCTGTTTTTCTTCTGGGTTAGCAAATAGGTCATAATTGGAGCCTATGTGGACCCTATAGAAGAGCACTTCGTGAATGGTCTGATATCTACTCGTCCAGTAGCTACCTGGATGACCCCTGGTCAAGGTATTATCTTGGCCCTTTATTCAATCTGGATTGGCCATGTTGGTAATGTTGGCAGCTTTATTTATACAAACTTGGTTGCTCTTTGAGCTGTAACTTTGCTATGGAGCTACCTCAATGTCTTTGGTGAGGACACCAATCAAACAAGCATTTAATTGCTGATCTCATTGTAGAGCACCACTGCAATGGTCTGACCCCCGAAAACTCATTGTTTTGGCTCCATATTCAAGTCAATAAGTGTAGAGTGACCAAGTTGCTGACCTATCCATGGCCAGCCATATTAAGTGTCCACGTAGCCAATAATAACACCTACATACACCTGTACATATGTATGCTAAAAAATTATTCCATCAATCAAAAACACCTTGATTTCCATTGGCCAATATGTTAGCCAATCACTGATTCTGATCAGCACATACACAGCTTCTCAATGAGTTTGGAGGGGACTTCTAGCCTTTAATAAGGATCCATCATAACAAAGAGACCCCCAGTTCCCTACTAAGTAGACCAACAGGTAGTTGATACTGAACTATTAGTTGGGCCGCTGACTACAGAGATTGTCTTTCTTGCTCTAAACTGAACCAGCATGGCAGCACCTACTTGTGTGAATACAAAGCATAAGGCTTTGTAAATCATTGTCCTTCTACAGAACAAAATAAAAATGCATAGAATAAACTTTCTCTTTAACCTCCCCTTTGCCTGACCAATTGCAAGCTCTGCAGGTCAGGCAGAATATGCCTGGAAATCATGCACAGCCCTTCTATAAATATAAAAAAAATTGTCATTTACTGGAGAGGCGTTTGGCCGGGGAAGGGGTTAAGTGAGGAATTTAAAGGGCAGGTTACGCCAGCCAAGCCAATAATGTTCCATTAGCAGCCACTTTAGGACGTGTCCTTTATTTCAGTGCCGAGTGCTTTTATGTTTCCTCTTTTATTTGTGGGTTGAAGAAAAGAGAGAGAGACGGCTTTCTCACATTGGCTGGGGGTGCTGGTGTCATCACTAGGCCCCTCCCCTCTCTCCCCTTTACACGCACACGTAGATACTCACACACTCACACACACACTCACACACTCACTCACACACTCACTCACACCCAGGCTGGCTGTGCTTTTGTGTTTTGTCAGAATTAATGAGAAAAGTTCTCTCGCCCTAGGGATAATTAGTGTCCTTGGAGTTAAATAAGCTAATACTTAGACACCTCTGGCACAGGCAATTATGTTTGTGTATTGAATAATTGATTCAAAGGAGGGGGAAGGGTTGCTAATCAGATCTGAGCATAATGAATTGATTTAATTAACAGGGGAATCGCAGGGTCTCTGGGAAATGCGTGCATTTATTCAGCAGCAGAAGGAGAGCTCGCAGCACATAAATTGAGAGAGAGAGAGAGAGAGCGCACACCAGGCTTCCAGCAGTCCCTTTCCCTCAGCGTACCCCCTCTCTCTGCTTGCAGGATATCATTTTAGATTTAAAGTGAATACGAAAGGCACTCGACCAGCCGAGAGGCTCAGCAGCCGCCACCACACCACGACTCCCAGCCGTCCCTTTCCCTTTCCGTCTGTTTGATTCCAGCCTGGGAAGAGCGAAGCCGAAGAGAGACAGAGACTCCAATCCCCCTTTGCCATTATTATTTCTCCAGTTCCTCCTCTATCCTTAAGGGACTGGGATTGTGCCGTTGGCCGTGCCGTTCCCCCCCCCCTCCACCGGTGGAATTTTTTCATTTTCGCCTCGATGCAATTCAGGGGAAAAGTCAACCGTTGGTGCCAATAGAACTGGCTCGCCGGATAAGGACGACCGACTGCATAGGAAGCGCGTCTGTATTCCATAAAAACGTGCGGTGGAGGCTACTAGCGGAGGAGCGTCTACTCTCCAAGTCCCTTCAGCGTCTGGGACGATGGTGTTGGACAAGGAGGAGGGTAAGTCTTGCTTCTATATATATAGATATATACCATGATAAAGGTCCAAATGTGGAATGAAACGTTGGTATGCATAGTGAAATAAACCATCACTAATAAGAAATATTGGAGTGCTTATCTTCTCAATCATTATATATATATATATCTAGGTACAGGTGCATGCAGTCTGATAAATACTGCAGGGACCTGAGCTTGCCCACATCTTACCTACAAGGCACGTTTGCTCCTGAACTTGACACGTCTAGAAAGTAAACACAACTGGGACTCCTTGGTGTCACTGCAGTCTCCTCTGTGGTCAGGAGGTCTCGTACATCTCAACGTGCCGCTTCTCTGTGACTTCCATATCGGCATCCCATGGCTTCACATTGTTTTATTGTTCACCTCTCATTTTATGGAGGCAATATGTACAGTTTATAGCCTACAGAATGGGCCCCCCATGGGCTGCACTCAAGATAATTAACTTTTCATGAAGGACACTGATGGCAGGGTAGAAGTTTGGGATGCCAGAATATGGTTTCTCAAGAGCAACAAGAGTTTGCCTCTAAGGATGAACAACAGATGGAAGTCAAGTTGTTTTTGCCCTATTATTTGGCAAAAGTCATGGTGAGCTTAGGAAGTAGCGTTTGGCACGATTTCCAGAAGAAGTGGTACGAGCAAGGACACACTCAGGTTAGGATTATGGGTCTCCCAAGCATGAGGAACGCTCATAGAAACCTATAGCTCAGTAGGTTAGAAACACAGGTCTTCCCAGAGGGGCTGTTAGGGAATGGGCAGCCCAGATGGATTAGTAACTATAGAACCCATTAGGGAAAAGCAGACTAGAATCTACACAGGGATCTATTGAGATGAAACCATAGTCTGACCATGAGATGCATCATTAATTGTTTGGGTTGGGGTAAGTTTCTGGGTTATCTTCATACACTGACCCCATATCCTTATAAATAGCATTTAAAATCAACGTTTTGGCCTCTTTTTGGAACACATTGTTCAAACTCTCATTTGAATCCATGTATTGGCAAGCCAAAGTGGAAATGAAGGTCTTCTCACTTTGTATCTCATAGAATGAGGAATGGGGAAAGTTGAGGTTGCTGAAGTTGTAACTTGCGTAGCCTAAGTGACACCAGAGAAAGAAAGGGTTAACGATGCCAGAGTGAGTGAGTGGTCAATCAGTCCCAGAATGGCCCCCAAACAGCTGCCGGGACTGGGTGTTTGCTGTCATTGTAGAAAGCCCTGAATAGTATCAATGTCACTGGAAGCACTCTCCCTCTGTAATTTCACCAGTCCTTCCACAAAGTGCCGCCTTTTTGTCCAGTAATTCCTTTTAATGGCCGGACAGATGTCTGTCATCTCTTTTAAGAAGAGAACAATTACTAGTATCCTGATAGTCGGCGGCAACACTCATTGTTATTGTGTTGTTTTTTGTATAACCAGATCCCCGGATGGGATCTTATTTCCCCTAAAATAAAGTTGTGCCTCTGTGTTATGGAAGGACTCTCCCAACTCATTTGGTGCCAGACAGATATTTCATTCTTTGCTCCCTTTTTTATTTCAAGGTTGAGTCCATATTTTGTTGTTACATTTTGAAATTGCTCATTAGAGTCAAGAGTGTTTAGTGTACATTGTGCGACGAATGGAGTAGACAATGGTGGTGGGACGGTACATCTGAAGAACTTCCATATATTATAATATCTATAAAGCTAAATAATAAAGATGGAACCCAGGCTCATTCCATCAAGTATTGGTGGCTTGAAATATACTGATCCATTGTTAAGGTATGATCTTGTGCTCTTATCCTACTCATGTTGAACTGAAAATGGGCTTCCATACTGTTTAGAGTAGAATAGAGCTCCACGGATTTTGTCCGGCACATTCTTGGGTAGCAGAGAATGTGACATCAAATTTGCCTCCATTCACTGACCCAATACTTCCTATGTCCAGAAGACTCCCACATAGTTCTTGCCCAAAAACTACCCCTAAATCTGGGTACCATCAACAAAGATAAGCATGGGGTACCAAGACTGAGAAGAATTGAGATACGTTGCTTTTGTGGCCATCTCTAAGCAACAACCGGATAGATTAAGGGTGTTTACTATTTGGGTCGAAACTGTAGACCGTTCACGGACACTCATCATTACATTAACAGTAACAATCACATTAAAGTCAGTGAAGTAGGTGAAATAAAGGTCAATACTATGAAATAATATTATTTTATAGTCATTTGAAAGGTTACACAACTGTCAGGATGCAGGTGGAAACCAATTGCCCTTCAAACTCATTGAGATCCAGTTGGGGTCGAATGTTTGGGAAAGGCAGGGGGTTCATGGATAGAAATGCTCCAGAAATTCTCCAGTCCTTTTCAACACTGTATTAATTGCCCCTGTTATTTGTATCCTAAAAATACTAAGCAATAAATAACCATGGGAGCAGGTCTATATGAATTCACACATGTACATAACATTGATGGGAGTTTGGGGTCTGCCCATTGATAAGAATTATCCGAGATTCAGAAGAACGCTCTTGGCAGTAAGGGACAGTATCACCCAAGTGTGATTTGGTTTAAAAATATAGACATTTGGCCAAAACCCTTGAGGTTTGTGTGTTTTTGTAGCCAATGTTGTGTGTGCGCAGAACTACAAGACAAATAAACTGGTTTGGGTAAAGAAAATCTCATATTTACACTCAAATCCCTGACCTTATCCCAATATATAAGAGAAATTGTCTCCAAATACGCTGAACTCATCATTGTTCTGGATGTACCTACTGATATGTGTGCGAGTAGGACCCTCAAAGAAACACTATAAAGTTGGGGTCAAATTATGACCACCAGGGTTCAATTTGTATGTTCTTTTCCTGTCTGTGTCTCTTCTGGGATCTTTGACTTCTGAGCAAACATGGAGTAGTTGGTACGTTGGCTCCTGGGGAAAGTGACCCAAGTGAGGAGAGGACAATCTCTGTGTCCATTATCTTGGAATTAGATTGTAAACTGGATAGGACCATGCTGATTTCCAGACAGACGCATTCTGAGGAGATACATTTGCAATCTATTGAGATACATTTGCACCCAGATTTTTTTATTGTGTCTCATAGCAGTGGGTTTCTACAGTATGGAACTCCTCAAAACCTCTACTGTATATTAGTTGTAATGCCTTTGTATTGCTTTATTGAGGTTAGCCCCCCTATGGATCAATATAAATGTAAGTATACGCTTGTATCTCTTTTCAGCCTCAGACACAGTTTCCTTTAATTTATTGAAAATCACCTCCCTGGTGACCCAACATCAAGTTGAATCACTATTATTCCTTATGTTGTACTGCGCCAATTAGCTTCCATAGAGATGCAGCACAACAAAGGGTAAAGCAATGATTTAACGAATACAAAGTGATACTAATATAAGAGAGCACCCTGCTCCAAAGAGCTTGCAATCTGAAGCTGACAAGGAACAGGAGCTTCTCATCTGTTTCTTTAGGAAAGATTCAATTTAAAAGAAGGGAATTCAGCATGAAGGAAACAGCCAAGGAGTACCGCCAACAATTCAGTTAGTCTGGAGTGTTCTGAAACTGGAACCCGGTTCTTGTTTGCTGAGAAGATATTTAAAGTAACATCTAACAGAACAGCAATTATGATGAATATCGTGATAGTAGATATAGAAGACCGATATGGTTATGTTAAGGAAAGTTGGAAACTGTATGAACAACCAAACCGCATTAGAGGACTTGACCCCCGGGCAACTGTAATATCATCCACTTACAATGTTAAAATAAAGTACAGTTTCTTAATTGATATCATAATATACCAGCAAGTTGGAAACACTATGGCAAGATGGAAACAGTAGGACAAGATGGAGACAGTAAAGCGAGATAGACAGTTGGGCAAGATGGAGACGGTAGATGGTAGGGCAAGATGGATATAGTAGAATACTATGAAAACAGTAGGGCAAGATGGAGACCATAAGGAGAAGGTAGGACACAATGGAGACAGGCAATAGGGCAAGATGGAAACATTAGGGCAAGATGGAGACAGTAGGAAAAGATGGAGATCGTAGGGAAAGATGGATGGAGAAAGTAGGACAAGATGGAGACAGTAGGGCAAGATGGCGATAGTAGGACAATATGGAGAGAGTATAGCAAGATGGAGAAAGTAGGGAAAGATGGAGACAGTAGGGAAAGATGGAGACAGTAGGACAAGATGGAGACAGTAGGGCAAGATGGAGACAGTAGGACAAGATGAAGACAGTAGGAAAAGATGGAGACAGTAGGGCAAGATGGAGACAGTAGGGCAAGATGGAGACAGTAGGACAAGATGAAGACAGTAGGAAAAGATGGATGGAGAAAATAGGACACAGTGAGGCAAGATGGAGATAGTAGGACAAGATGCAGACAGGAGGACAAGATGGAGACAGTAGGGCAAGATGGAGATAGTAGGGCAAGATGGAGACAGTAGGACAAGAGGGAGAAAGTATAGCAAGATGCAGACATATTAGATTTGTAAGCTTCAATTTGGGAGGGAGTGGGGTAAAAGGAGAATAATATGGTGCTTATACATGGCAGCTCCATATATAGCAAAGGATAATAATGGTGAGAAGGAAGGCAGGGGAGGAACAGTAACGCTTAAAATGAATGTTCTCCAACTTGGCTGTTGTTGAAGTGCAGCTCCCAGCATTCGCCAGTCAAGGTAGTTGTGGTGTTGTGGCTGAAAACCCATTTGGCAGTACTAGTGTCTGTCTAGAAAACAGGCCCTGTGAGCGCTAGAGACAACCCCCGCGCAGAGCTTGCCATCTAGTCTTCCTCTGCATGTCGCTCATTATTAAGCTGAGAGAAGTATCACCCCTTCTGGATTGGCCTTTAACTCAATATCAGAGGAAGCCCTATACAAAATGCCCGCCCCCAAGGCTCGTTCCATGAGAGATAATTAGCACAGACACCCAGTCGCGACTTTGGGCTGATCGTGTCGAGGTCACCTTTGTCAAGTTCCATGAGAAACCAGAGGAGCTGTTTATCCTAATCAACCCCTTCCCATCAATAATGGGGAAAGTTTTCTGCACATGGCAGCTCCAGCGACCAAGTGATACTGCGGCCTAATTGGAGATTCTGTTTTAAGTATCATATTTTTCATTAAGCCATGATGTGCTGACTTAAAGGCACGGCGCAGCCCTTGCTGATCAATACATTTATGCTTAAAGCGCCCCTTTTTATCATGAGCTGCTCTGCGTCTCTAGCTAAAGGCAACATGAAGGCTCGGAACTTCCTTCGCTGATTGTTAGGGGAACAGCAGGGAGTCACTGAACATACGAAGCAAAGTTTTTTTTTAAGGTTTGATTCCCCCCCCCATCCTTTTCATTTAAAACCTCCATGAACTTCACTGATATTAAACCAGAGATGCACAGCACCATTATATAGAACATCAGGCACTCCTTTTTATGGCTGCCCAGCTGCAGACTGGATATTTAGGGAGAATTAGCAATGATTTGGGATTTACTGCCTGGAATTGTCTTCCTCCACAAAAGAGAGGAAATGAGTGCAATCATAAAGACCCCAGGGGTAATTTTATCTGCAATAGCCCCTATTAAATAGCACATGTCTAAGATCTGTTTAATTGCACCACTAGGTGCTGACTTGTAAGCATGGGGTGATTTTTGTAATTAGGGAGGCTGATTAAAGGCAGGGCCAATTCCTTGTATAATACCCAGAACCCACAGCAGATAAATACAGGGCCAATTCCATGTATAATACCCCAGAACACACAGCAGATAAATACAGGACCAATTCCATGTATAATACCCCAGAACCCACAGCAGGATAAATACAGAGCCAATTCCATGTATAATACCCCAGAACACACAGCAGATAAATACAGGGCCAATTCCTTGTATAATACCCAGAACCCACAGCAGATAAATACAGGGCCAATTACATGTATAATACCCCAGAACACACAGCAGATAAA
Source organism: Xenopus petersii (assembly GCA_038501925.1). NCBI lineage: Eukaryota > Metazoa > Chordata > Amphibia > Anura > Pipidae > Xenopus > Xenopus petersii. The sequence continues at coordinate 2,042,006 of CM076678.1, read as the reverse complement.
TACAGGACCAATTCCATGTATAATACCCCAGAACACACAGCAGATAAATACAGTGTCTATTCCATGTATAATACCCCAGAACACACAGCAGATAAATACAGAGCCAATTCCATGTATAATACCCCAGAACACACAACAGATAAATACATTGCCAATTCCATGTATAATACGCCAGAACACACAGCAGGATAAATACAGGACCAATTCCATGTATAATACCCCAGAACACACAGCAGATAAATACAGGACCAATTCCATGTATAATACCCCAGAACACACAGCAGATAAATACAGGGCCAATTCCATGTATAATATCCCAGAACACACAGCAGATAAATACAGGACCAATTCCATGTATAATATCCCAGAACACACAGCAGATAAATACAGAGCCAATTCCATGTATAATACCCCAGAACACACAGCAGATAAATACAGAGCCAATCCCATGTATAATACCCCAGAACACACAGCAGATAAATACAGAGCCAATTCCATGTATAATACCCCAGAACACACAGCAGGATAAATACAGGACCAATTCCATGTATAATACCCCAGAACACACAGCAGATAAATACAGGACCAATTCCATGTATAATACCCCAGAACCCACAGCAGATAAATACAGGGCCAATTCCATGTATAATACCCCAGAACACACAGCAGATAAATACAGAGCCAATCCCATGTATAATACCCCAGAACACACAGCAGATAAATACAGTGTCTATTCCATGTTTAATACCCAGAACCCACAGTAGGATAAATACAGGGCCAATTCCATGTATAATACCCCAGAACACACAACAGGATAAATACAGTGCCAATCCCATATATAATACCCCAGAACACACAGCAGGATAAATACAGGACCAATTCCATGTATAATACCCCAGAACACACAGCAGATAAATACAGGACCAATTCCATGTATAATACCCCAGAACACACAGCAGATAAATACAGGGCCAATTCCATGTATAATACCCCAGAACACACAGCAGATAAATACAGGGCCAATTCCATGTATAATATCCCAGAACACACAGCAGATAAATACAGAGCCAATTCCATGTATAATACCCCAGAACACACAGCAGATAAATACAGAGCCAATCCCATGTATAATACCCCAGAACACACAGCAGATAAATACAGAGCCAATCCCATGTATAATACCCCAGAACACACAGCAGATAAATACAGTGTCTATTCCATGTTTAATACCCAGAACCCACAGTAGGATAAATACAGTGCCAATTCCATGTATAATACCCCAGAACACACAACAGGATAAATACAGTGCCAATCCCATGTATAATACCCCAGAACACACAGCAGGATAAATACAGGGCCAATTCCATGTATAATACCCCAGAACACACAGCAGATAAATACAGGGCCAATTCCATGTATAATACCCCAGAACACACAGCAGATAAATACAGGGCCAATTCCATGTATAATAACCCAGAACCCACAGCAGATAAATACAGTGCCAATTCCATGTATAATACCCCAGAACACACAGCAGATAAATACAGGGCCAATTCCATGTATAATACCCCAGAACACACAGCAGATAAATACAGGGCCAATTCCATGTATAATACCCCAGAACCCACAGCAGATAAATACAGTGCCAATTCCATGTATAATACCCCAGAACACACAGCAGATAAATACAGTGCCAATCCCATGTATAATACCCAGAACACACAGCAGATAAATACAGAGCCAATTCCATGTATAATACCCCAGAACACACAGCAGATAAATACAGAGCCAATTCCATGTATAATACCCCAGAACACACAGCAGATAAATACAGAGCCAATTCCATGTATAATACCCCAGAACACACAGCAGATAAATACAGAGCCAATTCCATGTATAATACCCCAGAACCCACAGCAGGATAAATACAGTGCCAATTCCATGTATAATACCCCAGAACACACAGCAGATAAATACAGGGCCAATTCCATGTATAATACCCCAGAACACACAGCAGATAAATACAGGGCCAATTCCATGTATAATACCCCAGAACCCACAGCAGATAAATACAGTGCCAATTCCATGTATAATACCCCAGAACACACAGCAGATAAATACAGTGCCAATCCCATGTATAATACCCAGAACACACAGCAGATAAATACAGGGCCAATTCCATGTATAATACCCCAGAACACACAGCAGGATAAATACAGGGCCAATTCCATGTATAATACCCCAGAACACACAGCAGATAAATACAGAGCCAATCCCATGTATAATACCCCAGAACACACAGCAGATAAATACAGTGCCAATTCCATGTATAATACCCAGAACACACAGCAGTATAAATACAGGGCCAATTCCATGTATAATACCCCAGAACTCACAGCAGGATAAATACAGGGCCAATTCCATGTATAATACCCCAGAACACACAGCAGATAAATACAGAGCCAATTCCATGTATAATACCCCAGAACACACAGCAGATAAATACAGTGCCAATTCCATGTATAATACCCAGAACACACAGCAGATAAATACAGGGCCAATTCCATGTATAATACCCCAGAACCCACAGCAGGATAAATACAGGGCCAATTCCATGTATAATACCCCAGAACACACAGCAGGATAAATACAGTGCCAATTCTATGTATAATACCCCAGAACACACAGCAGATAAATACAGGGCCAATTCCATGTATAATACCCCAGAACACACAGCAGATAAATACAGGGCCAATTCCATGTATAATACCCCAGAACACACAGCAGATAAATACAGGGCCAATTCCATGTATAATACCCCAGAACACACAGCAGATAAATACAGGGCCAATTCCATGTATAATACCCCAGAACCCACTGCAGATAAATACAGGGCCAATTCCATGTATAATACCCCAGAACACACAGCAGGATAAATACAGGGCCAATTCCATGTATAATACCCCAGAACACACAGCAGATAAATACAGGGCCAATTCCATGTATAATACCCCAGAACCCACAGCACATAAATACAAGGCCAATTCCATGTATAATACCCCAGAACACACAGCAGGATAAATACAGGGCCAATTCCATGTATAATACCCCAGAACCCACAGCACATAAATACAAGGCCAATTCCATGTATAATACCCAGAACACACAGCAGATAAATACTGGGCCAATTCCATGTATAATACCCCAGAACCCACTGCAGATAAATACAGGGCCAATTCCATGTATAATATCCCAGAACACACAGCAGATAAATACAGTGCCAATTCCATGTATAATACCCCAGAACACACAGCAGATAAATACAGGGCCAATTCCATGTATAATACCCCAGAACACACAGCAGATAAATACAGTGACAATTCCATATATAATACCCCAGAACACACAGCAGATAAATACAGTGCCAATTCCATTTATAATACCCCAGAACACACTGCAGGATAAATACAGGGCCAATTCCATGTATAATACCCCAGAACACACAGCAGGATAAATACAGAGCCAATTCCATGTATAATACCCCAGAACACACAGCAGATAAATACAGGGCCAATTCCATATATAATTCCCCAGAACACACAGCAGATAAATATAGTGCCAATTCCATGTATAATACCCCAGAACACACAGCAGATAAATACAGGGCCAATTCCATATATAATTCCCCAGAACACACAGCAGATAAATATAGTGCCAATTCCATGTATAATACCCCAGAACACACAGCAGATAAATACAGGGCCAATTCCATATATAATTCCCCAGAACACACAGCAGATAAATACAGAGCCAATTCCATGTATAATACCCCAGAACCCACAGCAGGATAAATACAGGGCCAATTCCATGTATAATACCCCAGAACTCACAGCAGATAAATACCGGGCCAATTCCATGTATAATACCCGAGAACACACAGCAGATAAATACAGAGCCAATTCCATGTATAATACCCCAGAACCCACAGCAGGATAAATACAGTGCCAATTCCATGTATAATACCCCAGAACACACAGCAGATAAATACAGAGCCAATTCCATGTATAATACCCCAGAACCCACAGCAGGATAAATACAGGGCCAATTCCATGTATAATACCCCAGAACACACAGCAGATAAATACAGGGCCAATTCCATGTATAATACCCCAGAACACACAGCAGATAAATACAGGGCCAATTCCATATATAATTCCCCAGAACACACAGCAGATAAATATAGTGCCAATTCCATGTATAATACCCCAGAACACAAAGCAGATAAATACAGAGCCAATTCCATGTATAATACCCCAGAACCCACAGCAGGATAAATACAGGGCCAATTCCATGTATAATACCCCAGAACACACAGCAGATAAATACAGGGCCAATTCCATGTATAATACCCCAGAACCCACAGCAGGATAAATACAGGGCCAATTCCATGTATAATACCCCAGAACACACAGCAGATAAATACAGAGCCAATTCCATGTATAATACCCCAGAACACACAGCAGATAAATAACAGATTTTATTATTATAGTATGTAAAGAAAAAAGACTAGGAGACTAGAGGTTGAGTGAGGAGAGGAAGAATAATAGTACTAAGAGTGGGCCCCTGTTGTAAGATTAATTGGTGGGCCCCTAGTCAAAGATTTTTTGGGTGGGCCCCTGGTGTCCCAGTCCGACACTGAACTCATGTACATACATAATGATGGAGCTTTCAGGTCTCCCCCCTGCAGTGAGCACTCGTCTCTAGGTTTGAGTTTCTTTTTTGGTGGGTCACCCTAACACTAGTGTTTTTGCATTTAACTCATGAGCTGGGGTGGGTGTAAGCGGCATGAGCTGGTTGTTGCTGTAGGTATAATGTAGGTATAATCGTTTCTCACAGAGCGATCTCCATAGAGACAATGGTGGAAGTTTTGGAGCCGAGAAGGGCTGTGAGTGTCGAATGATATATTGGCCAGCGAGTCGCTCAAGGACGAGACCATTAGCCATTCCAAATGAAAGTGGTTTTAGAGCCAGGATAAGGGAAAACTAATTAAAATAAGGTATTGGCACTGTATATATATATATCTCCCATCACCCACTCACATACAGACAAGCCCAATATGGGGGAAGGCTATTATGGCTTCATTTAGGAAATGTTACTAAATGTATTACCCTATGAAAGTCATTAGTAATTCCCTTGATGAGCCAAATACTTAATCAATATGTACCAAGGAGTGAGAATTCTCACAAACAATAGATATGAGCCCTAAGGGGCATATTTATCAAGGGGCGAATTTCCAATTGAAAAAAACTTTCGAAATTCGAATTCAAAAAGACCAACCGAAATTAAGTCAAAGTTTAGTTTTTTTTCGACGAATAGGTCAGTTTTTGATCGAATAGGTACGTATTCCGCCGAATCGTACGAATCGAAGGAACAGCGCGTTCTATCGAATTCGATTCGAAGTTTTTCCCCCCAAAAAACTTAGATTTTTCAAAGTCCACCAATTGACTCCAAATAGTTTCTAGGAGGTCTCCCATAGGCTAAAACAGCAATTCGGCAGGTTTGACATGACAAATGGTCAAAGTCAAATTTTTAAAGAGACAGTTTGATTTTTTTTCAAATTTGAATCAAATTTGCACTATTCTCTAGTCGAAGTACACAAAAAATTAGGGATGCACCACATCCACTATTTTGGATTCGGCTGAACCCCATGAATCCTTCATGAAAGATTCGGCAAAATACCAAACCGAATCCAAATCCTAATTTGCATATGCAAATTAGGGGTTGGAAGGGGAAAACATTTTTACTTCCTTGTATTGTGACAAAAAGTCATGCGATTTCCCTCCCCAGCCCTAATTTGCATATGTAAATTAGGATTCGGATTCGGTTCGGCCGGGCAGAAGGATTAGGCCGAATCCTGCTGAAAAAGGCCGAATCCCAAACGGATTCCTGGATTCGTTGCATCCCTACAAAAAAATAGCTAGAAATTCGAATTTTTTTTTATTCGAAAATTCACCTCTACCTTTGATAAATCTGCCCGTAAGTAATAAGGATGAGTATATCAGTATATATATTGGTGGTTAGACTGATAGAGGTAAGTCATTTAAGGTGGAAGGACACACTTTCCCTGCAGGGGGTTAAGGTAGCGGCTATACAGAACGTTCCTCACCCGCCTCCCACCGAAATCGCATAATTTACGCCCCTGCGGCCGATGCAAGAAGTTATTTTTCAGGGGAAATCACATTTGGGCAGAAAGACGGGACATGAAACAGAATTTATGGTAAACTTTTGTTTGATGGATAATTCCTGTTTGTGGCTGAAACAAGCAAATCTGAGACTGGAGTGGGGGGTCAGATTTCCCCCCGTCTCATGAACCCCAAGACTGCGCCAGTCATTATTCTTTATGGGCAGGACAGTTGCAAACTGAAAAACCAATCGCCTGTTAAAGGCAAGAACTGGGGGAGGGGATTGTAGGTGTCTGCAAGCAAGGAAAGGGTTAATAAGCAGATTCTCCTACATTTCTATTGATTTGTGTTTCTACATGAGGGGGGCCCTCCGGGATCCAGGATCTCTCAGCCGCAGGTACAAATATTTTTTATAAATAAATTAAAAGTTTAAGAGACAGAGGGGGAGCAGAATAGATTTTATTAACAACCCATGGCTTCCTACCTTATCTATCAATGTACTACAGCCTTCACCTCTGCTTAGCTTTCTGGGAAATGTAGTTCTACAATATCCAAGGACACACCCCAGATTTATCATTTGTTTTTTTCTCAGCCCAAATGTTACAGATCCCAAGCAACTTTCCCCATTATCAGACTGTTTGGGGAGGGGTGGGTCACTGACCCCAGCAAACAATGATCCTATTAAAGGGCATGTAAAGGCAAAAAAAAATAAATCCCATTTTTACTTTCTTTAATGAAATAGAAACCTATGTCCAATATACTTTAATTTAAAAAATGTGTACCGTTTTTATAAGAAACCTGACTGTATGCAGTGAAATTCTCCCTTCATTTACTGCTGTGGATAGGAATTGTCAGACGGTCCCTAACTGCTCTGCAGGGAAACAATCATACTTATGAACAGCAGGGGGAGCCCCCGCCTTACTTCCCAGCCATGCAGAACTCAAGCAGCTTTGTTTGTTTCCCTGTAGAGCAGTCGGCGACTGTGTAGAGATTTGTATTGGATTTTATTTTTGCCTTTACATCCCCTTTACTGTTTCCAACTCCAGCTGCAGGGACAAAGATCATGGAGCCAGATTTAAACAGATAAACTGGGATTCTATTTGGAGGATTATTTTGCTGCAGCCACTGGTTCTGCAGAGTTGGAGAAAGTTTGTATTAAACAATACAAAAACTATAAAATCCACATTAGATTAAATGACAACACAGGAGCCAGTGCAGTCTGTATATTCTGATTATTAATCAGTCTTGTTGTATCGGCTTCTGGCAGATATTATTTGACTTGTGCTGTTTTGATCATTTATGACGATCCCTAAGCAGCCCAGATCACACTGAGCATGTGCACAGTCTTGGTCTTGTTTAACAAAGTTACAAGATGGTGACCCCCTGTGGCCAACTTTGAAAGCATAAATCATTTGTTTGATTAGGCTTGTGGTGCAGTAAGTTTATGTTTAGTATACAAAATATAGCATTTCTAGCCTTATTCTATTTTACACTTTACTTCCCCTTTAAGTGTGAGGCTTTTCTTTTTATTCTTATTGCTTATGACTCTCTTTAGGGATTTGCTGCTCGTTAGGGCCCCAGTGCAGCAGCAGCAGATAGAAAGGTCGCAGTATTTCTCCCCTCCAGTTTGTGCTGCTGCTGCTGCACTGTCAGACCTGCAGGTGGCGCTACTGAGCAGCTTTTCAATTCACAATGACAGGAGAATAAAAGGGTCTGTGGGAAATCTGTGCATTTATTTAGGGGCAGGAGTACAAAGCAGTGGAAATGAACAAGAGAAAAGCAGTGGCAGCAGAGACAATGCAGCAGCGTCTCCTGTTTGGCTGAATATTAAAGACGAGGACGGAGTGCAAACAAATCCCATTCCCCTCCGGTTACTGGGGATCGGCTGCATTTGTGCCGGTAAAAATGATGGTTGATCCCAATGTTATTAATAGGGAATAAAGATAAATATATAGGAAGGTCAGTGATCCCAATGTTATTAATAGGGAATAAAGATAAATATATAGGAAGGTCAGTGATCCCAATGTTATTAATAGGGAATAAAGATAAATATATAGGAAGGTCAGTGATCCCAATGTTATTAATAGGGAATAAAGATAAATATATAGGAAGGTCAGTGATCCCAATGTTATTAGTAGGGAATAAAGATAAATATATAGGAAGGTCAGTGATCCCAATGTTATTAATAGGGAATAAAGATAAATCTATAGGAAGGTCAGTGATCCCAATGTTATTAATAGGGAATAAAGATAAATATATAGGAAGGTCAGTGATCCCAATGTTATTAATAGGGAATAAAGATAAATATATAGGAAGGTCAGTGATCCCAATGTTATTAATAGGGAATAAAGATAAATCTATAGGAAGGTCAGTGATCCCAATGTTATTAATAGGGAATAAAGATAAATATATAGGAAGGTCAGTGATCCCAATGTTATTAATAGGCAATCAAATAAATATATAGGAAGGTCAGTGATCCCAATGTTATTAATAGGGAATAAAGATAAATATATAGGAAGGTCAGTGATCCCAATGTTATTAATAGGGAATAAAGATAAATATATAGGAAGGTCAGTGATCCCAATGTTATTAATAAGGAATAAAGATAAATATATAGGAAGGTCAGTGATCCCAATGTTATTAATAGGAAATAAAGATAAATATATAGGAAGGTCAGTGATCCCAATGTTATTAATAGGGAATAAAGATAAATATATAGGAAGGTCAGTGATCCCAATGTTATTAATAGGGAATAAAGATAAATATATAGGAAGGCCGGTATTTATTTCCAGAAAAGGTGACAACCCTAGGGTGATTGTACCTTGCCAGTCGGACAGTTTGGGAAGGAACAGCCAGGAATTCATTGTTACAAAGTAGAAAAAATCTGGGGGTCACTTTATCCAGGAAACGGGGTCACTTTTCATCCCTGTTAGCGGCTCCATAGACCAATGAATAATGAAGAGTTATGCAATGAATATGCATGAACCCTGCTCTTCTTTAAAGGAGAACTGCACCCAAAAACTGCTTTTTTGACTTAGAAAATATTGTCCCTGTTGAAAGCAGTGTCTGTCTGTTTACATTCTCTGCACTGTTGGTTCTCACTTGTAAAACATGTGGCCGCAGTCGGGTGAGATGGAAATGTAGTGTAAATTAAAAAGTTGTTGTTTCATGGAAAGCCTGAATTTGAATTGATGGGTATATCAGTGCTGGGAGTCTGTTCCCTGAATCTATCCCCCTTTCCGTAAAGTGTCACTTCCTTATGTTCTAAATGAGCTGATCCTGCTGAATTGTGCTTAGTACAGGGAATACCTATGTACCATAGTTTTATGGGATCTCTCTGTACAGACTATGAGCAAACTTAGAGACTGTTCCTGCTGAATTGTGCTTAGTACAGGGAATACCTATACTCTCATAGTTTTATGGGATCTCTCTGTACAGACTATGAGCAAACTTAGGGGACTGTTCCTGCTGAATTGTGCTTAGTACAGGGAATACCTATGCTGCCATAGTTTTATGGGATCTCTCTGTACAGACTATGAGCAAACTTAGGGGACTGTTCCTGCTGAATTGTGCTTAGTACAGGGAATACCTATGTACCACAGTTTTATAGGTTGGTTGTTCATGCAATGTAAATGGATCTCACAGCAAACCTCCCTCCCAAAATATTAAAACGTCCTTCACATTGTGCAGCAGATCCCCCCCCCCTATGATTTAAAGTGACGGATGACAGTGGGGAATCGGCCGAGTGGTTAAATAACTGATATTGAGCTTTGCTCCTGTAATTGGTTTTATGTTACTGCACAAGTTAAATTACTGTTTGGTTTTAACTAGAAATGTCATCACTTTCCCTTAAATGGAAGGAGTGTTAATCCAGACCCAAGAGGTAGCAGCCACCAGGTAGCCCTGAAATGGCACGGGAGTCGTATAAAGGGTAAATCCACCTTGAACAGAACATTTAATGAGGGGTAGTTAATAATAATTAGGGGATTTGCAGTTGGATTCATTTCTCTTTCGCCATTTTACTATAGTAATGACTATTTGGTTGCTAGGGTTAATGGTCCTAGCAACCAGTCTTTACTACTATGTAACATGAATAGGTTATCTTCAATCACTGATCCTTGAATTACGGGGGGGGCTGTCTGATTGAACTTGAGAAGTGATTGGCTGCCTGTGGCTGACATTGTAGTAGCCTATAAGGGGCAGATTTATCGAAGGTTAAAGTGAAAATTGAATTTTCGAGCAAATTATTGTGTACTTCTACTAGGGAATAGTCCAAATTCGATTTGAAAAAATTTGAAAATTCAAATGTCGAAATTTATCATGTACTGTCGCTTTAAAAATTCCGAATTGCTGTTTTAGCCTAGGGGGGACCTCGACCCTTGATAAATCTCCCCTGCACTGAGCCGGGGAGCTCACAGAAGTCTGTCAATCATCCCAAAAACCTTCCCCCAAATTTATCTACAAAACTTCTGAGATTCATAAGAAGATTCTTTCATTCTTCATCCTGGGTTTATACTTATAAATGGGATTGCAATAGGAAGTTTGTTCTCTTGATACAATGTATCAGTCTCAATCCAGCACAGGATACACAGTAGATAACAGATCAGTACTACTATAGTTTATATAAACAAGCTGCTGTGTAGCCATGGGGGCAGCCATTCAAGCACAAGATACACAGTAGATAACAGATAAGTACTACTATAGTTTACAGAAACAAACTGCTGTGTACCAGAAAATCCAGTTGCTGTGTGTGTGTGTCCGTGCCCTTCCATGTGTCTATACTGTTCAGCAATGAAGCATAAAGCGAGAGGAACATAAATTGCTCAGTCTTCCTGAATCCACGTCTCACTAATATACGAGATTAGCACAATTGTAAATTGCCTCCTCTGGCCATTGCCTCGTCTTGCTAAAAGTTTCCTCTATGATTCATGGACTGGGAATGGACTCGGGGAATGGACTGGGAATGGACTCGGGGAATGGACTGGGAATGGACTCGGGGAATGGACTGGGAATGGACTCGGGGAATGGACTAGGAATGGACTCGGGGAATGGACTAGGAATGGACTAGGAATGGACTCGGGGAATGGACTGGGAATGGACTCGGGGAATGGACTGGGAATGGACTGGGAATGGACTAGGAATGGACTCGGGGAATGGACTGGGAATGGACTCGGGGAATGGACTGGGAATGGACTCGGGGAATGGACTAGGAATGGACTCGGGGAATGGACTGGGAATGGACTCGGGGAATGGACTGGGAATGGACTCGGGGAATGGACTAGGAATGGACTCGGGGAATGGACTGGGAATGGACTCGGGGAATGGACTAGGAATGGACTCGGGGAATGGACTCGGGGAATGGACTCGGGGAATGGACTGGGAATGGACTCGGGGAATGGACTAGGAATGGACTCGGGGAATGGACTAGGAATGGACTCGGGGAATGGACTCGGGGAATGGACTAGGAATGGACTCGGGGAATGGACTGGGAATGGACTCGGGGAATGGACTGGGAATGGACTCGGGGAATGGACTAGGAATGGACTCGGGGAATGGACTCGGGGAATGGACTCGGGGAATGGACTGGGAATGGACTCGGGGAATGAACTAGGAATGGACTCGGGGAATGGACTGGGAATGGACTCGGGGAATGGACTCGGGGAATGGACTCGGGGAATGGACTAGGAATGGACTCGGGGAAATGACTGGGAATGGACTCGGGGAATGGACTGGGAATGGACTGGGAATGGACTCGGGGAATGGACTGGGAATGGACTGGGAATGGACTCGGGGAATGGACTGGGAATGGACTAGGAATGGACTCGGGGAAATGACTGGGAATGCACTCGGGGAATGGACTGGGAATGGACTCGGGGAATGAACTAGGAATGGACTCGGGGAATGGACTGGGAATGGACTCGGGGAATGGACTGGGAATGGACTGGGAATGGACTCGGGGAATGGACTGGGAATGGACTGGGAATGGACTCGGGGAATGGACTAGGAATGGACTAGGAATGGACTCGGGGAATGGACTCGGGGAATGGACTGGGAATGGACTCGGGGAATGGACTGGGAATAGACTCGGGGAATGGACTGGGGAAATGGATTCGGGAATGGACTCGGGGAATGGATGGGGCTGCTTTTATGGGCTATTGGCTGAGCAATAGGACCAATGTAAAAGGTGATGCATTTGTCATTAGTAGAGAGATGCGCGGGGCTTGTCATTCAGTCAATACAAAATTAACTCCTCCTGCTGCACAATTACCCACAATGCCGAGTGCTCTTTAGCTGCATTAGGACTCAGAGCTCACATCCCCTGCCGCTTCTTTGCCTAAAAGCTTCACCCTTTGTGCGCCGGGGCCCAGGGAGACAAATCGGCGGCTGTTTTTTTTTTTTTAACACGGGACCAGTTTTGCCTCGGTTGTGTCCTAATGTACAACCTGCTCATTAAGGATTAAATATTTATAATTTATTTATATAGTAACCCTACCCTTAAAGGGTACATTTTACTGCGTTATAGAATGTTCTATTTATAGCAATATTTCAATTGGTCTTTGTTTTTTTATTTTATATATATATATATATATATATATATATAAATATATAGCAAAGCACGAGACTATAAAAAGCGCCCGTCTGCACATCAGTAATATTTATATATATTTACTTCCCTCTTCCACCAGCTTTCAAATAGGGGTCAGCACCCCCAAAAAAAATTGCTTAGTGAGACTACAATTTTATAGTTGTTGTTAAATTTTATTACTTATATTTCTATTCAGCCCCTCTTCTCTCTTGTTCAAACCACTGCTTGGTTGCTAGGTTAAATTGCACCCTAGCAACCAGCAGTTCAGGTGCTAAAAAGCCAAACTGAGAGCTGCTGAACAAAACGTTAAAACAATAAAAAACAAAAACAAAGACCAATCGCAATTTGACTCACTGTCATTCTTAATCAACATGATTGAACTAGCCCTTTATGCTGCTCTTATCTTATATACACAGTCCAAGCATGAGCAGCCTATCTTTATAACTGAGATTCTTTATTCCCTTTATTAATTTAGTTGCCTTTCTCTGTCCCTTCTGTATCTCTAGTAAGCCTATACAGGTATGGCCAAAACTGCAATTTCAGGCACAATAAAGACTCATTCTCACTGGGTTTATAGTTCTGTGTAACTGTCATTGTGTCTGTCCCTTTCTATTCTGTGCACTGCTGCTTCTGACTCCTGATACAACTTCCCAATATCCATTCGTTCCTCATTCTCACTGGGTTTATAGTTCTGTGTCATTGCTATTGTCTGTCACTATCTGTCCGTTTCTGCTGTCTGCACTGCTGGCTCTGACTCCTGAAACGATGTAGCAGAAGCAGCTGATTAACAGACCTGCAGGAGAAGTGTCTGCTGTTACAGGTGAAACAAGCTTGATAAGGAGTTTACTATGAGAGGCATCATTCTATCTCCCCTTTGATGTTTTGCCTATGGATTAGTGGAGTAAATAGGTCCCCCTGTACCCCGAGTGCGTCACGCTACGAGATTACAATAAGAACATTTCCTAGGTGGCCGGGCAGCGCCAGCAATGGGTTTAACACAAGTCACACAAAATGTACTTAAACCTCTCCCAATAAAACCCAGTAAATTTAGTCCCATTCAAACTCAAATAGGAAGCGAGGGGGAGGGGGGAGGAAGTTGCCTTTTTTTGGCGTTTGTCTGAAATCCAAATTTTTATGATGATTATTTACTCACATTGTTTGAGCGGGGGCTGGGGACGAGTGATTTGGAAATATTTCGGATAAATACTCGGTGGTGATCTATCGAGCGGCGTAATAAAAACCCGGGGCTGCAGGCTGTGATTTTATTCTCAAATAATCAGAATTGCTTTTCTTCTTTTTGCTGCCGTTGCCATGGTAATTCAGCGGCGGAGCTGTGTTCTATTGATTTAGAAAGTGGACAGTAATATTTCTTTTGTGTTATTCTTTAAGTCGAGGTGAATTTCTAATTTCCACTTTTAGATTACTTTCAGAATTTCCCAAATCCTTCCCTGGTTTTTGCGCCCCCCCCCAACGCCGCTGTTTTGTATTGTGTATTATTGAGTAGTATTGAGTATTATTGTGTATTATTGAATACTATTGAGTGTTATTGAGTATTATTGAGTATTATTGAATATTATTGAGTATTATTGAGTATTATTGAATATTATTGAGTATTATTGAGTATTATTGAGTATTATTCTAAATGAAACTCGCAAGTCTCCGATATTGAAACAACATCTCTCGGCTGCGGCGAATGTTTAGTCTGTGGAACGGCGAGCGTTTTGGGGGGTCATTTAATGGAGGGGGTCCAAGAGGCTTCGACTCTTAGCAGAGGGGGGATTATTTGGGTTTTATAAACCCCACGGTGGCTGGAGATATAACTGAATGAGTGGAGGCAAAATGTACCCCAGTATCTGCACTGACTGCTACAAATAGTGATAGAGGCCCAGACTAAACACTTTGGGGAGTGTTTATTAACATTAGAGACAAACATCAGCCAATCAGCAATCAGACTTGACCGGTCACCTGCAAATTAGAAAACAAAAGCAAAGATCTGATTGGTTGCTATGGAAAATATCCCCCTCACAGTCACCCCAGGATATGCTGAGACTAAGTGGCTTATTCACCAAAGCAATTGCAGAACATAACTTGCCTCCTGCAAAAAAAAAACATTTTCAACCTCAAACTGGTATGTATGTATGTATGTATGTATGTATGTATGTATGTATATATATATGTATGTGGGTATGTACATATATATGTATGTATGGGTGCAGGTAACAGGCAGGTGTTAGTGTGGACAGGAGGGAGGGTGTGGGTGCAGGCAGTGTGGGTGCAGGTGTAGGTAGGGTGCTAGTGTCAGCAGGACGGTGGGTGTGGGTGAAGGCAGAAGTTAGGGTGGTAGTGTGAGCAGGAGGGAGGATCTGGGTGCAGGAAGTAGCCAAGGTGCTGGGATCAGTGAGAGGGAGTGTGTGGGGTGCAGGCAGTAGCTAGGGTGCTAGTGTTAACAGGTGGAAGGGTGTGGGTGCAGTCAGTGTGGGTGCAGGTGTAGGTAGGGTGCTAGTGTGAGGAGGAGGGATGGTGTGGGTGCAGGCACTAGCTAGGGTGCTAGTGTCAACAGGTGGAAGGTTGTGGGTGCAGGCAGTAGCTAGGGTGCTAGGGTCAGCAAGAGGGAGGGTGTGGGTACAGTCAGTGTGGGTGCAGGTGTAGGTAGGGTGCTAGTGTGAGGGGAAGGGATGGTGTGGGTGCAGGCAGTAGCTATGGTGCTAGTGTCAACAGGTGGGAGTTTGTGGGTGCAGGCAGTAGAAAGGCCCCCATTTTCTATGTAGGAACCAGAAGGAACGTGCATCAGGCGGCAGCTTCACGGGTCGACTTCATGTACCAATAGAGCAAGAACGAATTCTTTAGCCTCAGGTACAGACAAGAGTTTGGTAACAGAACAAGTAGGAGGGAGGGTGTATGGGGCCCAGTTACAGTATTTGTCAATACATATCCGTCCCTAGGGCGGCAGCATCAGTGCTTATTATATACAGTTTTCTCCACTTTGTTTGAGACCCTCATGTAACTGTCACATAGTTGTGTGAAGTCCCGTGTCTGTAGGTCTGTCTCTCCCCCCAGTAGCACTTTATTAGTGACTGATACAATAATCAGCAGCCGTGGGGAAGGAACCGGAGATTGTTACAATGTAACGAGGATCAGTCGGGGGCCAATCTCCTGCGGCTCAATCTCAGCCCATTTACTGTCCATTAATGGAATTCTAAAGAACCTGCCTGAATGGGCTCCAGTTCCCAAGGCTTTTATGTACAGGGGCTCAGCTGGAGGCGGAATGGAAATAGTTGTGTGTTAAAGCTGTAACCCATTTGTTGGGTCTGAACTTACACACACCAACATCCTCTGTAACTAAACCTAAAAACTGGGCGGTGGGAGCTGCTATATTGCCCCATTCATACTATTACAGTGACTTCCTATGGAATCAGTACAGGCCCTTGGTATTTCTCTAACCCACTTTATTGTTTTAAGCTCAGCAAAGATTGATTTTATTTCACCCAAAGTGTGAAAGTCCATTAAAAACACACAAAGTGCAAAAACGTAGAGGTAGATTCCCAAAAAACACTCTTGTCATCCAGCCAAAAGGGCCACAGAAACTCAAGGAGGAGCCCCTTTATCCCTGACCCCCAAGCCAGAAGGTCTGAAGGGGTCAAGGGTCTTCAGATCTTCAAAGATTTCAGTCTGATGGGTCCTAGAGCCCTTAGGCTCCTCCCCCCTTAACTTACTTTCTCTACTGTCTCCATCATGTCCTACTGTCTACATCTTGTCCTACTGTCTCCATCTTGTCCTACTGTCTCCATCTTGTCCTACTGTCTCCAACTTGTCCTACTGTCTCATCTTGCCCTACTGTCTACATCTTGTCCTACTGTCTTGATCTTGGCCACTATCTCCAGCTTGTCCCGCTGTCTCCACCTTGTCCTACTGTCTCAATCTTGTCCTACTGTCGACATCTTGTCCTACTGTCTTCATCTTGGTCCACTGTCTCCATTTTGTCCCACTGTCTTCATCTTGCCCTACTGTCTCCATCTTGTCCTACTGTCTCCATCTTGTCCTACTGTCTCCATCTTGCACCTAATGTGTCCATCTTGCCCTACTGTCTCCAACTTGTCCTACTGTCTGCATTTTGTACTACTACTATATCCATCTTGTCCTTCTGTCTCCATCTTGCCCTACTGTCTTCATCTTGGCCACTGTCTCCATCTTGTCCCACTGTCTTCATGTTGCCCTACTGTCTCCATCTTGTCCCAGTGTCTCCGTCTTGTCCTACTGTCTCCATCTTGGCCCACTGTCTCCATCTTGTTCCACTGTCATCATGTTGCCCTACTGTCTCCATCTTGTCCCAGTGTCTCCATCTTGTTCCACTGTCTTCATGTTGCCCTACTGTCTCCATCTTGTCCCAGTGTCTCCATCTTGCCCTACTGTCTCCATCTTGTTCTAGTGTCTCCATCTTGTCCTACTGTCTCCATCTTGTTCCACTGTCTTCATGTTGCCCTACTGTCTACATCTTGTCCCACTGTCTCCATCTTGACCTACTGTCTCCATCTTGGCCCACTGTCTCCATCTTGCCCTACTGTCTCCATCTTGTCCCAGTGTCTCCATCTTGCCCTACTGTCTCCATCTTGCCCTACTGTCTCCATCTTGCTCTAGTGTCTCCATCTTGCCCTACTGTCTCCATCTTGCTCTAGTGTCTCCATCTTGTCCTACTGTCTCCATCTTGTTCCACTGTCTCCATCTTGTCCACTGTCTCCATCTTGTCCTACTGTCTCCATATGCCTTTCTTCTCTATCTGGTCCTACTACTTCTATATTGTCTACTTTCTCCATGATGCCCTACTGCCACCATCAAGTCCCATGATCCTGTTTGTACTTACCTTGAGCTGCTGCTCTGTGGGACAACTCCATCCAATTCCTTTCCCCGTTCGGTTGCAGAATCCAGACATTACAGCACTAACAGCTCAGTAAGTCGGAGAGGAAATAAAACCGTTTATTTATTATGACATTCAGATTTAATTAAAAGTGCACAGTGAGAGAAGTAAAGAGCAGAATGGGAACACGTGTCTCCCCCTTTTTCCTCCAAAAAAACTAATTAGAGTTGTATTTTAAATTGTTTATGAGTCGTTAATCACAGCCATAAATCACAGCCGTTCTCTATTAAGGCTCCGGTAGAAGTGTTTATGTCCCGCGTTTTGATCACGGACAAATTGATCCAGAGGTAAATTTATTAAACACAAGGGAAGAAATCATTAGTGGTTTCTGTAAATATTCCCAAGGTGCATTTATTCTGATGGCTCCGAACTTTAACTGGAACGAGAATCACCCACCGACTGTAATTATTATATGATTCCTGGTACCTTGCTGGGCACGAGAGACACGGGATAAGGGGAAAGTTTAAAGGACAAGTTAAATGTAAAAGAAGATTAGTTATCTATCTTGTATAATTGTCTAAGCAGTAGTCCTGTCCTGCTTTATGGCAGCTGAGATTCTAGCTATCTGTATAACAGAACATTCTGTCCCAGTGGCTGCACAGATCCTATCTGATCCCCATTGTAAGCAGCAGTCCTGTCCTGCTTTATGGCAGCTGAGATTCTAGCTATCTGTATAACAGAACATTCTGTCCCAGTGGCTGCACAGATCCTATCTGATCCCCATTGTAAGCAACAGTCCTGTCTGCTTTATGGCAGCTGAGATTCTAGCTATCTGTATAACAGAACATTCTGTCCCAGTGGCTGCACAGATCCTATCTGATCCCCATTGTAAGCAACAGTCCTGTCCTGCTTTATGGCAGCTGAGATTCTAGCTATCTGTATAACAGAACATTCTGTCCCAATGACTGCACAGATCCTATCTGATCCCCATTGTAAGCAGCAGTCCTGTCCTGCTTTATGGCAGCTGAGATTCTATCTATCTGTATAACAGAACATTGGGGGGATTTCTGTGCATTCTGTCTGTATGAAAATACCAATAAAATCTGTTGTTGGGGGGGGGGTTAAAGCTCCAGGTTATTGCTCTTCGGCCCATTGCTCTGCAATTACTTTGCTGTACTCAGTGAGTGGAAAGAGATCATTAGATTCTTTCAGCAGGAACTGAGATGGTTTTTCTTGTAATTGGTGATTGGCCTTTTGTGTTATATTAATGTTTAAATATATATATATATGTGTGTGTGTGTTGTGCCGAACAGCTTTATATGAATCCCCCCTGCCAGACCACCAAAGAAAAAGGCCTAACAGAATATTCCCAACATAAGAATAAAGCCCATTAACCCCCCACTTGAAACATATTAACCACAAAATAAATGTATTTCCCCAAGGCTTTCGGCTCCAGCGCATGTGGGCCCATTATACCAATAAAATGGGAAGTTCATTTCCATGGCAACAATTAAAATCTCATCAAATATATTTTTGGACTGATTACAATATCATGTAAAAGAAAGCAATGCCTGAATCTTATGCAGAATTGTCCAACGTGTTTCCTTGTTTCTGCTGCAAAGGATTCTGGGAGTTATGGTTTAATAGCAGTTAAAACTGCATGTTCCCAAATATAGAGATTATTATAAATAGTATCAATGGTGTATCCTCATACTGTACTGTCTATGGGAATCAATATGGCACCTCCTCCTCCCATATGTATAAATACAAATATACAGAGAAGGAATGTTCTGGGCACACAATAAGCTATACCCTCATACTGTACTGTCTAAGGGAATCAATATGGCACCTCCTCCTCCCATATGTATAAATACAAGTATACAGAGAAGGAATGTTCTGGGCACACAATAAGCTATACCCTCATACTGTACTGTCTATGGGAATCAATATGGCACCTCCTCCTCCCATATGTATAAATACAAATATACAGAGAAGGAATGTTCTGGGCACACAATAAGCTATACCCTCATACTGTACTGTCTAAGGGAATCAATATGGCACCTCCTCCTCCCATATGTATAAATACAAATATACAGAGAAGGAATGTTCTGGGCACACAATAAGCTATACCCTCATACTGTACTGTCTATGGGAATCATATGGCACCTCCTCCTCCCATATGTATAAATACAAATATACAGAGAAGGAATGTTCTGGGCACACAATAAGCTATACCCTCATACTGTACTGTCTAAGGGAATCAATATGGCACCTCCTCCTCCCATATGTATAAATACAAATATACAGAGAAGGAATGTTCTGGGCACACAATAAGCTATACCCTCATACTGTACTGTCTAAGGGAATCAATATGGCACCTCCCTCCTCCCATATGTATAAATACAAATATACAGAGAAGGAATGTTCTGGGCACACAATAAGCTATACCCTCATACTGTACTGTCTAGTGCAGAACTTTTATTCCCTATTTCTCATTTGATAGCAAGCACTAAAGAAATATAATGGAAAATTTCATTTAATTCCCCAAGCCGGTGGCCTACTTTCAATAATAAGCCCCGTGAATGTTGGTTTTAGGCATCTCTCATAATAATTAAACTGTGGCAGCTGCTGGAAGAAAGACCTAAGGACAAGTATTCTGATATAACAAGTGAAATCTATAGGAATTAGAGCAAAACTTCATAGTCACATGATCTGTTAGGCCCAAATACCGGCTTTAAAGCAGACACAGAGGCGGGGAAATTCTGTTGGCTTCAAAAATCTCAGATAAAAATCATTCTGACCCAATTGGTGTTAAAATCCCATGGCAACCAGTGTGTACCAATGGTTGCCATAGCCAAACAGCTGTAGCCTTATGCAGGTCAGGGTTTATCTATCAGCCGGGCACAAAGACATATTGACTTTTATTGGTACAAATTGGATTTCGCTATTCTTTTTTCTTGGAACATAAGAAGAACCTCACGCAGATGGCTCCAAACGCGTTGAAAGCCGATGATTTGGAATTATTTCCCCTTTTATAATGAGTGTGGTCAGATCTCTCCAAAGCTGAGGAGCTCAAATCACTTTATTTCTTTATTGATCATTCATTTAACATCCTCATCTCCAGCTGCCGGGGTTTATCTTCCCCTTTATTTAGAGGAGATTAGAGTTCGGCCAAAGGTTTGGGACCCCTTGGAACTTTGCAGATCAATTGGATTCCCTTCTCTCTCGGGGTCCCTATAGCAGGACCGAAGGGGAGTCATTTGGGGCTCATTTATCAACAAAATAGCGGAATTAAGTGGGTTTATTTATCAACGCTGGGCAAATTTGTTCATGGGCAGTTACCCATAGCAACCAATCAGTGATTAGCTTTTTAAAGCCAGCTGCAAGTAGAACAATGAATGCAGCAATCTGATTGGTTGCCATGGGTTACTGCCCTTGGGCAAATTTGCCCAGCGTTGATAAATGACCTGAGTAACCCACTTAATTCCTCTATTTTATTCCTGATACATTTCAGGCTCCGGTTTATAAAGGGGCCCAATGAATAGGGTCTGTCCTTTGCTCTTAAATTTGTCTATTAAGGCCCTTGAGGGGGGCACTCAAAGTAACGGCTCTATTTTATACAATGATACTAAATGGTGCAGAACTATAAGTCCCACGCGGGATGCTGACGCTTTTCAGAGGAATTTCACTAAAGTGGAAAACTGGGCAGCGAACTTGAAAACGACATTCAGTGTTGATAAATGCGGGGTGGGGACGTTTAGTAGAATACGTTAGTAATATAGAGGTGCGTTATACACAAACGTCGGGGTCTTCTTAATTGATAAGCGTTTGGGGATATTTGTGGATAAAAGATTGTACAGCTCTAGGCAGTGAAGCAAATAAAGTTCTGTCTGACATAAAAAACAGGGATGAAAACAGAATTTTTATAGATCTTTTAAAATCTTTCTAACAACAGTTTGAGCCTTAATTTATGTTTTGGGGTGCAAGAGAGTATTTACAAGACTGGGGCAGCAAATACTCCAGAAACGTCCTGGATACACTTAGGGGCAGATTTATCAAGGGTCGAATTTCGAAGTGAAAAAAAAGTTGAAATTCGACCATCGAATAGGCTAGTCGGACATTCAAAGTCGAAGGATTTTTAAGATCGTACGATCGTACAATTTTGCAAAAAAAATCCTTCGACTTCTCAAAACTTAGCCAAATACTGGCTCTAGGTTCTAGGAGGTCCCCATAGGCTAACAAAGCAATTCGTCAGGTTTAAGGTGGCGAAGTCAAAGTTTTTTAAAGAGACAGTACTTCGATTATCGAATGGTCGAATAGTCTAAGCATTTTCACTTCGAATAAAAGTTGAATTTGATTCGATGGTCGAAGTACCCAAAAATTACTTTGAAATTCAAAGTTTTTCAATTCGACTATTCACTTCGAATTGACTTCGACCCTTAGTAAATGTGCCCCTTAGGCTTAATCTGATTTTCATTCCCAAAACAGACTGTTATGTCAATACAGAAGGTTCTATCAGAACCCGAACTTGGGTTTTGCCTTTTGCAGAAGATTATTCACAGTTTTGCTTTATTTCTGTCAACACTTTCAGTTGGAATAGTAATGGCCAAAGTGTATTGTTCCTTTTTAGGGTTCGTGTTGTCTGCGTAACTTGCCTCTCCCGACCAAGATGCAGCCTTGCTTCATAAACAGAGGTTAGTTACACACTTTTATGTAAATCTCCCAGAATGATCAGGGCACAGGCTGAATAAGGGTCTCCCTCTCAGAAGCTGCTCCTGAGATTTGTAGGTCACCAAGAGATCTTCAACAGGGGCCACTAACTGCTATCCACATTCTTCCTCTCTTTCCACCTTCTTCATCCCTTCTCCACCTCTCTTCTGTCTGTCTCATTTTACCTGTTATTCCCCTTTTATCTCTCTCCAACAATATAGACTCTCCCCATCCTCCCTCTTCTCTCCCCTTCTATATTTCTCCTCTCCCCCATTTGTCTCTCTACTCCCTAACCCCCTTTCCCTTCTCTCCTTCTGTCTCTCATCCCCTCTCCTTTCCTTTTCTCCCCAACTGTTTGGCCTTACTCTCCCCCATCCTCCCTCTTCTCTCCCCTTCTATATTTCTCCCCTCCCCCATTTGTCTCTCTACTCCCTAACCCCCTTTCCATTCTCTCCTTCTGTCTCTCATCCCCTCTCCTTTCCTTTTCTCCCCCAACTGTTTGGCCTTACTCTCCCCCATCCTCCCTCTTCTCTCCCCTTCTATATTTCTCCTCTCCCCCATTTGTCTCTCTGCTCCCTGACCCCCTTTCCCTTCTCTCCTTCTGTCTCTCATCCCCTCTCCTTTCCTTTTCTCCCCCAACTGTTTGGCCTTACTCTCCCCCATCCTCCCTCTTCTCTCCCCTTCTATTTTTCTCCTCCCCCATTTGTCTCTCTACTCCCTAACCCCCTTTCCCTTCTCTCCTTCTGTCTCTCATCCCCTCTCCTTTCCTTTTCTCCCCCAACTGTTTGGCCTTACTCTCCCCCATCCTCCCTCTTCTCTCCCCTTCTATATTTCTCCTCTCCCCCATTTGTCTCTCTAACCCCCTTTCCCTTCTCTCCTTCTGTCTCTCATCCCCTCTCCTTTCCTTTTCTCCCCCAACTGTTTGGCCTTACTCTCCCCCATCCTCCCTCTTCTCTCCCCTTCTATATTTCTCCTCTCCCCCATTTGTCTCTCTACTCCCTAACCCCCTTTCCCTTCTCTCCTTCTGTCTCTCATCCCCTCTCCTTTCCTTTTCTCCCCCAACTGTTTGGCCTTACTCTCCCCCATCCTCCCTCTTCTCTCCCCTTCTATTTTTCTCCTCCCCCATTTGTCTCTCTACTCCCTAACCCTCTTTCCCTTCTCTCCTTCTGTCTCTCATCCCCTCTCCTTTCCTTTTCTCCCCCAACTGTTTGGCCTTACTCTCCCCCATCCTCCCTCTTCTCTCCCCTTCTATATTTCTCCTCTCCCCCATTTGTCTCTCTACTCCCTAACCCCCTTTTCCTTCTCTCCTTCTGTCTCTCACCCCCTCTCCTTTCCTTTTCTCCCCCAACTGTTTGGCCTTCTCCCACAACTTCATCCTCCCTCCTGTCTCTTGTTCTGTCTCTCATTCCTTCTCATTCCCCAAATTTCCAAAGCTATTTAGCCTTAGTCTCCCCTTTCTCCTTATCTCCTCCAATTTCCCATTTTCTGAAGACCGTTTATAAATTGGCTCAGAATAGTATTGTGTGAATAATACAGAATGTTAAGTTCCCCTTTACGTGTTCATTTGTAACGTGGTTGTGGGAATCAGATGCTAAAGTTGAACCTATTTCAGAATCGTTGGCGAGTCGATAGAATCAGTGACCCGGTTAAGCAGACAATTAAATTGCCATTTTCAAGAGCGCAGCTGTAGGCAGCCCAATAATTCAAAAACTGGATGAAATAATAAGGATCAACCCCCAATTGTCAGTACAGGAGATGAACCTCAGCACTGAGAGGATTTAACTCCATAAAATTGGCTTTGTATGTGACTGTTCAACTGCACATGGGCCACACGTATATTAAAGGGGAACTTTACCTTTTAACACTACTTCACAAATTATGACTTTTTCAAGTTTTTCTCTGTGTATTATTCCTGCCCCAATCAAGGTGGAACAGCCACAGCCCAAAACTCCAACCCCCAACGTGATCCTTTCAGCTCAGGATTGAGTTTTCGTTGAATTCCCTATTTAGTTACCAGCGAATCTTTCCTTCAAGGAGAGCCGACTGTTTATTATTTAGCTCCGTCTGAGTAATTTCCCATAATTGCGTTCTCGTTACACTATGAGCCGGCGCAGCCCGTGGATTAGATAAAATGTACTTAACGATGCTAAATTCTTTATTAGATTCTGCCATAGTCCATTTGAGTGTTTAACTGCTCACATGAATTACTGGCTCGGCTAATGCTGCTTTTCAATTATTATTTCACTTTCCCTTTTTTTTTCTCTTCTTTTGGAAGGAAAATGAAGGAGTGAAATAAAATGAGGCTTTGGTGGCCTTTACTATAAGGACCTGTGTGACTTGGGTCAGACTGGAGCTCTAGGACCCAGCAGAGAACCTGATCTCGTCAAATTGACATGGAGACTGTCTTAATGGGGTTGTTCACTTTTAAATTAACTGTTAGTATGATCTAGAGAGGGATAGCCTGAGACAATTTGCAATTGGTTTTAATTTTTTGAGTTATTTAGCATTTTTTTCAGCAGCTCTTCAGTGTGAAAATTCAGCCACCTGGTTGCTAAGGTCCAAATTACCCTAGCAACCATGCATTGATTTGAATAGGAGTCAGAAATATGAATAGGAGAGGCCTGAATAGAAAGATGAGGAATAAAAAGTAACAATAACAATATACGTGTAGCCTTACAGAGCA
Organism: Xenopus petersii; assembly: GCA_038501925.1. Lineage (NCBI taxonomy): Eukaryota > Metazoa > Chordata > Amphibia > Anura > Pipidae > Xenopus > Xenopus petersii. Next base: position 2,016,993 of record CM076678.1, on the reverse strand, counting down.
TTTGTTTTTTAGATGGGGTCAGTGACCCTCATTCGAAAGCTGGAAAGAGTCAGAAGAAGAAGGCAAATAACTTAAAAAAAACTTAAAAAAATAAATAATGAAGGCCAATTGAAAAGTTGCTTAGAATTAGCCATTCTATAAGTTATTAAATGTTAATTTAAAGGTGAACCACCCCTTTAAATTATACATAGAAATAAGAAGAGCTGATGGGAAATGACTGGGGCCCTCCAGCTCTAGGCTGGTACAGAAGCCAATAGGGGTCTGAGAAGGTGTAAAGTATACAAAAATGGCTGAAGAAGGTAGGGGACCGCCATTACAGGAGTTACAATAGACACTGTTGTCAGGGGCCCAAAAAGGGGTGGGGTTGTGAGAAGTGGGAGTGGTTTGTGGTGTGTTGTAGCATAATTTGGGCTTAATTATTGGCCGATTATTTAGTAGATTCATTGATGACTGCTTAGATGTCTATGTCTACAGAATATTAAAAGTATTATCATGTTGATTTGATTTTTAGATAATGGTAAAATGCATCCCAAATGGATTTGTTTAAAAAAGGGGGACGCTGTCTCTTTAATGGGAGCATGTGACCTGCCAGTGAGCATCTCGTCCTCTAAAAGCTTTGCCTTAAACACACAGTCATTTTCACTTTTTTTAGGGTAAAGTCATGGTAATCAGTTCTGGAACCCCCCCAGCTCAACAGGGGCCCCTGGGGGGGATATGTGAATGTACAACGGACCTATAGGATTTCTCTTGAAAAAGAGAATAATAAATACCATAAAGGTGTAGTGTGCCTTTAAATAATTTTTTAGTACCCTATCGACAGAGATATTCCGAGACAATTTGCAATTGGTCTTCTTTTTTTATTATTTGTGGTTTTTGAGTTATTTGGCTTTTTATTCAGCAGCTCTCCAGTTTGCAATGTCAGCCATTTGGTTGCTAGGGAACAAATTCCCCTAGCAAGGGGGCCCAGTCTGAAGGTCAGTTAGGGGGAGATTTGGGGTGAGTGCTTATTTGTACCCTGGGTACCCCTGGAACTATAGTAGGGTGACACCCCAATGTTTCTATATATCTGTAACCTTGTTATGAGCTAAGGGGGCCCAGTCTGAAGGTCAGTTAGGGGGAGATTTGGGGTGAGGGTTTATTTGTACCCTGGGTACCCCTGGAACTATAGCAGGGTGACTGTTACCCCAATGTTTCTATATATCTGGGTAGTATGGGCAGTTAGGGTGAGCTCTAATTGAGCTGTGGATGGGGGTGCAGTGTGTTTATCTGTGGGTAGGGCAGATTCACTCAGCAGATGTTTATTAGGGTTCTGTAGGACACCCCAGGTTGTTCCCGTCCCACATTAGTGTTTATCAGAGGAGCAGGTTGAGTGGTACATTAGTGACCTCTCTACTCAGTGTTTAACTCTCATATAAATCTGCTCTATAACGGGGCCATTACATGTCGTTGTTTCCTCTCGTTGTTCCAAAAAGTACATTACGGAGGTGCGACGGACAAACAGGGTCTGTGTTTGCAGTTACTTTGTTTCCATTATAAAAAGCGCAGAAATTGATCTCATTGAGTCGGCAGACCCCCAACCCACCCTTAAACACACTGAAAACAAATACAAAAAACATCCTGGCTCTCAGCTGCTGCAGAACCTCCTAGTGAGTTTAATAGAGAACATCATTATGCAATTTCCCCTTTATATATCACCTAATTCAATTCTGCTACATTTGTTTTGTTTCCTCAGCCTGAGCGCTGCTTACTTATCTCTCCCAATCTTCCAGCTAAATCACTTAAAGGCATCTCCAGACAGCAGTGCCGTAAGTGGGGCTGTAAATGTCTTTCAGATGAATTGTTTAATCCTTTGGGGGAGCCCAGGGTGAAGAAAGGGACATAGTAAGGGTTGTCCATCTGTGCCCACACACATTCATGTAGACGAAAAAAGACAAGGGTTACTTCCCCTTTAAGGCCAGATGCAGTAGGGCAACCCCGTTTAAAGCACATATTGAGTGCTGGGGGAATAGGCCAATTATGGACACTTGGCAGGAGATGGGACCAAACTTTGTACATAATTATCTCTTTTATTTAAAGCAAAGATTCTCAGCAGAGCAAACAATTAGCTGCCCTAAAGGGGAAGTAGAAGAGATTTTGGAGTCAATCCCTTGGGCAATGTAAAACAGTCACATTTCTGCCTCTCACTTTGTTCTGCCGGAAACGTTTCCCTCATTAGAGCTTGTTTGTAGCTCAGCCCCAGTAATGAAGAGCTCGGCGGCCTCACTTATCCACTCACAGACGTGGTAACACTAGATAGGTACCTAATATATAGAGACAAGAGGAAAGTGTTGGAAGGGTTACTGTCTGCTCTCTCTCATTTCCCTACAGAAATAGGGATTGGTAACACTAGATAGGTACCTAATATATAGAGACAAGAGGAAAGTGTTGGAAGGGTTACTGTCTGCTCTCTCTCATTTCCCTACAGAAATAGGGATTGGTAACACTAGATAGGTACCTAATATATAGAGACAAGAGGAAAGTGTTGGAAGGGTTACTGTCTGCTCTCTCTCATTTCCCTACAGAAATAGGGATTGGTAACACTAGATAGGTACCTAATATATAGAGACAAGAGGAAAGTGTTGGAAGGGTTACTGTCTGCTCTCAGTTTACAGTCCAGCATCCGGTTACAATGTATCAGTTCCATTATCTCTGTTTCTCAACCCAAATATCGCCAGAGCAGCACAACTCTCTGCAGCAAGTGGAACGGCTAGGGCAATGTGACTACAAGAGACTTTACTTCTTAATTTAGAGAAGTTTCAGGAGTCATTATGAGTGTTCCAGCCGTGACAGGCAGGTTCTTGGCACCATTAATTCTGATAATGTTCCTTCTTGATATCGGCTGAGCAGTGTTTCGGATTCTCATTGCAGTCGGCACGGTGTGTGCACATAAGGGCCTTTGTAGAGAATACTATCCTGAAAAGATCTAAAGGGGATGTAAACCCAAGAAGAATATGTAATTCTAAGCAACTTCCCAAAATTCATTCATTCTCAATTGGATTATAATATTAATATAAAACTATGGTACATAGGTATTCCCTGTACTAAGCACAATTCAGCAGGAACAGTCCCCTAAGTTTGCTCATAGTCTGTACAGAGAGATCCCATAAAACTATGGTACATAGGTATTGTCTGTACTAAGCACAATTCAGCAGGAACAGTCCCCTTCATGTCCAATTCTGCAGGAGGAGTAAATGATAGAGTAGCTGTTTAAATGGAGCTCAATGTTGTGAGAGTTACAGTAGGTGCAGGAGCCAGAGTGTCTGAAATGTCAGTGTTGATTCCTGGCAATTATATTTATCTGTTAGGATTAAAGTTGTCACCTTTACCGGAAAAAAATGCCAGCCTTCCTATATATTTCTCTTTATTCCCTATTAATAACATTGGGATCACTGACCTTCCTATATATTTATCTTTATTCCCTATTAATAACATTGGGATCACTGACCTTCCTATATATTTATCTTTATTCCCTATTAATAACATTGGGATCACTGACCTTCCTATATATTTATCTATATGGGGGTGTGACTTATTTTGTGCATCTACCGGGTTCACCTTTGAATTAACTTTTTGTATGTAATAGAATGGCTAATGCTAAACAGCCTCTCTCCTATTCATATTCCAGTCTCTTATTCAAATCACTTCCTGGTTTCTAAGGTGCACAACACCCTAGCAACCAGATAGAGGCTGAAACTGCAAACTGGAGAGCTGCTGAATAAAAAGCTAAATAACTCAGAAATGTCAAATAATGAAAAATGAAAACCAGTTGCAAATTGTTTCAGAATATAACTCCGAATTCTGCTGGTGACCCCCCGCCCCAAAGGGGCGCAATACGATCTGGGAGGGATTTTTTTCTCAATATAGGCACAGTTCCCCTTTACATAACGAAACCGCTATAACTAAGCCTGTGGAGGTTCAATGGAAACAAAAAGCCCCCACTCCCTGCCCCTCATCTTTGGCCTTTACCCAAGATGCACTTTGCCCATCCAAGGGCTCCCAGAGGATCATGGGAAAGGGGAAACAGGTCAAAGCTGTCGCTCATTCACAAGCCTTTTAAGTGGGCCTGAGAATACATAGATTTTACCATTTAAATCTATTATTTGGAAAAGCAGCCAACGCTAGGAGTCAATTATAGGTTTTGGAATCTTTAATCACGCCGCCGATATGTGCGACAAAAAATGCGACTTTTACAGCTTTAAGTGTTTTTTATTCTTCTTTTTTTAATATATATTTAATGCGGCCTGACCTCTGAGCCGGCGGCTTTTATTTTGCAAATTGTCAATTGTGGAGAGACGATTAGCGCCCAGCGCTCTTATTAACTGCACTTTACTTGTCCTTTAGCAGCCGAAAGGCGCTTATTTATAGAAATGGCGGGACCCGTGTGACTCGTCAGGGTTTTTTTTTTATTCCCATATATTTCTTTATAATGGGCCTCTTTGCCTTTAAAAGCCTGAGCATTACAAAATGCCCAATAAACCGTTTGCAGTTTCAGCCAATAGGAACACGTTATGATGATGTCACTGGAATATGTTTTTGGCAAACGCAGAAAGTCTTTAAATCAGTCAATGATTTTACCGTTTTTGAGAAATGTTCATATTTTCAGATTTCAAAAACAAATATATGTAAATGTTCTCTGAATATGACACAATATTGGACGTATATTAACTTTTCAGCGACTTGTTTGTTCTTCTCCCAGGTGTCCCGATGCTCTCGGTGCAGCCCAAAGGCAAACAGAAAGGCTGCGCCGGCTGCAACCGGAAGATTAAGGACCGGTACCTGCTGAAGGCTCTGGATAAATATTGGCACGAGGACTGTCTAAAGTGCGCCTGCTGCGACTGTCGCCTCGGGGAGGTCGGATCAACTCTCTACACAAAAGCAAATCTCATCCTCTGCCGCAGAGATTACCTGAGGTAACGGCCCCATTATGAATCCTCAAGGGCCACAGCTCAGACAGTAAAACAATAATATTTACTATCTGATCCCCATTGTAAGCAGCAGTCCTGTCCTGCTTTATGGCAGCTGAGATTCTAGCTATCTGTATAACAGAACATTCTGTCCCAGTGGCTGCACAGATCCTATCTGATCCCCATTGTAAGCAACAGTCCTGTCCTGCTTTATGGCAGCTGAGATTCTATCTGTATAACAGAACATTCTGTCCCAGTGGCTGCACAGATCCTATCTGATCCCCATTGTAAGCAGCAGTCCTGTCCTGTTTATGGCAGCTGAGATTCTAGCTATCTGTATAACAGAACATTCTGTCCCAGTGGCTGCACAGATCCTATCTGATCCCCATTGTAAGCAGCAGTCCTGCCCTGCTTTATGGCAGCTGAGATTCTAGCTATCTGTATAACAGAACATTCTGTCCCAGTGGCTGCACAGATCCTATCTGATCCCCATTGTAAGCAGCAGTCCTGTCCTGCTTTATGGCAGCTGAGATTCTAGCTATCTGTATAACAGACTTTGAGAAATAAAAGCTCTTTACTATTAGTCCCATCCCTTTAATGCTCACTTATTGGAGACTTAAATTAATTTCTCCCACAATGATTTAAGACAGAACCAATAACTAAGAGAAGTGAAGCTGCTCGGGGCCCAGAGTGAAACCAATTCAAAACATTTATAAAAAAACAATTTTCCCCTTCAGGTTCTGCTCAGTAAGTCATTATGTGCCAAATAATAGAATTATGGGGGTTTTGGAAGGGAGTAGGGAATTTAGCAGCAATATTGTGCGTGTCCTTAAGAAATGATCCTTGGGAAACCCTGACATTGAAAGATGTAACTGACAGTTACTGGAGGGAGGGTGGCAGTTTGGACATCTCATCGCTGCCCATAGAGTTAGAAGTGAATCAGACGGGGCTCATTTATCAGCTACAGGTCTCTCCTCTAAAGTGTTTATCTTTTGTTATTATTATTATTATCATTTTATATATATATATATAGCGGCGCCACATTCCACAGTGTTTTTTACAGTTGCTCCGCCCTTGTAAAATTGCCGTCTTTATCTGCCACATTTTCCCCCTGTAATTTAATGTCTCGGTACATCTCTGAAAGGGAACAAAGGACTCGGCTCTATTTTAAAATCAAATAATAGACTTTAAAAAAAAAAAAAGTCAAACTCCTTGTCGTTTTATGGTTTCCCCCCACCCCCGAGCCGGCCTTTCTCCTTCACAGCGAGGGGAGCCAAACGTTATGGTCGTGCCGGCACCCAATTACAGGGAGATTTGTAAAGATCAAAAACTTTCTACAAGGACCCAAAGAGGAGTTAATCATCCAAAAGTTTCCCGACCCCAAAGAGTTACATTGTTACAGGAATGTATGAGCGATCATGCGTCACCGGAAATATAATTGTGAATTTACTGCGAAATTCATGAAACGGTAAAAAATAATTATTGAAGTCAATGGGCGTCAAAATTATTTTGACGTGCGTCAATCTTGACGCCAGCAACAATGTTTATACGAGCGACTATTTGGTCCGAATGCATTAAAGTCAATGGGCGTCCGGATAATTTTGAAGTGCGACAATTTTATTTGATCCGCATCCGGTTGATTCGCTTGCAGGGAAACGAGAAAATTTGCCGTCAATTCATGTCTGGGGAATTTATTCGCCCGTCACTACCAAAAGCCACTAAGGAGGAAATTTGGGGTAAACGCTTATTTAGAGGCTTCATACTGATAGCAGAATAGCGGGGTGTAGAGTCCTGCAGCGGGTCGGGTACCCATTGGTTACCCACAAAAAACGTTTCTGGAGCGGGTCGGCGGTTCTCCGGGTTGTGGATAAGGCACTTGCGGGTTGGGTAGCGGGTCCAATCGGGTAAGTGTGCGGGTTGTGGTTGCAGGTTGCGGGTCAGGTTCGGGTTTAACAAATTGGGCTCTAGTGGGGTTCCCATGGGGAATTCTATAAAGCAAATCCTGTTACGGGGGTCCCTAATCCCTAGAGTGGGGCGAGACCTAAATTACTTCTAATTTACTCACCCATGGACCTTCCCTGCAGACACAAGGAACCCCTTGGGATTAGAAGAAAGCAGGTTCCATTAAGAAACAGAAAGTCTTTTTTTTTTTGTCTCACAGTGAGAGCTGATACAGTAGAAAGTTTTAAGAAAGGGTCGGATGCTTATTTAGCAGTGAGACACTAATGCTCAGGGCCCTATGGCTCTGATTGTTTTCATTCCTCTGAATAAAGGAGCAATAACACCAAATAACCTTTAATAAGTGGAAGTTGTTCACTTGCAGTTGGTCAGTCCTGTGGGGGAGGGGTGGGAATTAACAAATAGGCATCCGCGTAGAAGTTACATGGAGACCCTAAAAGAACAAGGTGGGGGCCACTCTAATCTCAATATATAATATGATATTAATGTTCTCATTCTGGGGTTAAATCAGCGAGGGAACCTGCGACCGAGGGATGTGATTGGGCAGAGGGGAATAAAGTGATGAATTTCTTGTTGTGTTTGAGTCAAGACACGACGACCCCGTGTCCCCCCGTCATTCCTGACCTGCCCCCCAGGAGGAGAATGAGAGACTGAAGGAGTTTATTGAGCTGCGTTTCTATCAGACACATAATTAACATATTGATTGGCAGTATTTAAAGGGACAGGTTCCTGTTCCAGAGAAACAATTCAGCTCACGAGTCAATGGAGGTTTTTATTTGCAGATGGAATAAATTGGTTCTTCTCCTGGGGGACAGTCTATAAAGTATGTTGACCCCCCAATACACTTTATAGACTGTCCCCCAAGGCCTCTTGGCACCCCTATAAGAAGGATTTAGGTTATAGCGGAAGTTTTAGGAAGGAAAATTACAAAATTCCTTTGACGAACAAGGTTTTGATCATCAACTATATTAATAGCACCCCAAATTTACTGCTGTGTCTGCTAGACTTGGGGTGCTTTGTCCTGGCACTGGGGGTGATTCCCTGGTGATAATGGGCCCAGTCAGATAAATCTGAACCCCCCTAGATTGCAATCCAGAATTCATAGGGAGAGAAGACAGAGGATGGGGAGAGTAAGGCCAAACAGTTGGGGAGAAAAGGAAAGGAGAGGGGATGAGAGACAGAAGGAGAGAAGGGAAAGGGGGTTAGGGAGTAGAGAGACAAATGGGGGAGAGGAGAAATATAGAAGGGGAGAGAAGAGGGAGGATGGGGGAGAGTAAGGCCAAACAGTTGGGGGAGAAAAGGAAAGGAGAGGGGATGAGAGACAGAAGGAGAGAAGGGAAAAGGGGTTAGGGAGTAGAGAGACAAATGGGGGAGAGGAGAAATATAGAAGGGGAGAGAAGAGGGAGGATGGGGGAGAGTAAGGCCAAACTGTTGGGGGAATAGAAAAGGAAAGGAGAGGGGATGAGAGACAGAAGGAGAGAAGGGAAAGGGGGTTAGGGAGTAGAGAGACAAATGGGGGAGAGGAGAAATATAGAAGGGGAGAGAAGAGGGAGGATGGGGAAGAGTAAGGCCAAACAGTTGGGGGAGAAAAGGAAAGGAGAGGGGATGAGAGACAGAAGGAGAGAAGGGAAAGGGGGTTAGGGAGTAGAGAGACAAATGGGGGAGAGGAGAAATATAGAAGGGGAGAGAAGAGGGAGGATGGGGGAGAGTAAGGCCAAACAGTTGGGAGAGAAAAGGAAAGGAGAGGGGATGAGAGACAGAAGGAGAGAAGGGAAAGGGGGTTAGGGAGTAGAGAGACAAATGGGGGAGAGGAGAAATATAGAAGGGGAGAGAAGAGGGAGGATGGGGGAGAGTAAGGCCAAACAGTTGGGGGAGAAAAGGAAAGGAGAGGGGATGAGAGACAGAAGGAGAGAAGGGAAAAGGGGTTAGGGAGTAGAGAGACAAATGGGGGAGAGGAGAAATATAGAAGGGGAGAGAAGATTGAGGATGGGGGAGAGTAAGGCCAAACAGTTGGGGGAGAAAAGGAAAGGGGATGAGAGACAGAAGGAGAGAAGGGAAAGGGGGTTAGGGAGTAGAGAGACAAATGGGGGAGGGGAGAAATATAGAAGGGGAGAGAAGAGGGAGGATGGGGGAGAGTAAAGCCAAACAGTTGGGAGAGAAAAGGAAAGGAGAGGGGTGAGAGACAGAAGGAAAGAAGGGAAAGGGGGTTAGGGAGTAGAGAGACAAATGGGGGAGAGGAGAAATATAGAAGGGGAGAATAGAGGGAGGATGGGGGAGAGTAAGGCCAAACAGTTGGGGGAGAAAAGGAAAGGAGAGGGGATGAGAGACAGAAGGAGAGAAGGGAAAGGGGGGTTAGGGAGTAGAGAGACAAATGGGGGAGAGGAGAGAAGGGAGAACTTGTTTTGAGAAATGTAGTCAGACGGGGGATCTGGGTGCAGGTCACATTCCTGATTCAGCAGAAGAAACAAGAAATAGATTATAGTGACAGTTTTCCTTTAATTTGGCCTTGAATATTTGCACAATGTGCAATATTTGATTTAGCTAATTACATGTAATTAGTCCATGCTCTATTTAATTAAAATTCCTCACCAATACGTCTCTCTCTCGACAGGCTGTTTGGCACCACTGGAAATTGTGCCGCTTGCAGTAAACTGATCCCTGCGTTTGAGATGGTGATGAGAGCGAGAGATAATGTTTATCACCTGGACTGTTTCGCCTGCCAACTCTGTAACCAGAGGTGAGAACTGCACTCATTTAATTATATCATGTGACACATATAAATGGAGTGATGGGTCCTGCCCTGCTTTATGGCAGCTGAGATTCTAGCTATCTGTATAACAGAACATTCTGTCCCAGAGGCTGCACAGATCCTATCTGATCCCCATTGTAAGCAGCAGTCCTGTCCTGCTTTATGGCAGCTGAGATTCTAGCTATCTGTATAACAGAACATTCTGTCCCAGTGGCTGCACAGATCCTATCTGATCCCCATTGTAAGCAGCAGTCCTGCCCTGCTTTATGGCAGCTGAGATTCTAGCTATCTGTATAACAGAACATATCTGATCCCCATTGGAAGCAGCAGTTATATGTACAACATGTTGCCCCGCTGGTATCAGTGAAGTACAAAGGACAAATTACAGACAATAATTTTGGATCATTGAATGACAGACAGTGAAGAATTTCCAAAACAGGACTGTGGAGACCCAAACACACAGACTAGTCAATCAACATAAAGAAATACAGATCAATCTTCTTGTTCAATTGATTTGCTACATTTTAGAGTTACAGTGTCACCTAGTGGATGAACATTGAATAGTAACACTTATTTAAATGGGTATAATGTCCCTTTCTCTTCTCTGCACTGCTGCTTCTGACTCCTGATACAACTTCCCAATATCCATTCATTCCTCATTCTCACTGGGTTTATAGTTCTGTGTAACTGTCATTGTGTCTGTCCCTTTCTCTTCTCTGCACTGCTGCTTCTGACTCCTGATACAACTTCCCAATATCCATTCATTCCTCATTCTCACTGGGTTTATAGTTCTGTGTAACTGTCATTGTGTCTGTCCCTTTCTCTTCTCTGCACTGCTGCTTCTGACTCCTGATACAACTTCCCAATATCCATTCATTCCTCATTCTCACTGGGTTTATAGTTCTATGTAACTGTCATTGTGTCTGTCCCTTTCTCTTCTCTGCACTGCTGCCTCTGACTCCTGATACAACTTCCCAATATCCATTCATTCCTCATTCTCACTGGGTTTATACTTCTGTGTAACTGTCATTGTGTCTGTCCCTTTCTCTTCTCTGCACTGCTGCTTCTGACTCCTGATACAACTTCCCAATATCCATTCATTCCTCATTCTCACTGGGTTTATAGTTCTGTGTAACTGTCATTGTGTCTGTCCCGTTCTGCTGCCTGCACTGCTGGTTCCCCCCCAGGAGCAAATATTTCTAGACGCTGCACCTCCCTTTGGTCTGACACTGAATTTCTCCTTTCAGATTTTGTGTAGGGGACAAGTTTTTCCTAAAGAACAACATGATCCTGTGCCAGATGGACTACGAGGAGGGCCAGTTGAACGGAAGCTTTGACTCGCAGGTCCAATAGCCCAGGGGGTCGGAGCCGGTGGAAGGGGGGGATGTTCTGCCGTGAAGAGCGTCTGTCGGCTTTGCCTGCAATATTTTTTTAACTTCTCGCCCCCCCCCTCCCCAAAGGACTGTATACAATGTAGTACCCCCCTCCCTGTACAACACAAAGCAGTTGCTATCGACGATGTACAGTTGTGAGCGCTTAGCTGAGCACTGCATTCGCCTGTATGTCTGTGAGGGTCCGCGGGGGTGGGCTCCGGATAGGTTCTGTACAGTCTGTTTTATGTATATATACCGAACATTTATTTTATGAAAATGTAATGCAATTTTATTACTGGTGTGAAATTAAAGATTATGAATGTTTTCTGCTTGTTTTCTACCGTGTCAGTGATGTGGGGTCTTTATGGTGTCGAGTGAGCTCACACTTACTCACTCACAGGCACACGCACTTATCATCTATGAAGTGCACAGTGTTAAACTGAATGTGGGTACATTATCCCTTATAATACATGAGTGATACTCAGAGTTCCCTGTATAACTCAGCCTGCAGCCTTGTGCCTTTATATGGTCACAGAACAACCCCTCAGTGACTTCTAATATCCTTATCATTTACAGTAGGGGGTATATTATCCCTTATAATACATGAGTGATACTCAGAGTTCCCTGTATAACTCAGCCTGCAGCCTTGTGCCTTTATATGGTCACAGAACAACCCCTCAGTGACTTCTAATATCCTTATCATTTACAGTAGGGGGTACATTATCCCTTATAATACATGAGTGATACTCAGAGTTCCCTGTAGAACTCAGCCTGCAGCCTTGTGTCTTTATATGGTCACAGAACAACCCCTCAGTGACTTCTAATATCCTTATCATTTACAGTAGGGGGTACATTATCCCTTATAATACATGAGTGATACTCAGAGTTCCCTGTAGAACTCAGCCTGCAGCCTTGTGTCTTTATATGGTCACAGAACAACCCCTCAGTGACTTCTAATATCCTTATCATTTACAGTAGGGGGTACATTATCCCTTATAATACATGAGTGATACTCAGAGTTCCCTGTATAACTCAGCCTGCAGCCTTGTGCCTTTATATGGTCACAGAACAACCCCTCAGTGACTTCTAATATCCTTATCATTTACAGTAGGGGGTACATTATCCCTTATAATACATGAGTGATACTCAGAGTTCCCTGTATAACTCAGCCTGCAGCCTTGTGTCTTTATATGGTCACAGAACAACCCCTCAGTGACTTCTAATATCCTTATCATTTACAGTAGGGGGTACATTATCCCTTATAATACATGAGTGATACTCAGAGTTCCCTGTAGAACTCAGCCTGCAGCCTTGTGTCTTTATATGGTCACAGAACAACCCCTCAGTGACTTCTAATATCCTTATCATTTACAGTAGGGGGTACATTATCCCTTATAATACATGAGTGATACTCAGAGTTCCCTGTATAACTCAGCCTGCAGCCTTGTGCCTTTATATGGTCACAGAACAACCCCTCAGTGACTTCTAATATCCTTATCATTTACAGTAGGGGGTACATTATCCCTTATAATACATGAGTGATACTCAGAGTTCCCTGTAGAACTCAGCCTGCAGCCTTGTGTCTTTATATGGTCACAGAACAACCCCTCAGTGACTTCTAATATCCTTATCATTTACAGTAGGGGGTACATTATCGCTTATAATACATGAGTGATACTCAGAGTTCCCTGTATAACTCAGCCTGCAGCCTTGTGCCTTTATATGGTCACAGAACAACCCCTCAGTGACTTCTAATATCCTTATCATTTACAGTAGGGGGTACATTATCCCTTATAATACATGAGTGATACTCAGAGTTCCCTGTAGAACTCAGCCTGCAGCCTTGTGTCTTTATATGGTCACAGAACAACCCCTCAGTGACTTCTAATATCCTTATCATTTACAGTAGGGGGTACATTATCCCTTATAATACATGAGTGATACTCAGAGTTCCCTGTATAACTCAGCCTGCAGCCTTGTGCCTTTATATGGTCACAGAACAACCCCTCAGTGACTTCTAATATCCTTATCATTTACAGTAGGGGGTACATTATCCCTTATAATACATGAGTGATACTCAGAGTTCCCTGTAGAACTCAGCCTGCAGCCTTGTGTCTTTATATGGTCACAGAACAACCCCTCAGTGACTTCTAATATCCTTATCATTTACAGTAGGGGGTACATTATCGCTTATAATACATGAGTGATACTCAGAGTTCCCTGTATAACTCAGCCTGCAGCCTTGTGCCTTTATATGGTCACAGAACAACCCCTCAGTGACTTCTAATATCCTTATCATTTACAGTAGGGGGTACATTATCCCTTATAATACATGAGTGATACTCAGAGTTCCCTGTATAACTCAGCCTGCAGCCTTGTGCCTTTATATGGTCACAGAACAACCCCTCAGTGACTTCTAATATCCTTATCATTTACAGTAGGGGGTACATTATCCCCTATAATACATGAATGATACTTATATATTCTGTCCTGTTGACCCTTTATACTCTAACAATCAGATTGTATTGCGTCCGTTTCATTTTTGGGTATTTGGTGCTGGTTCACGTCACCACACATAACAAGGTAATATAAGTTAAAGTCGTGTTCGTCAGTGCAGCAGTCTGGGCCCATTCAGGACACTCTGCGGTGAGACTGGAGCCGCCATTGTGCCGGGGCTGTAGGATTAATTAAATGATGTTATAAGGCAGCAGGAATCCTCTCTCTAATGACCCCCTACCCCACAGATCCCATTAGTGTCAGTCACTTTCCTATTGGCCACACAGCGCAGTCAGTAGCCACCATTGTCCGCTCAACATTCTCACACTGTATTTTTCCCATTGATTAAAGGAATTGATTGTTCTTTCATCTCGTCCCCTCCCGACGCTCTTGTCAGGATTTCAATGTCAGGATCAGAGCGGAAATAAAGCAAAAGTGAGTCGTATGGATGTCTCTGGGCTAATGGAATTGGCCTTTATCTGGTTAATGAAATCAGCTGCCAGGGACTCAATATATAATATATCCCATGATTGGGACTGTGTTTATATTAACTGATTAACTACATTACAGTCCGGCTGAATCATTAGTCCTCATTGTCCAGAAATACATTCCAATAGGACTCTCTCTCTCTCTCTCTCTCTCTCTCTCTCTCTCTCTCTCTCTCTCTCTCTCTCTCTGTTACTCTCACTCTCTCTCTCTGTCTGTCTGTCTGTCTGTCTGTCTCTCCGTCTCTCTCTGTCTGTCTCTCTATCTCCATCATAACATCTAGTTACATCACTGAGTAAAATATGTGAATTTCTGTTACAGAACTGGAAGTTTCATAGAACAGCCAAAATGGGAAAAAATGTCTTCTGCTACATTGTTTCAAGAGCCGGAACCAGAGTGCACACAGCCAGTGCAAATGAGGAATGAATGGATGTTGGGAAGTTGCTTAGGGTTTAATATTTTCTTTCATTGGGAACAAAACAGTTTGGGGGTGTAGTTCCCCTTTCCCCTTCAATGCTGTGGTTCTGCAACTAATAAAGGTACAGTACTGTATATAGACTTGGTACATTTCCCATGAACCTTTGCTTCTGCCTGTCCCTAATGTGATGCCCTTGGAGCAACTGATTCACTGCTGAGCCAACACATTTTCCTCTCGTCCTATCAGACTGAAGGTTACATATGGGGCGTTTCCTAATTAATGGACCCCCTCCCAGCTATACCAGCTTTATTGATGGTTCATTTAATAAAATCGGATGTGTACACGGAATCTGATTGGCTGACTGTCTCCTTCACCCCCACCCTTCACTCTTGGAGAAAGTAATTGTTTCTGTCGATTTCTGTGCCTTGATTGACAGCTGCATCAATCCCAGACTTCCAATGAGACAACTTGTATCTCACCTCTCCTTCCCTACAACTTGTACCAGAGAAACAGAACCACCTTGGTTGGGATGTGTTTACCTTCTCCTTCTGTTATTTATTTGCTGCCAGTTTAGTCCCACCTACTTCCTAAAATATAGACTCCATGCCACTCCCCCTAAACTACTATCAGTGTTATAGTACCAACTACTGCTTGATTTACAGACTTCATGTCCATCTCCCTGTAAGCTTCCATCAGAGTGTTCTAGTCCCTCCCACTGCTTCAGTCACAGACTTCCTGTCCCTCCCCTTATATGCTTCCATCAGAGTGTTCTAGTCCCTCCCACTGCTTGAGTCACAGACTTCCTGTTCCTCTCCCTGTAAGCTTCCATCAGAGTATTCTAGTCCCTCCCACTGCTTGAGTCACAGACTTCCTGTCCCACCCTTGTAAGCTTCCATCAGAGTGTTCTATTTCCTCCCACTGATTGAGTCACAGACTTCCTGTCCCTCCTCATAAGCTTCCATCAGAGTGTTAGAGTCCCTCCCACTGATTGAGTCACAGACTTCCTGTCCCACCCTTGTAAGCTTCCATCAGAGTGTTATAGTCCCTCCCACTGATTGAGTCACAGACTTCCTGTCCCTCCCTTAATCGGGTCTCTGATCATAACCAACTTCAGAACTAAACTGTGATTGGACAGAAGCATCCAGTGTAATCAATGGAGAATAGCCATGGATTGATTCGAGGAGAGGAGAATATAGAAGGGGAGAGAAGAGGGAGGATGGGGGAGAGTAAGGCCAAACCGTTGGGGGAGGAAAGGAAAGGAGAGGGGATGAGAGACAGAAGGAGAGAAGGGAAAGGGGGTTAAGAAGAGAAATACAAAAAGTAAGAGGAGCAGACAGGGGAGGGTAAAATGATAAGAATGGAGGAGAGAAGGGGAGTGAAGAGAAGAGAAGAGGAGAGGTAAGAGGTTGGTAAGTTGTTTCCATGTCTAAGGTTTTCTGGGGAGGCCTACACTGCGCCCCTTTGTTTCTTGATTTGGAAGCCCCAACAGCAGGGAATGGGGTTCAGTATAAATGTAGCGAATCATCTGAAAAAGAGACTTATCAGCCCAGAGACTAAATTCTCTTCCTGTCAAACAAATCACAAAACATCTCCAGGAAACAAACTCCCCCCTAATGAGTTACAGCCGCCAATCTCCCCCGAATCCGTCGCTGTCACTAACAAACCCACGAAATTTGCTCAATTACTTCTCATTATTTCTGACGTATTTCTGTCGTGGGGAGGGGGAGCTGATAATGCGAGGGATGAAAATTCGGAAAGTAATAAATGTGCAAAATATTGGGAGGAAAACAAATGTCTGACATTGATGTAAATGGGAAATCGCCAAAAATCAACAAAAAAACCCATTTCTATTCGCCGCCCCCTGTAAAATAAAGGAAAAGAACAGAATGGTCCAACCCAAAACTGCTCCTGTGCCCCTATTGTAACACTACCCCTAAGGCAGGACACAGTTTGGGGGTCTACATTGTCCCCATTGCATCCCCTGAAATGTTTTCCCTCAATAGAAAATGATCTATTTAACAAGAAACATCAATGTTTTTGGTGTTGGGGAGTCTGTTCTGGGGCACCCCCAAAAAACATTTTTAGACACAAGGAAGGGAAATGATCAGATGGGGCTTTGCTTGGGCACAAACTTGCACCTCGAGTTCCCCTAATTTTAATAAAGGTAAAAAGAACAAATCTCGTATTATTAACGATCCCTGTGCCATTAAACTTCCAGAAAGTGGCAGTTTGTCTGTGATCTACCGACTGTCGCCTCGTAGCGAGACACAAGCGATTAATTCAAGTTTTTTAGGGATTTTATTTATTTATTTATTTTGCTTTCTTGCGAGTTGAGACGGTGCCACCGAGTCTTCTGAGAACGATTTTCGATCTTTTGGAACTTTTGAATTAAAAAAAAAAAAAGGACTAATTGGGGGCCCGCGTTTGTGCGACGCTCCGAGCCCCATCCTATTGGCTGGGAGAAGATTTCAGAGGACGAGGCTCTTTAGAAGATGCCAAAAAAATTCAGTTGATCCGAGACTTGGCACATGAACAAATAATAGACAAGTCGTAATCTCCTTAACGCCAGTGTTTGAGCCCAAATGTGTGTTTGTGCGATGGAGAAACTGCAGTGCGGGGGGGGGGGAGACAAACATAGACACCAAGGTTATTTCAAGGGGAGCGACAACATTGGAGAATTTGTGTTTGGGGGTGACTAGGCTAAAGGATCTGGGGGTCCTATGAAACCTACATGTGATGATTGGGGTAAAAGCCTTAATAAAATAACCCCATAGCACTTTTTGGGGTGCAAGAAGGGGTGTGGGAATGTGATTTTGTTGGGAAAGTGATCAACCCCACTGCACCCCCATGTTTATCCCTTTAAATGTGGGATAGGGAGTGTATGACGGTGCCAGGGGTGGGGCAGTAACAGTGAGTAAGGTGTAGGGTTAGGGGCAGTAACAGTGTAGTAATGTTTAGGGTTAGGGGCAGTAACAGTGTAATAATGTGTAGGGTTAGGGGCAGTAACAGTGTAGTAAGGTGTAGGGTTAGGGGCAGTAACAGTGTAGTAATGTTTAGGGTTAGGGGCAGTAACAGTGTAATAATGTGTAGGGTTAGGGGCAGTAACAGTGAGTAAGGTGTAGGGTTAGGGGCAGTAAAAGTGCAGTAAGGTGTAGGGTTAGGGGCAGTAACAGTGTAGTAATGTTTAGGGTTAGGGGCAGTAACAGTGCAGTAAGATGTAGGGTTAGGGGCAGTAACAGAGTAGTAAGGTGTCATTGTGTAGTATAGCGTGTATAGTAAGACATGACAGTATCAGGGGATGTGTATAATAGGGTGCAGGGCCGGGTACCCTAGGAAAGCCCCCTGGTCCGGAGACGTCAGTCCTCGACATTCTCCACTATATCCCCTGACCCTGCTTCTTAACTTGTCCCCACTCCTGATTCTATGTCCCCCCCAATGTGAGCACAAGATACACAGTAAGTACTCGCTCCAGTGTTGAAGACAATTTGTAATCAGGGGTACGAGATATTTGCCCAGCGCCCCCATAAACACTGCCCCTATCTCTGTCCCTGATCTAGTGATTAATATATACTAATACTTGGTGGTGCTGGTGTCGGGTGAATAACAGTGGGATAGTGGCTATTGTAAGGCAAGAAGAAGCAGCTCTAATTGTACAATGGTGTGCACAGGTACTATTACTAGTACTTTCTGAGTTACGTATATACAATTGATAAGAGAGGATTGTGGGAGCTGTAGTTCAATAACAGATAGAGAGCTGGGTATTTGGCTCTATAACTAAGTAGGCCTGTGTGGGTTAGTGTTTAGCAATGGACACAGCAGAATTAGATCCCCACTGGGGACACGTTACCACTATATGAGCAGCGGGTTATTGCCCTTCCTGATCTGAATTTCCAAACGCAGGAGGGCCCCTGGGGGAACTATCAGTCTGTCGCCCCGGTTGACCTTCTTTGCACCCACAATTGCGTTTGTTACTGAAATGTCCCGACTTTCTCTTTGATCTCCTGCACTGAACATCCAGAAATCTATACAATGCTTCTGACACTTATTTGTCTGTTGGCAGAGAGCCCAGAATAGATACTTAGATACTTTTGTATCTAAGATAAGCGGGTCTGGTGGGACTCCCCTAAATACCATGTTCATTTTACAAAATGTGGCAGGTTATGAAAATGTTAACACATTTCTGTGGTTTTTATGTGTAAATACAGTTTTGCTAATGAAGGTGAATTGCCCTTTACACTGAAAGTCACAGTTTCCCTAAGAGACCTGCTTATCTTAAATTGTTACAACTGTTTATTTGCTTATCTTAAATTGTTACAATTGTTTCTTTGCTTATCTTAAATTGTTACAACAGTTTCTTTGCTTATCTTAAATTGTTACAATTGTTTCTTTGCTTATCTTAAATTGTTACAATTGTTTCTTTGTTTTTCTTAAATTGTTACAACTGTTTCTTTGCTTATCTTAAATTGTTACAATTGTTCTTTGCTTATCTTAAATTGTTACAATTGTTTCTTTGTTTTTCTTAAATTGTTACACCTGTTTCTTTGCTTATCTTAAATTGTTACAACTGTTTCTTTGCTTATCTTAAATTGTTACAATTGTTCTTTGCTTATCTTATACTGTTACAATTGTTTCTTTGTTTTTCTTAAATTGTTACAACTGTTTCTTTGCTTATCTTAAATTGTTACACCTGTTTATTTGCTTATCTTAAATTGGTACAACTGTTTCTTTGCTTATCTTAAATTGTTACACCTGTTTCTTTGCTTATCTTAAATTGTTACAATTGCTTCTTTGCTTATCTTAAATTGTTACAATTGCTTATTTGCTTATCTTAAATTGTTACAACTGTTTCTTTGCTGATATTAAATTGTTGCAAATGTCTCTAAGTGCACCTGCCACATATCATGGGCTCTCTGCCAAAATCCAATTAAGTAAGAGACTTTGCATCTTTTTCTGGCTGTTCAGTGCAGTAGATCAAAGAGAAAGTCGTCAAAATCGGGACTGTCCCACAAAAAAGCAGGACAGTTGGTAGATATGTTAATGTACAAGTAGTACATAAGGGTCCTGTGTAAATATAAGGGGTCATGCACCAAAATGAACCCGATTGCCCATAGCAAGTCAGGGACCCCAGGATCAATGGGACCTTGTGCAGAGGAATGGGGGGCTTATAGATACCTGCACAGACTGGTGGGTCCCTATTAGACTGTAAGCTCTAAAACCCAGAGCCACATGGGATAGGCTTATCTAGTCTTTCTCTGTCCCCAGTGCAATGTACAGTGTTTCAAATAAACGATAATACTAATGAGTAAGGAAATGGGCTACAAAAGGAGTAAAAAAGAGGAAATAATGTGCGTCTTAAAGGGCAAGTACCTCCGTTTCCCTCTCATTGATGTACAGACCCAGTCTCTGCCTCCATCATGTTCCGACTCAGTAGACGGAATTATCTCTGGACCCGTAAATCATCCTCCTGCCTCGGGTTCAGGAGTTCAGTATAAAAATGAAGCCGCCAGTCATTGGAGCTTTATAAAAAGGCACTCGGCTCATTTTATGATCCAATTATCTCTACAATGTTAATAAGATCTTCTCTCTCTCTCTCTCATTAGGTAAAAAAAATCGAGCCAATTCTTTCGAGGCGCCTGGGATGACATTGCGATTGGTCGTATTGCGGCGGCGCCTCGGGTCTGGATCTGGAGGGAAGATTAGGATTTACAAGGGATTGTTTGGACCACTTTATTATTTGGGGTTCTATATGTGCCCATAGAGGTGCCACTTAAACTGGAATCAGACATTGGCAATAAAAACGAGGGGCGAGGAATGAAAAGACACTTGATTATATCAATACTGGTTATATTTTTATTTTATTTTTTTTTCAACAATTTAAATCCTGCTGTTTGGTTCCCTGTAGGGATGGCGCGAACTGTTCGCCGGCGAACTTGTTCGCGCGAACATCGGGTGTTCGCGCTCGCCGGAAGTTCGCGAACGTCGCGCGACGTTCGCCATTTTGGGTTCGCCATTGTTGGCGCTTTTTTTTGCCCTCTCACCCCAGACCAGCAGGTACATGGCAGCCAATCAGGAAGCTCTCCCCTGGACCACTCCCCTTCCCTATAAAAACCGAAGCCCTGCAGCGTTTTTTCACTCTGCCTGTGTGTGCTGAAGAGATAGTGTAGGGAGAGAGCTGCTGCCTGTTAGTGATTTCAGGGACAGTTGAAAGTTTGCTGGCTAGTAATCGTTTTGATACTGCTCTGTTATTGGAGGGACAGAAGTCTGCAGGGGTTTGAGGGACATTTAAGCTTAGGTAGCTTTGCTGGCTAGTAATCTACCTTCTACTGCAGTGCTCTGTATGTAGCTGCAGTGGGCAGCTGTCCTGCTTCTGATCTCATCTGCTGACTGCTGCAATAACAGTAGTCCTTGTAAGGACTGCTTTTATTTATTTTTTTGTTCCAATACAGAGCAGTATCAAGCAGATTACTAGCCAGCAAACTTACTATCATCTGTCCCTGAAATCACTAACAGCTCTCCCCCTACACTATCTCTTCCAAGCACACACAGGCAGATTTTTCAGATACATTTTTGCCCTTGATCCCCCTCTGGCATGCCACTGTCCAGGTCGTTGCACCCTTTAAACAACTTTAAAATCATTTTTCTGGCCAGAAATGTCTTTTTTAGATGTTAAAGTTCGCCTTCCCATTGAAGTCTATGGGGTTCACGAACCGTTCGCGAACCGCTCGCATTTTTGCGCAAGTTCGCGAATATGTTCGCGAACTTTTTTTCCGACGTTCGCTACATCCCTAGTTCCCTGTACAGTTTGGGTATAAATATCATAATTAGATACAAATATAAATATTAAAAGGCTGTAGACTTTCAGGGCAATGTCTTTGCCTCCCGGGGGTTCAGTTACATTTTAGCTACAAGTTTATTTATGAAGTTAAAGTGCCACAGTATAAGTATCAGAGCTCATCCCTTCTTATTTAAATTTGTCTGTTTTATCAGTTCTTGTCCTGAGAATTGTTGTTTGAGCATTGCAACACGTCCATGGCTTTTCCTGCCTTTGGCCCTGCCTTGGTCTTGTTTCTGTCCGGCTCTTGTCTGTCCTTCTTCTCCACCTGCTTTATTTCATGTCAGTCTGTCTTTCTCCACCCTCTCCATCCCACTTCAATCTGTCCTTCTCTAACTCCATCCAACTCCAGTCTCTCCTGCTTCTCTATCCACTCCATCCCCCTCCAGTGTCTCCTTCTTCTCTATCCACTCCATCCCGCTCCAGTGTCTCCTGCTTCTCTATCCACTCCATCCTGCTCCAGTGTCTCCAACTTCTCCATCCACTCCATCCAACTCCAGTCTTTCCTTCTTCACTATCCACTCCAGTGTCTCCTGCTTCTCCGTCCACTTCATCCCACTCCAGTTTCCAACTTCTCCATCCACTCCATCCAACTCCAGTCTCTCCTTCTTCTCTATCCACTTCAGTGTCTCCTGCTTCTCTATCCACTCCATCCCCCTCCAGTGTCTCCTGCTTCTCTATCCACTCCATCCCGCTTCAGTGTCTCCTGCGTCTCTATCCACTCCATCCCCCTCCAGTGTCTCCTGCTTCTCTATCCACTCCATCCCCCTCCAGTGTCTCCTTCTTCTCTATCCACTCCATCCCGCTCCAGTGTCTCCTGATTCTCTATCCACTCCATCCCCCTCCAGTGTCTCCTGCTTCTCTATCCACTCCATTCCCCTCCAGTGTCTCCTTCTTCTCTATCCACTCCATCCCGCTCCAGTGTCTCCTGCTTCTCTATCCACTCCATCCCCCTCCAGTGTCTCCTTCTTCTCTATCCACTCCATCCCGCTCCAGTGTCTCCTGTTTTCTATCCACTCCATCCCGCTCTAGTGTCTCCTTCTTCTCTATCCACTCCATCCCGCTCCAGTGTCTCCTGCTTCTCTATCCACTCCATCCAACTCCAGTCTTTCCTTCTTCACTATCCACTCCAGTGTCTCCTGCTTCTCCGTCCACTTCATCCCACTCCAGTTTCCAACTTCTCCATCCACTCCATCCAACTCCAGTCTCTCCTTCTTCTCTATCCACTTCAGTGTCTCCTGCTTCTCTATGCACTCCATCCTGCTCCAGTGTCTCCTGCTTCTCTATCCACTCCATCCCCCTCCAGTGTCTCCTTCTTCTCTATCCACTCCATCCTGCTCTAGTGTCTCCTGCTTCTCTATCCACTCCATCCCGCTCTAGTGTCTCCTTCTTCTCTATCCACTCCATCCCGCTCCAGTGTCTCCTTCTTCTCTATCCACTCCATCCCCCTCCAGTGTCTCCTTCTTCTCTATCCACTCCATCCTGCTCTAGTGTCTCCTGCTTCTCTATCCACTCCATCCCGCTCTAGTGTCTCCTTCTTCTCTATCCACTCCATCCCGCTCTAGTGTCTCCTGCTTCTGAACAATCATGTTCATCAATCTACTAAGCTTCTAATTCCTATTCACAAGGTCAGGTGTCCCCACCCTTTATACAAATATGGGTCTTGGCTCCACCATTCTCAGGTTCAACTCCCTGCCATCAGGTTTCTGTTGTTCTCAAGCTCAGCTCATAATTCACTGGCCAGACCTCAACTCAACGTTTGGTTTTCTAGAACATTTCTAAACCTACTTTTCTAGACCAAGAACTCAACTCTATCTCACCAGCTAAGCCCCTTATTCCTATTCACAAGCTCAAATATCCCAACCCTCATGCCAACACAGATTTCAGCTCCACCATCCTTAAATTCAACTCTCTTCTATCCTTCATGTTCTGAAGCTCAGCTAACAAGTCAGTGGCCACATCTCAACTCATTCATGTTCATCAAGATCTCCAGCCTCAGCTCTCATTATCCATAATCAACTTTCTGTTTTCTGAAACCTCTCTAAATCTACTTTTTTTAAGACCAGGAATCAACTCAGTTCTCACCTCTTTCTCATCAACTAAACCCCTAATTCCTTTTTACAAGCTCAAATGTCCCCACCCTCATGCCAACACAGATCTCAGCTCCATCATTCTCAAATTCAACCCTCTTCTATCCTTGATGTTCTCAAGCTCAGCTCACAAGTCAGTGGCCAAATCTCAACTCATTGATGTTCACCAACTAAGATCTCCAGCCTCAGCTCTCATTATCTAGAACCAACTTTTGGTTTGCTAGAACATCCCTAAATTTACTTTTCTAGACCAAGAATCATCTCTAAAACTCAGTTTTCAACTCTCTCTTTGTCATCTTAACACTTGATTCCAGATGTCCATGCTCTTAACACTTGATTATTTTTTTACTAGGTGAGATGTCCATGCTCCATGTTTAAAAATAGGTCTCCACCTCTCAACCCACTTCAAGTTCAACCTCAGCTCTTGGGTTGATGTTCTCCAACTCAGTTCTTTAGTTAGAAGTCAGATCTCAACTCATTCCTTTTCAGTAGGAGCTTTCCATCATCCAACTCAACCCTCAGCTCTCAAGCTCATTTCTAGGTGTCTGTTGTACAATGAGGGAAATCTATTTTTCTCCAGTTTTCTACTCAAATTCTTCATCCTGTGAAAAAAAACAGATCTCAAAGTAAAGAAACTTAAGTAATGTATCAAATTAGTTTTAGTCAGATCTCCGAGATGTCTCTCTATATATTGATATTTCAATTAATTTAAAGGAATGTATTGTGGCCGGTTCGAATCCCGGTGAATATAGTAAGAGGGCAAGTAAATTCTCTAGGAGAGTGGCGCCGTTATTGTCGGAACTAAATAGTCCACTACTTTAGAGAAAAAATCCCCGGCATTTATGGAAGTGTTGGCATTGAAATATTCTGAATAACTCTTTGTACTGCGGCAAATATAAAAAGTAATTATCGTAAACAGCCTTGAGTTGAGAGGCCGCGTCAGGGGGAGAAAAAAAGGGAAAAAAATTAAAGGAGAATAAAATCGGAACAAAGAAAAACGGAACCTTGATAATGGAACAGCCTTGAATTCCACTTCATTTATCACGGCTAATGGATGTCATCGTGACCTCAATCAAGCATTTTGTTTTTCCGCCTTTCAGAACAGAAGTTCCGGGAGGGGTCGGAATAAAAAAAAATCCCTGTAATAAAGAAAAAGTTATTTAAATTGTTACTTTATAAAATGATCATAATTACATTAGAAGGTCAAAATCTTCCAACACAAACAGTGGGCGGCTCAAAAACAAAACAAAAACTCCGACGTGTTTACCCGAGGGTCTCCATCGAGGCCATGAACAGCTTCCTTTAGATTGCGACTCCTGACTCCCAATTTCATACTTTTGTTGTGCGTCATAAAGACAAAGAAAAGGAACCACAATGTTGTCACCTCTGGTTTTTTTTGGGGGGGCCCAGAAGGTAACTGGTCACGTTTCAGATCAAGCAGATGTGGGTCAGATTGGTTACTGGGTCTGGTGGGTAAAAATGCAGGTTGTGGCTCCAGATGTGGCAGATACAGTTGACAGTTTCAAGAAAGGGACGGATACATTTTTTAGCAGTTGAGAAAACAGGGAGTCTCTGATATTAATACTCTTAGGGCCACCATCAGGAATCACATGCCCCATACTACAAAGTCCAAAGGGCCATCCCTCCAGGAGCCCCAATTATTAGTCCATTGGTCACCAGGATCGCTGGACAGAGGGACCTGCCAACATGTAGCCTGGGGCAATAATGGAAAAAAGTCATATTATGTTAATCTGCCCTCAAACGAATCCTCCCAAACCCTGACCCTCTTTCACAAGCCCTGCCCCCCTAAATGATACAGTTCATGCTCTAGTTGGCCCCTGACTGCAGCACCCCAATGTTACTGCCCCTTTATTCTCTTGGTACCATATGTGGCCGGGCCCCAAGGACTGGTCTGATTGGCCTATTGTATGCCATGACACACTGTGGCCCCTATGTATATTATGACACACTGTGGCCCCTATGTCTATTATGATACACTGTGGCCCCTAGCATTTCATGATACACTGTGGCCCCTATGTTTATTATGACACACTGTGGCCCCTATGTATATTATGATACACTGTGGCCCCTATGTATATTATGATACACTGTGGCCCCTATGTATATTATGTCACACTGTGGCCCCTATGTATATTATGACACACTGTGGCCCCTAGCACTTCATGATACACTGTGGCCCCTATGTTTATTATGACACACTGTGGTCCCTATGTCTATTATGATACACTGTGGCCCCTAGCATTTCATGATACACTGTGGCCCCTATGTTTATTATGACACACTGTGGCCCCTATGTATATTATGATACACTGTGGCCCCTATGTATATTATGACACAATGTGGCCCCTATGTATATTATGATACACTGTGGCCCCTATGTATATTATGACACAATGTGGCCCCTATGTATATTATGATACACTGTGGCCCCTATGTATATTATGACACACTGTGGCCCCTATGTATATTATGATACACTGTGGCCCCTATGTATATTATGACACACTGTGGCCCCTATGTATATTATGATACACTGTGGCCCCTATGTATATTATGACACACTGTGGCCCCTATGTATATTATGATACACTGTGGCCCCTATGTATATTATGATACACTGTGGCCCCTATGTATATTATGACCCCTAGCATGACAGTGATAGCCCCCTGCCCCAAGACCCTCACAGACCCTCTCATGAGAGGTGGGGTCTGATTGGGTCTGATTGGGGCAATAGATTCTATAAGACTAATATTGACCCTACTCAGTTAAACGGATCAATTTCTGATACATTTTCACAGTCCGGCTTTTATTTTGCTGTGGGGTCCCAGGTCCAGGTGCAAAAAGGCAACATTTGAGCCAAGAGAAATGTGACCTTTCAGCTTCTTTCTGTAACTTAACATTTTATCAGCGTCAAAACCTTGATTATACCCCAAAATGATTGTTCTGTTCCAAAAAGAACTAAATGGAAGTAACAAATGACTCGACATCGCTTGATAAATTGCACCCATCGTCCTCCATCCCACCCATTGCTGGTTTTTATTTCTCTGCTCAGAACCAGTTATGAATTATTTATTTCCCCTTTTGCTTTTACCATTTCTGACCTCAATTCTACTCTCCCTGCCCCCCCCCCAAACTGCACCGACCCAAAGCCCTAAACAATTTCTCAACTTATATATGAGAAAAGCAGAATAGTACGAAGAGTGGGTGACGGGGTGATTGGATCTCTCTGTACAGACTATGAGCAAACTTAGGGACTGTTCCTGCTGAATTGTGCTTAGTACAGGGAATACCTATGTACCATAGTTTTATGGGATCTCTCTGTACAGACTATGAGCAAACTTAGGGACTGTTCCTGCTGAATTGTGCTTAGTACAGGGAATACCTATGTACCATAGTTTTATGGGATCTCTCTGTACAGACTATGAGCAAACTTAGGGACTGTTCCTGCTGAATTGTGCTTAGTACAGGGGATACCTATGTTGCCATAGTTTTATGGGATCTCTCTGTACAGACTATGAGCAAACTTAGGGACTGTTCCTGCTGAATTGTGCTTAGTACAGGGAATACCTATGTACCATAGTTTTATGGGATCTCTCTGTACAGACTATGAGCAAACTTAGGGACTGTTCCTGCTGAATTGTGCTTAGTACAGGGAATACCTATGTACCATAGTTTTATGGGATCTCTCTGTACAGACTATGAGCAAACTTAGGGGCTGTTCCTGCTGAATTGTGCTTAGTACAGGGGATACCTATGCTGCCATAGTTTTATGGGATCTCTCTGTACAGACTATGAGCAAACTTAGGGGGCTGTCCCTGCTGAATTGTGCTTAGTACAGGGGATACCTATGTTGCCATAGTTTTATGGGATCTCTCTGTACAGACTATGAGCAAACTTAGGGACTGTTCCTGCTGAATTGTGCTTAGTACAGGGAATACCTATGTACCATAGTTTTATGGGATCTCTCTGTACAGACTATGAGCAAACTTAGGGGCTGTTCCTGCTGAATTGTGCTTAGTACAAGGAATACCTATGCTGCCATAGTTTTATGGGATCTCTTTGTACAGACTATGGGCAAATTTAGGGACTGTTCCTGCTGAATTGTGCTTAGTACAGGGGAATACCTATGCTGCCATAGTTTTATGGGATCTCTCTGTACAGACTATGAGCAAACTTAGGGGCTGTTCCTGCTGAATTCTGCTTAGTACAGAGACCCGCTCCCCACAATCCTCTCTCATTCTGTGTCCGTTTCCCTGTGTATGTGAATTCTGGAAGCCACTGAGATTCAATTATCGGGGACGGGAAGGAACCGGCACTTCACGCGCAGAGGTAAAAAAAAATCCTCTCCAGAAATGATGGGAAACAATAAATCTGTTAATTAGCTAATTAATATTCATTTGGGGTCAGTGGGTTGAAGAGAAGTCGCCCAAAGAATGTTTTTCCGTGACAATGTTCCGTCCAGGCAGCGCCATTATCTTCAGAGAACACTCGGCTCTTATCGGAGCGGCAGATGCGCGGGGGAACAATGAGGGGGCGATTATCGCTCTCCTGCAGCGAATCTGAATGCGACGCCGCGCGCAGTGAAGGAAAAAATTCTGGAGCGTTTAGTGTAATTGATATGCAGTTTTCTGCTACATTGTTTCAAGCTGTTTGTTTGCTCTGCCGGCGTTTAAAGCACCGAAGCGTCAGAAGATTCATTTCCATTGGCTGATCCTGTCTCCCCCCCCCTTATACATTCTCTGACAACTTGTTAATGCGGCGATTTTCCCTGCGCAATATTTATAAAAATATAAGAGATGTTACTGTTCCAATTGTGATGTATAAACAGGCAAAATCATTCACCCCAAATGTCATTGTATAATTGTCTTTCTCACCTAATGTAACAATTAATTGGTAAATATGAGAAAATCTTTCTTATGTGCCGGCCTAGGCCTTAACTGTACTAAGTACAATTCAGCAGGAACCACATCTCCCCCTAATTGGCCTTCAGACTGGGCCCCCTTAGCTCATAACAAGGTTACAGATATATAGAAACATTGGGGTGTCACCCTGCTATAGTTCCAGGGGTACCCAGGGTACAAATAAACACTCACCCCAAATCTCCCCCTAACTGACCTTCAGACTGGGCCCCCTTAGCTCATAACAAGGTTACAGATATATATAAACATTGGGGTGTCACCCTGCTATAGTTCCAGGGGTACCCAGGGTACAAATAAGCACTCACCCCAAATCTCCCCCTAACTGACCTTCAGACTGGACCCCCTTAGCTCATAACAAGGTTACAGATATATAGAAACATTGGGGTGTCACCCTGCTATAGTTCCAGGGGTACCCAGGGTACAAATAAGCACTCACCCCAAATCTCCCCCTAACTGACTTTCAGACTGGACCCCCTTAGCTGATAACAAGGTTACAGATATATAGAAACATTGGGGTGTCACCCTGCTATAGTTCCAGGGGTACCCAGGGTACAAATAAACACTCACCCCAAATCTCCCCCTAACTGACCTTCAGACTGGGCCCCCTTAGCTCATAACAAGGTTACAGATATATATAAACATTGGGGTGTCACCCTGCTATAGTTTCAGGGGTACCCAGGGCACAAATAAGCACTCACCCCAAATTTCACCTTATCTGCCTTAGCTCGCATTCTCTTTAAATTTCCCCCAAATTCTGGGCACCCCAACCACTGCTTCAGGTCCCCCATTTTCATAACTGCTCTAAAGATACATTTAACGTGTGGTTTTGGGGATCATTTTTCTCCTGAGTGTCGGGGGGGTCGCGACTCCATACACAAGTCCTTCCATTCCACTGAAAGAATATCAAAGGAAAACGTATCATTTCGCTTTGTTACATAAAAGCGAAAATCGTAATTTCTCCTTTTTTTTTCCCTCCTTCTGTTGGAAACACAAACGCGGCTCCTGCAATTTGGAGATACTCAGAATTAACTAGTGATTGTGGGGGGGCTGTTTGGCGTGATATTTACACTGACACTCGGTGAATAATTTGCATACAGAATGCTTTATTTTGGCAATCTATTAAAGAGAGAATCGGTGTTTGTGGCTTATCGCAGCGGCGCAGTAAGTGGGCGACTTCCCCGTCTCGTTCCGTCGATGCAGAACAATGGCACGGGCTGGGGTGACATTTAAAGGGGCCTCTGCTTAATTATGTTGCAGGAAATATTGGATCACTTTATTCTAAGGGGACCTGAAATTTAAATGATCGGCTTCTGTCCTGATCCACAAACAGACTTGGCGATTGAGACTGGGAGATGGGGGCGCAAATAGTTGGCCTATCCAACATGTCTGAACTATAACTCTCATCCACCCTTTGTGCAGCTGTTACTGCGACTGTTACACTCCTCTGAAAGCTTTTGGAGGATGCTGGGAGTTTTAGTTTAACTCCAGTTGGAAATGGCAATATGTTATTAACCGGAAATAGTGACAGGCGAAATTCTCCCGTTTCGCTTCGCTGAAATTGGCCATTGACTTTAACGCCGGCGTCACTGGAAATGCGCAAAATGGCAAAAATTTCGCGAACTTCAAAGGGCGTCCAAATAGTGTTGACTCGCGCCAGTTTTGACGCAAGTGACTTTTCCGACGCGCGTCCAAGATTTTTTGACGCCTGAGAATTTTTTATTCGCCGACGGAGGAACACTGACATTCGCGCCTGGGCGAAATTATTCACCCATCACTTACCAGAAGTGAATATGTTGGTTTTCTTATTGCTCTACATGAGTTTGGGGGAGAGGGGTGAGGATCTGTCTCTGGTTGCACACCCCTCAAAATGACTCAAAGAGAACAGCGCCGGACCCAAATACAGCACCCCCTTATTGGAAATGGTACCGTGTTGTTTCATGGTCCTGCACTGAAATATTAGGGTTCATGTCTGATCAGCCGCAGCGAGGAAACAGAGGGGAACATGAACAGAACCTTTTACTTTATAATAAACAGATCAGACAACAAAGAACCAGATCAGTGGGGTTTGTGGGTTTGAATACAAAGAATAGAAACAGATTTATATCCATCCTATAATAGTCCCCCAATATTGTAATCCTTCCTGATTGGCTAAAGTTTCCCTTTCCCTATCGGCCGCCATTCAAAATAAACCCCTGCTGCCTTTACTCAACTCCTGTAACATTATCAATGTGTTTGTTACATTGTTTCCTTATATGTATATATTGTACACAACACTCTGATCTTCTTTTCCTCTGATTGTTGTAATCAGGACACAATGAGCTCTGTATAAACAAACCCCTCCTTTCCCTAGACTCAAGCCTTTCTTTGGCTTGGATATAAAGGAACAGCTTATGATATACGGGCTTTACTTGTGGACAGGTAATGATTTTCTATTTACTGTTTAGAGCCATAGTTACTAAGTTAAACGCTCCTAAATATGCCAATAAGTTAGAAACTGGGAAAAGAGTCCAATTGCTGTCAACTGTGGGGGTAGAACCAACCTGAACGAGAATTCACAGTCCAAAAGGCAGACAAACAGTAAATTATGTTACCGAGATATTTCTGGGAAATGGCATACCAGTGAGTACTGCTCCATAATCACCATTTCTAAAGCTCCAAAGGGAAAATTGGGTGGGACTAGAACACTCTGATGGAAGCTTACAGGGGGAGGAGCAGGGAGTCTGTGACTCAAGCAGTGGGTGGGACTAGAACACTCTGATGGAAGCTTACAGGGGGAGGAGCAGGGAGTCTGTGACTCAAGCAGTGGGTGGGACTAGAACACTGTGATGGAAGCTTACCGGGGGAGCAGGGAGTCTGTGACTCAAGCAGTGGGTGGGACTAGAACACTCTGATGGAAGCTTACAGGGGGAGGAGCAGGGAGTCTGTGACTCAAGCAGTGGGTGGGACTAGAACACTGTGATGGAAGCTTACCGGGGGAGCAGGGAGTCTGTGACTCAAGCAGTGGGTGGGACTAGAACACTCTGATGGAAGCTTACAGGGGGAGGAGCAGGGAGTCTGTGACTCAAACAGTGGGTGGGACTAGAACACTGTGATGGAAACTTACAGGGGGAGGAGCAGGGAGTCTGTGACTCAAGCAGTGGGTGGGACTAAAACACTCTGATGGAGGCTTACAGGGGGAGGAGCAGGGAGTCTGTGACTCAAGCAGTGGGTGGGACTAAAACACTCTGATGGAAGCTTACCGGGGGAGCAGGGAGTCTGTGACTCAAGCAGTGGGTGGGACTAGAACACTCTGATGGAAGCTTACAGGGGGAGGAGCAGGGAGTCTGTGACTCAAACAGTGGGTGGGACTAGAACACTGTGATGGAAATTTACAGGGGGAGGAGCCGGGAGTCTGTGACACAAGCAGTGGGTGGGATTAGAACGCTGTGATGGCAGATTTCAGATATGGTTCTCTTGCTACAGGAGAATTTAATTGAGGGGGGGGGGGTCAGGCCAGAACAACTAGAAAGAGCAATAAATTGTTAAATCAAGAATTGCAGTTCTGACTAATGACAAACTGTTTCCTTTCACTCGGGACATTGTGTGTGAAAACCCCAAACAAACAGGCTGCTTGTTATTCAAACACGGGTTATTAAATGACTCAGTACAGAGAAGATTATACAGTAAAATCCATTTTGTACCTGGAACGTCCCACAAAGCGGAGGCTCTCGGGCAATAACAGTAATTTGGTTTTATTTTAGCATCGCAGGGAATCCATTGAACTGTGTAAGTGGCTCTGGACACGCGGAACAGCTCTGCCACTTTATCATTTATGAGAGACGCATTGTTCTGGCAACAAAGGGCGATTCTGCTTTCCAAATTAGATAAAAAACACACACAAATGAGGCAAAAAGCAACATTTCTGACACTATTTACATTTTCTGAGGGGGTGGAGCTGATTTACTGCCCGGCTATTTGCTCTGTGACAGGGTCGTATTCTCTGACACAAATCATAACTGAGATTGTTATTCTCCAAGCAGGATCTCCCATCTCTTTGTGTTTGATAAACGGAGTTTGATAAATCCCATAGTTTTATGGGATCTCTCTGTACAGACTATGAGCAAACTTAGGGACTGCTCCTGCTGAATTGTGCTTAGTACAGGGAATACCTATGTGTCATAGTTTTATGGGATCTCTCTGTACAGACTATGAGCAAACTTAGGGACTGTTCCTGCTGA
Source organism: Xenopus petersii (assembly GCA_038501925.1). Classification (NCBI taxonomy): domain Eukaryota; kingdom Metazoa; phylum Chordata; class Amphibia; order Anura; family Pipidae; genus Xenopus; species Xenopus petersii. The sequence goes on along the minus strand of CM076678.1, from coordinate 1,984,490 downwards.
ATTGTGCTTAGTACAGGGAATACCTATGCTGCCATAGTTTTATGGGATCTCTCTGTACAGACTATGAGCAAACTTAGGGACTGTTCCTGCTGAATTGTGCTTAGTACAGGGAATACCTATGCTGCCATAGTTTTATGGGATCTCTCTGTACAGACTATGAGCAAACTTAGGGGCTGTTCCTGCTGAATTGTGCTTAGTACAGGGAATACCTATGTACCATAGTTTTATGGGATCTCTCTGTACAGACTATGAGCAAACTTAGGGACTGCTCCTGCTGAATTGTGCTTAGTACAGGGAATACCTATGTGTCATAGTTTTATGGGATCTCTCTGTACAGACTATGAGCAAACTTAGGGACTGTTCCTGCTGAATTGTGCTTAGTACAGGGAATACCTATGCTGCCATAGTTTTATGGGATCTCTCTGTACAGACTATGAGCAAACTTAGGGACTGTTCCTGCTGAATTGTGCTTAGTACAGGGAATACCTATGTACCATAGTTTTATGGGATCTCTCTGTACAGACTATGAGCAAACTTAGGGACTGTTCCTGCTGAATTGTGCTTAGTACAGGGAATACCTATGTACCATAGTTTTATGGGATCTCTCTGTACAGACTATGAGCAAACTTAGGGACTGTTCCTGCTGAATTGTGCTTAGTACAGGGAATACCTATGCTGCCATAGTTTTATGGGATCTCTCTGTACAGACTATGAGCAAACTTAGGGACTGTTCCTGCTGAATTGTGCTTAGTACAGGGGAATACCTATGCTGCCATAGTTTTATGGGATCTCTCTGTACAGACTATGAACAAACTTAGGGGACTGTTCCTGCTGAATTGTGCTTAGTACAGAGGAATACCTATGTACCATAGTTTTATGGGATCTCTCTGTACAGACTATGAGCAAACTTAGGGACTGTTCCTGCTGAATTGTGCTTAGTACAGGGAATACCTATGTACCATAGTTTTATGGGATCTCTCTGTACAGACTATGAGCAAACTTAGGGACTGTTCCTGCTGAATTGTGCTTAGTACAGGGGAATACCTATGCTGCCATAGTTTTATGGGATCTCTCTGTACAGACTATGAACAAACTTAGGGGACTGTTCCTGCTGAATTGTGCTTAGTACAGAGGAATACCTATGTACCATAGTTTTATGGGATCTCTCTGTACAGACTATGAGCAAACTTAGGGACTGTTCCTGCTGAATTGTGCTTAGCAGAAGGAAAAGGGGCCATAGATCAATGTGCTACTATTACTGTCCCAGGCTCTTTTTACTTGTAATTGCTGCTCTCTGGTTCCTCCTCTATGTTGGGGGGCACAAAGCAGTCACCCCCATTTGAGTTATTTAAAGGGGGCCATTTTATCGCTTCTTATTGTTACAAACCCGCCTGTGCTGGAGACCAATGGCAGGGCCGTGTCGTAGCCGTAATGAAGCGAATGGCAATATAAATTGAAACACTAATATCCTGAATGACGGAGACAGGGAGGTGATTGAAGGGTAATGCATGGTTGCCATGGAAACACGGGGGCATGTGGGGTGGAAGCAACTAAATACAGACGGTGAAATGGAAATGTTCCTCTAGTTTCTATGGATTTGTCTCTATTACAGTCTCTCCTAGCAACGGTCTAAAGAACCAATAAAGCCCTTCTACAATTGGCCGAGGATAAACCCATCTTGTACTTTGTGTCCATTGGTGGAAAGAACCTCCCCCCCCCACTCTGTGCTTTAAATTCTCAGACTTAATATTCTATTATGGCCTTAAACTTGTATATGTTCTAATGTTTGGCCCCTAATCTTCCAATCTCAGGTGGCTCCTTGTTGTCCTTCCTGATCCATTTCCTACTGTCGTCCTTCAGCTCTTGGGCCCAGAAATCACCCGCAAACAATGACCTTCTCATAGACGCCGACACCTGAAAGCTACTTGTGATCTTCCAAAATTTTCACCAAAAGATTCAACTATTAGAGTTTTTTTCTAACTAAGTCACCTTTACCATCGTCATCTTCATTCATTAGTCACAATAATATTGGAGCCAGAAAACAGCAATAAAAGTACCCTGTTTCTTTAAATATTTCTTTCATATCATTCACAGTAGGGGGTACATTATCCCTTATAATACATGAGTGATACTCAGAGTTCCCTGTATAACTCAGCCTGCAGCCTTGTGCCTTTATATGGTCACAGAACAATCCCTCAGTGACTTCTAATATCCTTATCATTTACAGTAGGGGGTACATTATTCCTTATAATACATGAGTGATACTCAGAGTTCCCTGTATAACTCAGCCTGCAGCCTTGTGCCTTTATATGGTCACAGAACAACCCCTCAGTGACTTCTAATATCCTTATCATTTACAGTAGGGGGTACATTATACCTTATAATACATGAATGATACTCAGAGTTCCCTGTATAACTCAGCCTGCAGCCTTGTGCCTTTATATGGTCACAGAACAACCCCTCAGTGACTTCTAATATCCTTATCATTTACAGTAGGGGGTACATTATCCCTTATAATACATGAATGATACTCAGAGTTCCCTGTATAACTCAGCCTGCAGCCTTGTGCCTTTATATGGTCACAGAACAACCTCTCAGTGACGTCTAATATCCTTATCATTTACAGTAGGGGGTACATTATCCCTTATAATACATGAGTGATACTCAGAGTTTAGGGGTCAGTATATAACTCACACAGGAGGAGCTGCACAGAGTCAGCTGTTAAATATCTGTACATCTTAATTTTCCCCATTTACTTTCTCTTCTGTCTCTCTTGTCATTTTAATTCAGTGCAAGTCCTGTCTCTGCTGCTCAGGGATTTTATTTCTCCTTTTTTTGCACGTGATTCAATGTACAGGGTGGGAAATAATGAGGAATGGCAAATGGAATTGGAGAGAACAGACAAGGAGGAGAAAAAGAAATACAAGGGGTAATAGTAAAGAGAACAGAAAAGAGACAGGTACCTAATATATAGAGACAAGAGGAAAGTGTTGGAAGGGTTACTGTCTGCTCTCTCTCATTTCCCTACAGAAATAGGGATTGGTAACACTAGATAGGTACCTAATATATAGAGACAAGAGGAAAGTGTTGGAAGGGTTACTGTCTGCTCTCTCTCATTTCCCTACAGAAATAGGGATTGGTAACACTAGATAGGTACCTAATATATAGAGACAAGAGGAAAGGGTTGGAAGGGTTACTGTCTGCTCTCTCTCATTTCCCTACAGAAATAGGGATTGGTAACACTAGATAGGTACCTAATATATAGAGACAAGAGGAAAGTGTTGGAAGGGTTACTGTCTGCTCTCTCTCATTTCCCTACAGAAATAGGGATTGGTAACACTAGATAGGTACCTAATATATAGAGACAAGAGGAAAGGGTTGGAAGGGTTACTGTCTGCTCTCTCTCATTTCCCTACAGAAATAGGGATTGGTAACACTAGATAGGTACCTAATATATAGAGACAAGAGGAAAGTGTTGGAAGGGTTACCGATTGCTCCAATTTTTCTGTTAAGGTTTTACAAGTAGAAAATCCCGAGCCACTAGTGATGGTTTATGGAGCACCTGTACAGGACCTCGGGGAAACACAAAGACTCATAGATATCTGGAAATACTCGTGTATAAGTAACGCCAAACCTGCTGAAAAATGAGAGTTGTATCTTTGGAATGGAGTCCAATAATGGGATGACTGAAAGCTCAGCAGAGCCACGAAGCAAAACTTTCAGTGTAAGAATGAAATATAGACAGTAAAGCCAAAGTATAAAAAGGCTGATTTTACAGCTGCTCTGGCGCCACCTACAGGGATTTAAAGGAATAGTTATTGTGTATTGGGTGATAGATTATACCCTCTGATTAATATGCCCATTTCTAAGTTTGCTCATAGTCTGTACAGAGAGATCCCATAAAACTATGGCAGCATAGGTATTCCCTGTACTAAGCACAATTCAGCAGGAACAGCCCCCTAAGTTTGCTCATAGTCTGTACAGAGAGATCCCATAAAACTATGGTACATAGGTATTCCCTGTACTAAGCACAATTCAGCAGGAACAGTCCCCTAACTGTGTCTCTTTGATACATGAAACAGAGCTGCAATTAAAATTTAAATCAGTATTATTTACTGCACAATAAGGAACCCTCCCTTTGAATAAAGATAAAATATAGTCCAGGGTGCTACCGAGGAGACGCCCATAGGCCTGGAGCTGAGATGTGTGGGTGCTGGGTGCTTTCTCCCGCTGAAAGAATAACAGCGATTATCATAAAGCCAATTGTCATTCCGCCGCTTCAGAGTCGTTCCCATTAAAGATAAAGGCCGTTTTAATTAGATGAAGTATCCAATTACTGTAATTACATTTCTTCCACATTCCCATCATGCCGATGACCCTTTTAAGAAGGGGTTGCAGGAATAATTAGCTCCTCCGTTTTAAGCGAAACGTATGGGATAATATTTATTCCCGGGAGTCAGAGCACGGCGCGTTTATTTCACCTCCGGGGGAGCCGGTTTCGGGCCTGGCAGCGCCATGAATATTTATAGGGGTTCCTGTGCTTGAGATTATGGGAGCGTTTATGTGCCACGTGCTGTACCCGGGGGCAGAGCCGAGATTATGGGCATCAGTGATTCTTTCATTCTCTCCCTTCCTCTAAGTTATTACATTTTCTCTCTTTTTTATTCTATGGTTTAAATTGGTGAAGCTCAGCACTGTAATTCAATATGGCAGCTCCGTGGTTTAGTATTAATGATGCATTGCAGCACCAGGGTTTGGGGTTCAATTTTGACCATTTGGGGGAGCGGGTGATAATTTACCACCAAGACAAGTACATTGAGAGAGATGCTTTCTAGATGCTTTTCTCATCCCACATTATATGGTAATACTATGGTTATAGTAATGTGGGATGAGGTCTCTGAGGAAGTGCGTAGACACGAAACGCGTCAGACCCAGAACCGAATGCATAAATAAAAAATACACCTTTAAACCTAAAGTTGGCGGTTTCTGTGAAGATCCAGAGTGCACTGCTGCAAGCGGTGGTTTTTGGCGAATAACGTTCTTCTTAGCGATGGACTTGGGGCGGATGCACTCGGGTCAGTTCACGGATGTGAAAAACCTGCGGCTTTTTGAAGAGGGACTATTTTAGGTCTTAGGTGCAGGGTTTGGGGTGGACGGCAGCTGAACCAACAGGAGTAAACGGTGAGCAGCCTGGAAGATTTAAACATTCAGGCTTACACATGAGTATATAGAATATTATATTCTCAGTGCTGTGCAATATATCGGCACTCTAAAAATACATGTTACTAATAATAATAATTCTGCATTTTTCTTACAACTTAATGAAATCTGCTGATGACTGAGCCATCTGCTGGTGGACTTTGGTATTGCAACCTTGGGGCTCTCTCTGTATTATAACATCTCATTGGCCCAGGGTAGGGAGTATCTGAGAGCCCCAAATTGTAGTCCCTCAAGCTGTGAATGAACTAAAACTAAGGCTGTTGAAAGGGTGCAGGGAGTTGCAGTCACTTTATCCCCATTGCCCACAGGCTTTGCTCTATATTAGCAGTTACCAGATTCCTAGTATTGATCCCTGCCAATTGGGGTGTTACGTTGGCTATAATAACTGAACGCTGATGTCTGTGTTTTTTTAATGGGGTGTGGATGGGTGGGATCTGGGGTGGGGCTTGCGCTAGGGGGGCGGGGACCAAGGGGTCCAGAAAATGTTGATTTCTGATGGCAGCCATGGTCCGACTATTAACCTGGTATCAGTCCTCTTGGTATAGTTTTTCCCTACAATAACATGAGATTATGACATTTAAAGCCTGTGACAGAGACTGGACTGGAATTACTGGAATTACTGGTGGGAAAGCAAATCCTGTGACCAATGACTGACCAATATACAGCCCGGCCCCAATATCAGACTGTGTGTCCAACTGAAAGGATTTTTAATCCTGACCTGGTGGTTCTGACTTTTGAAACAATGTAGGAGGTGAGACTTCTGCTACATTCTTCTATCAAGAGTCAGAACTAATGGCTTAAGAGATATTTATACAATGTCAGCACATTCAGCAGAGCTGCTCATACATGAGACATAGAGATGACGTCCAAATACAACGGACACAAGCAAAGCTCAAGATTGGACACTAATTCTCGTGTTTTTTACCACCTACGTCTTGTCCCACCCACCCAGAATTCAAGTGTAATAGTCGGAGCCTACGAAAGAGCACGTCAGGCAGAGGATACTGGGAGTTGTTTAAATGGAGTGGGGGATGTGTGGAAACTGGCGACATCTGCTGGAAGGAAGGGGGATTGCAAGAGAGCAGTGTTATATAGGGGAAGTTGATAACCCATAATAACATAATAAGTTATTCCTTCTGAGTTACTGGCTGGTCTAAAGAAAGAGAAACCCATCCCCCAACCAATGTTGTGGCAGAAGCATCACTATCAGCAGCCTTGTATGTTCTCAGTTACTAAAAGGGCATCCGACCCTTTCTTGAAATAATATAATGTATGTGCCGGTACAGCAGCTTCACTGAGACAATCCCATCATTTATCATGTGGTTTTACAGTGGATACATTGTAATCTTTACCCAAACATAGACAACATCAGAAGTTACTCCAGCTAGTGAGAACCCCACAATGACTGTAAGTAGCACCCAACCATGAGTAGCTGCAGTAGAGCTTCAGGGATACACGTTACTATGAGTTGCACCATCCTTTAATTTCCCATCATTTATTTTAATCTATTTTTAACATATGGAGCTGCCTATATATATATATATATATATATATATATATATATATATACTGGGGCAACATTGGAAGGGTTACTACCTGCTCTGCTCTTATTTCCCTGCATTATATCTCTCATGACTCCAGTCTAATACTCACACTCCTCTGCTGAATGCGACTGAAAGGCAAGGAGGGAGCAGATGGCAGTGACCAGTCCTGTTATTTTCCCCTGTCTGGTGATTAACCAATGGGAATCAGTGTTCCATGACCCCTCCTTTCCCTGACTCTGTGTCAGCAGATGCCATTGGCTCTAGAGATGCAGCAGCTGCCAGTGATTCTCTCCTGTCTCACATCTTCCTCTGTAGCTGCAGATAAAATGTCTCTGTCCACGGTCCAGAAGGTGGTTCTGTTATCGTGTCTGGTTCTGTGTGTGTCTCTGCTGCTGCCCAGAGCCTCTATATCCAGAGGGAAGCAAAGTGCACAGGAGGGTAAGTACCCCAATCCCCCCGGGTGCAACAACAGTATCAGCATTAGGGGCTTCTCCACCTTCAGCTGCCTCTTCCCCCCTCTCACTGTCAGCTCTGGGTGTCATTTAGCTGATCATGTGACAGCAGGAAACAGATTGTTACAATGTATCACTGGGATTGGGCTGTTGTACAATATCAGGGGGGATGTACAGCGGAGGGACCATCATTCTTCCCATGGGTGGATTTAGCAGGTCCATTACATCCCAGCATCCTCTCTGAGCCAAAGCATGCTGGGAGTTGAAGTCCAACCTTAGCTAAACGGCACATCCCTGTGTATAAACTGTCATTTTTTCCCATTAGGTTTTTTTTTTACCTCTGTTTTTTCCACTGAACAAAACCTGAGTGTCAGTTTAAACAATTGTGTAAATGGAGCCAAATTGTCCATTTCAGGACAAAGTTACTGGTCACTAATTATTTATGTGTAAGGGATAATGTACCCCCTACTGTAAATGATAAGGATATTAGAAGTCACTGAGGGGTTGTTCTGTGACCATATAAAGGCACAAGGCTGCAGGCTGAGTTATACAGGGAACTCTGAGTATCACTCATGTATTATAAGGGATAATGTACCCCCTACTGTAAATGATAAGGATATTAGAAGTCACTGAGGGGTTGTTCTGTGACCATATAAAGGCACAAGACTGCAGGCTGAGTTATACAGGGAACTCTGAGTATCACTCATGTATTATAAGGGATATTGTACCCCCTACTGTAAATGATAAGGATATTAGAAGTCACTGAGGGGTTGTTCTGTGACCATATAAAGACACAAGGCTGCAGGCTGAGTTATACAGGGAACTCTGAGTATCACTCATATATTATAAGGGATAATGTACCCCCTACTGTAAATGATAAGGATATTAGAAGTCACTGAGGGGTTGTTCTGTGACCATATAAAGACACAAGGCTGCAGGCTGAGTTATACAGGGAACTCTGAGTATCACTCATGTATTATAAGGGGTAATGTACCCCCTACTGTAAATGATAAGGATATTAGAAGTCAGTGAGGGGTTGTTCTGTGACCATATAAAGACACAAGGCTGCAGGCTGAGTTATACAGGGAACTCTGAGTATCACTCATGTATTATAAGGGATAATGTACCCCCTACTGTAAATGATAAGGATATTAGAAGTCACTGAGGGGTTGTTCTGTGACCATATAAAGGCACAAGACTGCAGGCTGAGTTATACAGGGAACTCTGAGTATCACTCATGTATTATAAGGGATAATGTACCCCCTACTGTAAATGATAAGGATATTAGAAGTCACTGAGGGGTTGTTCTGTGACCATATAAAGGCACAAGACTGCAGGCTGAGTTATACAGGGAACTCTGAGTATCACTCATGTATTATAAGGGATAATGTACCCCCTACTGTAAATGATAAGGATATTAGAAGTCACTGAGGGGTTGTTCTGTGACCATATAAAGGCACAAGACTGCAGGCTGAGTTATACAGGGAACTCTGAGTATCACTCATGTATTATAAGGGATAATGTACCCCCTACTGTAAATGATAAGGATATTAGAAGTCACTGAGGGTTGTTCTGTGACCATATAAAGGCACAAGGCTGCAGGATGTTACATGTGTCAAGGGAACTTAACAAATAATAATTTGGAATATTTTGTTACAGGGAACTCTGGGCTCTTTCAGGCATCAGGGCAACACTTGAAACCCACAGATGTCCGCTCCGGGGGTGGCCACTCTCCAGGTCTCATGGGGCAGAAGTGATGTCGAAATCTAAGGGAGGTGCAGGTGGAGGTGGAGGAGGGGGCACCAGACCAAGCCTCGTGGGGCAGATTATTCCAATTTATGGATTTGGGATTCTTCTCTATATCCTTTATATCCTATTTAAGGTGAGAATATCTGCACCTCTAGGAATACATTGTGGCACATTTAATGAGGATTATACCAAAACGAGGACAATACAATATAGTGTATTACTGTGTACAGTGTATTACTGTATTTAGCGTATTACTGTATTTACCATATTACTGTATATATTGTATTACTGTATATAATGTATTACTGGATATATTGTATTACTGTATTTAGCTTATTACTGTATATAGAGTATTACTATATATATTGTATTACTGTATATAATGTATTACTGTATTTAGCGAATTACTGTATATTGAGTATTATTGGATATAGTGTATAACTGTATATACAATACAGTGTGTCCATAGCTGAACCTTGTGACATAACAGTATTACAATTCTGTCTATTGCTGGTGCTAAAGGACAAATAAAGCTCATGTTGGGTTTATAATCACTGATTCACTTGTATCACAATATAAAATCACTTTCCTATTCTCAATGTGCTTCTTCTTCATCAGTGTATTTCTATTTCCTACTCTCCAGCTTTCATCAAAAGGCAAAAGTACAAAGTTGGAACCCAATACCCAAACTGTTGCCAACAGAAACCTGAAGAAGAAAATCAGTGAGTATTTGGCGTCTTTCCTCTAATCTCCCCTCTTGTCAGTTGGTCATTATTCCAACCTGCACTTTCACTCTCCACCATCACCATCTTGTTCAGTCTTTCCCCATAACTGATCCCATCCATTCCCTTTATCAGCTTAGTTACTCTTCTCTGTACTTTCTCTATTTCATTACTGTCCCCCTTATATATTTATATATAGTGATCATATCCCCTTATATATTTACAGGTATATATAGTGATCATATCCCCTTATATATTTATATATAGTGACCATATCCCCCTTATATATTTATATATAGTGATCATATCCCCTTATATATTTATATATAGTGACCATATCCCCCTTATATATTTATATACAGTGATCATATCCCCTTATATATTTATATATAGTGATCATATCCCCCTTATATATTTATATATAGTGATCATATCCCCTTATATATTTATATATAGTGATCATATCCCCTTATATATTTATATATAGTGATCATATCCCCCTTATATATTTATATATAGTGATCATATCCCCTTATATATTTATATATAGTGATCATATCCCCATTATATATTTATATATAGTGATCATATCCCCTTATATATTTATATATAGTGATCATATCCCGTTATATATTTATATATAGTGATCATATCCCCCTTATATATTTATATATAGTGATCATATCCCCTTATATATTTATATATAGTGATCATATCCCCATTATATATTTATATATAGTGATCATATCCCCTTATATTTTTATATATAGTGATCATATCCCCTTATATATTTATATATAGTGATCATATCCCCCTTATATATTTATATATAGTGATCATATCCCCGCTTTATATATTTATATATAGTGATCATATCCCCTTATATATTTATATATAGTGATCATATCCCCTTATATATTTATATATAGTGATCATATCCCCTTATATATTTATATATAGTGATTATATCCCCTTATATATTTATATATAGTGATCATATCCCCCTTAACTGTCTCTTCTCCAGTGTAATCAAAACTCACCCTTACCTTGTTATATTGAATTTTGAAATCTGGGGTTCCCCTTCCACCTCGTATCAATAAGCTGCTCAGAGCATGAGATACAGACTTTGAACATTCAGTTAAAATTTCTGTTGCTCATGAAAATCTGCAAATGAATTTCCATCATGACTTTACGGTAAACACATAAAAGAGACGTCTCCAACGAGATAAAATGTGGCGGTTTTGTTGCATTTAATAAAGATGCTGCTGCCTGTAATTACTTTTATGGTAATTGCAGTTGCAGTTTGGAAGCAATAATTGTCTGTTCTAAATTGCAGCCTGCGCTATAGCAAGTCAATTATATTCCACTATATCTACATTTCAACAGAACATTTAAGAAAATAAGTCAAAAGTTCTACAAATAGATCCATTTATGAATGTGGAGACACTTTGCTCTTGTCTCTGTCTCTATATATTAGTCTAGTGAGAGGATCTTATTTATCGTTGTATAATTCGGCACTAATGAGCCTTTGGCTGATTTACTGACCCATGTTTAACTTACCAGAAAGTTCTGGGGGAGTAGGAGGGGATTAAATAACTAACATGCTGTTATATAATACAAAAATAATATCCAGTATTTATTTGTAGATTACTACGAGCTCAGCCAACTCCAAGATAAACTAAAGGAAACTGAAGAAGCAATGGAAAAGATTATCTCCCGCTTGGGGCCCAACTGTGAAAGGTGCGATTACATTTAATGAAAGGAATAAATCATAAAACTGTTTTGCATTGCGAAAATATGAGAAAATAACTGCATTTTATTATTATTTCACACTTTGACTGTCTGCAATGTCCAGTATTCTAAACTAACGGCAAATATAACAAATGTACCAGAGTCCATCTCTCCCTACTATACCTGCTATCCCACAGTCACACTCCCTTCCCAGAGACTATTATCCACTGTTACTATAGGGACCATCTCTCCCTACTATACCTGCTATCCCACAGTCACACTCCCCTTCCCAGAGACTATTATCCACTGTTACTATAGGCACCATCTCTCCTACTATACCTGCTATCCCACAGTCACACTCCCTTCCCAGAGACTATTATCCACTGTTACTATAGACACCATCTCTCCCTACTATACCTGCTATCCCACAGTCACACTCCCTTCCCAGAGACTATTATCCACTGTTACTATAGACACATCTCTCCCTACTATACCTGCTATCCCATAGTCACACTCCCTTCCCAGAGACTATTATCCATTGTTACTATAGGCACCATCTCTCCCTACTATACCTGCTCTCCCACAGTCACACTCCCTTCCCAGAGACTATTATCCACTGTTACTATAGACACATCTCTCCCTACTATACCTGCTATCCCACAGTCACACTCCCTTCCCAGAGACTATTATCCACTGTTACTATAGGGACCATCTCTCCCTACTATACCTGCTATCCCACAGTCACACTCCCTTCCCAGAGACTATTATCCACTGTTACTATAGGCACCATCTCTCCCTACTATACCTGCTATCCCACAGTCACACTCCCTTCCCAGAGACTATTATCCACTGTTACTATAGACACCATCTCTCCCTACTATACCTGCTATCCCACAGTCACACTCCCTTCCCAGAGACTATTATCCACTGTTACTATAGACACATCTCTCCCTACTATACCTGCTATCCCATAGTCACACTCCCTTCCCAGAGACTATTATCCATTGTTACTATAGGCACCATCTCTCCCTACTATACCTGCTCTCCCACAGTCACACTCCCTTCCCAGAGACTATTATCCACTGTTACTATAGACACATCTCTCCCTACTATACCTGCTCTCCCACAGTCACACTCCCTTACTAGAATGATGCCTGTATATTTGTATGGAGTTATTTCCTAGTTTTCCTGTTTCAGTGCTGACAACATGAGCTCCAATGAAGAAATTAATTTGCTCCAAGGTTTAGAGGAGATCACCAGGGTGATGAAGGAGGGTAAATTCCTGGATGGAATTACTCCTGAAAAAGAAGCAGAAGAAGCTAAATACATGCAAGACTGGGAGGGTAAGAATGAATATCATACTCTTTGCATTCATTATGGAAATCATATTTATCTTATGGGACCAAAGTCATTAGAACTTAATTGAAGTGCCTTCAAGTTAGCACAGGGCAGATGTTTTGGTTCTCCCTTGTAACATGACACATTAATTTCCTCCTTAGCATTGTAACACTCACCTTGCTATAGCTCTGCAAACTATTCTACTGCTTATTGTCTATATTTATTGTGTAACAGGTTACCCAGAAGAGACCTATCCTGTTTATGACCCTTCAGACTGCAAACAAACCCAGCAGACTATCCTGGTTGACTTCTCTGTGCTGAACCAACAGACTGCAGAGCAGATGGGATATGATGAGGATGATGATCAGGAATATGCTGCTGAGAATGTGGAACCTAGTTGCAATGACAGTTTGGAGGTTGGACATGTGACTGTCTCAGCCCAAAACAAAACTCCCATCATTTATGGAATCAGGAAAAGAAAATGAATCATCTGGGGCTATGCTGGGGTCTAATCAAGATGGAACTGGAACTTTAAGGAAACGGAACACAAAGGGCATAGAGTACTGATTGCTTTATGGACAAAGGTTTGAGATGCCTGCTGAACTGTGTTAATACATGCCCAGGTAGTATGGAAATATCCACCATCTGCCTGGCTATGGTGGTCCAACTGCCCATGTTCTTGGGCTCTAAGGAAACATGCCAGTACCATTTTGACAAAGTGAGAGAGAAATAATAATTCAATGACTGGATCCACAGCTATGAGAATGGACTAGGCCTTCAAGATCGCTGCCATCATTCCTGCTAAAGAGGAATAGGCTACTCAACTTGTGCATTGATCAAGGAATGGTCTGGATGTATTGGGGAAGGGGAACCAGGTCACTATTAACTTTTAAACGGAAATGCTGTTGTGTATTTGATATTATCAGGGTCACTAATGGGTACAATTATTACATGGGGAGCACTGGCACTAAACTGTAGTTACAGTATGTCATGAAATGAGTATTCCTTGTTCTGTTAGTCTCCTTAAAAAAACTGAGAGCTCCCTGGTTTTCCTTGTCTTCTGGAAGTAACAAAATGTTTAGCAGTAGTTGTAATTCCCATTATACACAAAACTGGACCTACAATATAATTTCTTCTTGTGGATATGACTTCTCATTTGTGTTCTTTAGGCTAGCTGCACCTCATAGCAAATATACTATGCTTATAGTTTTAGCTATAGCTACAAATTGAGAGTATTTGAACCCTGTGTAAACAGCTCCTTATAAACCATCATATTATTTTATTACGGTATAGTACCCTTATAACCCTAACCCTTATACCCCTATCCCTAGTCCTAACCCTTACCCTTTTAACCCTTACCCTTTTAACCCTAACCCTTATAAAGCTTATCCTGACCCTTACCCTTACAACCCTAACCCTAGTCCTAACATTACCCTCATAACCCTAACCCTTATAACCCTAACCCTAGTCCTAACCCTTACCCTTATACCCCTTACCCTTATAACCCTAACCTTATTCCCAACCCTTATAACCCTAACCCTAGTCCTAGTCCTTACCCTTATAAACTGTATCCTTACCCTTACCATTATAACCCTTACCCTAGTCCTAACGTTATCCTTATAATCCTAACCCTTATAACCCTAACCCTAGTCCTAACTTTTGCCTTATAACCTTAAACCTTATAACCCTAACAGTAGTCCTAACCCTTACCCTTATAACACTTATACCCCTAACCATAGTCCTAACCCTTACCCTTATAACCCTAACCTTATTCCCAACCCTTATAACCCTAACCCTAGTCCTAGTCCTTACCCTTATAAACTGTATGCTTACCCTTACCATTATAACCCTTACCCTAGTCCTAACGTTATCCTTATAATCCTAACCCTTATAACCCTAACCCTAGTCCTAACCTTAGCCTTATAACCTTAAACCTTATAACCCTAACAGTAGTCCTAACCCTTACCCTTATAACACTTTTACCCCTAACCATAGTCCTAACCCTTACCCTTTTAACCCTAATTCTTATAAACCGTATCATAACCCTTACCCTTATAACCCTAACCCTAGTCCTAACCTTACTCTTATAACCATAACCCTTATAACAATAACCATTATAACCCTAACCCTTATAACCTTAACCCTAGTCCTAACCTTTTCCTTATAACCCTAACCCAGGTGCAGGCAACCGGCGGCTACGGAGCCTCATGTGGCTCATCATCCTGCTTGCTGTGGTTCAGTCTTGCGTTCAGACACTAGCATTTAATAGGGCTATTCAGTGTTTTAGTAGGCCGACACATGCACACTGCACTTTTCATTTGTTGTCTGTTGTTGTAACAGTTAAAATTTAAAAAAGGTTAAAACTTTTTAAAAGTTTATTAGCTGTGTTATGTTTTTTATGGCCCTATTCCTAACCCTTATAAGTCTATCCCTAGTCCTAACCTTATCCTTATAACCCTAACCCTTATAACCCTAACCCTAGTCCTAACCCTTATATCCCTAACCTTATAGCCCTAGCTATTATAACCCAAACCCTTATAATACTAACCCTAGTCCTAACCTTACCCATATAAACCTAACCCTATTCCTTAACCGTATATCCCTAACCCTAGTCCTAACTTTACCCTTATAACCCTTGACCCAACCATAACCTTATAACCCTAACCCTAACCCTAGTCCTAACCCTTACCCTTAAAACCCTAACCCTTATAACCCTGACTGTAGTCCTGACCCTCACCCTTATAACCCTAACCCTATTCCTAACCCTTATAACCCTAGTCCTAACCCTTACCCTTTTAACCCTAACCCTTATAAACCATATCCTAACCCTTACCATTATAACCCTAACCCTAGTCCTAATCTTACCCTTATAACCCTAACCCTTATAACCCTAACCCTAGTCCTAACCTTACCCTTATAACTCTAACCCTTATACCCCTGACCCTAGTCCTGACCCTCACCCTTATAACCCAAACCTTATTCCTAACCCTGTATAACCTTAACCCTAGTCCTAACCCTTACCCTTTTAACCCTAACCCTTATAAACCTTATCCAAACCCTTACCATTATAACCCTAGTCCTAACCTTATCCTTATAACCCTAACCCTAACCGTACCCTTATAACCCTAACCTGTATAACCCTAATCTTACCCTTATAACCCTAACCCTTATAAGCCTAACCCTAGTCTTAACCCATACCCTTTTAACCATAACCCTTAAAAACCGTATCCTAACCCTTACCCTTATAACCCTAACCCTAGTCCTAACCTTACTCTCATAACCATAACCCTTATAACAATAACCATTATAACCCTAACCCTAGTCCTAACCTTTTCCTTATAACCCTAACCCAGGTGCAGGCAACCGGCGGCTCCGGAGCCTCATGTGCCTCTTACTCCTGCTTGCTGTGGTTCAGTCTTGTGGATTTGCCTGTCACATCGTCTATACAGCCCTCGCACCTGATGGCGGCTTCTTGAGTGTGCGACCGGTTAGCTTACCATGGTCACACACTCAGGAAGTTGCTAGCAGATGGGAGGGCTGTATAGACATCCCAGGAGTTACAGGCAAGACTGAGCCCGCAGCAAGATGATTCATCATGGTACTTACCGCGGTCAAACACTCAAACAAGAGAGAAACCTCCAGAGATGTGGATATAATGCATATTTTAATGACATCTATAGCCCTCACCTTTAAACAGATGAGAACACTAGCATTTAATAGGGCTATTCTATTAACCCTAACCCTAGTCCTAACCCTTACCCTTTTAACCCTAACCCTTATAAACCTTATAAACCTTATCCCAACCCTTACCATTATAACCCTAACCCTAGTCCTAACCTTACCCTTATAACCCTAACCCTTATACCCCTGACCCTAGTCCTGACACTCACCCTTATAACCCTAACCTTATTCCTGACCCGTATAACCTTAACCCTAGTCCTAACCCTAACCCTTTTAACCCTAACCTTTATAAACCTTATCCTAACCCTTACCATTATAACCCTAGTCCTAACCTTATAACCCTAACCTTACCCTTATAACCCTAACCCTTATAACCCTAACCCTAATCTTACCCTTATAACCTTAACCCTTATAAGCCTAACCCTAGTCTTAACCCTTACCCTTTTAACCATAACCCTTATAAACCTTATCCTAACCCTTACCCTTATAACCCTAACCCTAGACATAACTTTACCCTTATAACCCTAACCCTTATAACCCTAACTCTAGTCCTAACCTTACCCATATAACCCTAACCCTTATAACCCGAACCATTATAACCCTAACCCTTATAAACCTAACCCTTATAGCCCTAACCCTATTCCTAAACCTTATAAGCCTAACCCTTTATAACCCTAACCATTATAACCATAACCCTTATGACCCTTACCCTTGTAATCTTAACCCTAGTCCTAACCTACAGGGATATCAAACTAGTGGAGTTAGCCCAAGGGACTTGAGGGATCAATTTACCTCCTCCTCATTGTCTCATTCTTGTTTCAGTACAGTCAGTTCCCGTTGTTGGCTTTCACATTTACAATGAGGCAAATCATTAGGAAATTATTTCATTGCTTTTGTTTTTGTCACTTCCCTCCCCATGTACAATATAATTTTTTTCATTTTTTTCATCTGATGGACTTTGTTCTCATGGGTGTTTTACTTTTATAATTTGGTTCTTTCTGTTGGGGAAAAAGTCTAGTAACACAGACATTTGGAATTTGGACCAAAGGGGAAATTAAAGCCACTTACAGATGAGCTAATTGTGTCATATGACATATGTGTCATATGATCATACAAAGCTGTTGGAAATAACTGGACAGATTTTGTCTATCAACTTTGCTACATATTAAATAGAATTATGATCCATTGTAACATGGGGTTGGTCTCTTTGTATAAGTAACTGACCAATGACTGACTGGGCTTGTGTATGAAGGTTTGGTGCAGCAATGGGCCGGTTGAGCCTCCTCATCCACAATAGGGTCTTGTCTTCTGTATAAACATCCAATCATATTCTAGAATCAAATGTACCATTAAGTTCAAGTTCCTTCTATAGTGGGTGGGACCACAAGACTCCTTTAGATTGGCAGAATTGATACAAGGCTCCATAGGATGGGTGCTTCTTCCTTGAGGCTCCATTTTATAAGAGGCTCTATAGGCCAGAAGGAGATCTCACACATCCTTATTGGCTTACTGGGATCCATACAATGCAAGTGCTTGATCTGGAACCCCCCTTCATGACATTATTACTAATTCAATCATCATGCCAACTAGGAGAGCAAGCCAAGCAATGGTCTCATCCTATGTTACCCTCATGCTGGAACTCCAGGTGAATCTTGGAGGACAAATAGGGATTTTCTACTTGAAGATCACCCTAGTTTGCCTTCAGAATAGGTCTTCAAGATTCTGCGCTGAAGGTCAGAACCACTAACCATTTGTTAAAAGGACAGTCTTGTGGGCCAGTAATCCCAGAAACGTTTTAGGTAGTCAAAATGTTTCCTTATTCTGTGAGAGGTCTCCTAATCCCAAGGGATGTCCTGGTGTCCTCTGAGAAGGTCTACTCATTCATATACACACAAGTACATACAGAGCCAGAAAATACAGACGCTCAAATCCAGACAAATTTAATATACAATACGGTTCTAAGATGTCCATCCCCCTCATACAGATATGAAAGACGCTTTATAATTTAAAAAAAAGAAAGCGAGTGAGTGAAGCCTCACAATGTCGGACGAGGCCCCTCCCCCCCAATACCGAAGGGGTTAACCATGGGTTTAGTCTACATCTAAAAATTAGGATACAGTACGTTGACCACAATATCTGCAATGACTTGTTGGGTTAATAGCTACAATATTACATACTGAAAAGGGGAGATTCTTCCTTTCCAACCACAAAAAGTGCCATAAATGGATCCCAGAGCCGACGACAATATAAAAACATGGAGGCACCTTGTGCTTTTGCTCAACGACTCACAACCTCATGATCTTTTAGCGCCGGTTTATATTAGCTTGGTGAGAAGGCAAACAGTTCATGCACTTAGGTACAAAAGAAGCGGATTAATCGGATCAGTAACATCGCCCCCTAGAGGTACAACAAATAGTTCCTTTTAGCGTCTTGAAACGTCTCTCGGCCAGGTGTGTCTCACCTCAAACCACTCCCACTTTACCTCCCCCATAACAATAATTACAAAAATAAAACTGCAATTTCCACCTTTGCAGAAAGAAGCAAAATCCCCCCAACGTGTGACGGTTTCAGGGTGAAAGTGCATTTCGGTTCATTTCAACCACACAAAAAAAAAAGGGGGAACCAAAATAAATCAGCGTTTCTGTAAACTCAAAACCAACTCGACCTATGGCAAAGAACATAG
This sequence comes from Xenopus petersii, assembly GCA_038501925.1. Classification (NCBI taxonomy): domain Eukaryota; kingdom Metazoa; phylum Chordata; class Amphibia; order Anura; family Pipidae; genus Xenopus; species Xenopus petersii. The sequence continues at coordinate 1,965,370 of CM076678.1, read as the reverse complement.
AAAATGTGGAAGGGGTTTGTCTGGAATCAATAAGCGCCACCCCCGATGAAAATAAGTTCTTGGTGATTGGTTATTTGGCTGGATGGTCACTCGCAGGCCAGTTTGCTATCGAAGCTGGACAGGGCTATGGCGAATGCTTGTAACGCACACATGGGGTAGTTATAGTCCATTGTAAACACGTCTTCCGCCACACGCCCGAACTGCATCACGATATAATCCGCTACGGGGGAGGGGGAGGAAAACAAACGAAAGTCATTCATTAAAAATGTAAATATAGTTTGCACTGCTGCTTCTGACTTCTGAAACAACTCAGCAGAAGCCAACTGATTAAGAGAACGGGAGGGCGACTGGCTTTTGCAACATTGTTTCAGGAGTCGGAACCAGATAACAGAAATGAACAGACAGGCACTGCTTTCAGTAACAATTATATATATAAATATAACCCTATATAAATATATATATACTGTATATATATATATATATGTAATACTGATAAGGAGCAGGGCATTTGGAATAGGACATACGGTCATTGTCGTGTATGATCTGGAAATTCTTCACGGATGCCTGCGTGACGCGGCCGTGGAAATTCAGCACGTATGACTGCGTGTCGTCGTTCCACACGGGGGTTTTGTTGTGCAATTCTATGACACTCTCTGTGTTCTTGTTCTGCCACCGAGAGAGCAAAGTCTCATGTTCCTGCAAATCGAAAAGGAAGGAAAGAGATGGATACAATGTAACAATTTGTATCAGGAGTTTCACTATAAGACAGTCCATAGAGACTGGACAAAAGGAGATCTCACCATCAGCATAGGAAGGGGTTCTTTACTGTAAGGGATTCTTAGTACAGGGAATACCTATACTGCCATAGTGTTATGGGATCTCTCTGTACAGACTATGAGCAAACTTAGGGACTCTTCCTGCTGAATTGTGCTTAGTACAGGGAATACCTATGTACCATAGTTTTATGGGATCTCTCTGTACAGACTATGAGCAAACTTAGGGGACTGTTCCTGCTGAATTGTGCTTAGTACAGGGAATACCTATGCTGCCATAGTTTTATGGGATCTCTATGTACAGACTATGAGCAAACTTAGGGACTGTTCCTGCTGAATTGTGCTTAGTACAGGGAATACCTATGCTGCCATAGTTTTATGGGATCTCTCGGTACAGACTATGAGCAAACTTAGGGACTGTTCCTGCTGAATTGTGCTTAGTTAGGGAATACCTATGCTGCCATAGTTTTATGGGATCTCTCGGTACAGACTATGAGCAAACTTAGGGACTGTTCCTGCTGAATTGTGCTTAGTACAGGGAATACCTATGCTGCCATAGTTTTATGGGATCTCTCGGTACAGACTATGAGCAAACTTAGGGACTGTTCCTGCTGAATTGTGCTTAGTACAGGGAATACCTATGTACCATAGTTTTATGGGATCTCTCTGTACAGACTATGAGCAAACTTAGGGGACTGTTCCTGCTGAATTGTGCTTAGTTAGGGAATACCTATGCTGCCATAGTTTTATGGGATCTCTCGGTACAGACTATGAGCAAACTTAGGGACTGTTCCTGCTGAATTGTGCTTAGTACAGGGAATACCTATGTACCATAGTTTTATGGGATCTCTCTGTACAGACTATGAGCAAACTTAGGGGACTGTTCCTGCTGAATTGTGCTTAGTACAGGGAATACCTATGCTGCCATAGTTTTATGGGATCTCTCGGTACAGACTATGAGCAAACTTAGGGACTGTTCCTGCTGAATTGTGCTTAGTACAGGGAATACCTATGCTGCCATAGTTTTATGGGATCTCTATGTACAGACTATGAGCAAACTTAGGGACTGTTCCTGCTGAATTGTGCTTAGTACAGGGAATACCTATGCTGCCATAGTTTTATGGGATCTCTCGGTACAGACTATGAGCAAACTTAGGGACTGTTCCTGCTGAATTGTGCTTAGTACAGGGAATACCTATGTACCATAGTTTTATGGGATCTCTCTGTACAGACTATGAGCAAACTTAGGGGACTGTTCCTGCTGAATTGTGCTTAGTTAGGGAATACCTATGCTGCCATAGTTTTATGGGATCTCTCGGTACAGACTATGAGCAAACTTAGGGACTGTTCCTGCTGAATTGTGCTTAGTACAGGGAATACCTATGTACCATAGTTTTATGGGATCTCTCTGTACAGACTATGAGCAAACTTAGGGGACTGTTCCTGCTGAATTGTGCTTAGTACAGGGAATACCTATGCTGCCATAGTTTTATGGGATCTCTCGGTACAGACTATGAGCAAACTTAGGGACTGTTCCTGCTGAATTGTGCTTAATAGACTAAATTAGAGACCAGGCAGAAATCATGGGTCTCTTTATAGTGATTTGGGAGACAAAGTGATGTGGTGTAAAACTTACATTCCGTGGCCTGATAGACACTCGCTCGTGATCCATATTCATCCCAGGAATGATCACACTCATCTTCCGGGGCCCTTTAAATCCTAAAACGTTTGTCTCCTAAAAATCGTTTAAAAAAATCTGCCAATTAGTAACAGCTTTTTATCCCTAAAAAATCTGTATTTTATTAGACCACTAGGTGTCACTGTTGCTCAGAGGCACAGCCCAGTCTATTCCTCTCTGTGTATTGTAACTAGAGATACAGCGTCTCCATCCTCTTACATTAACTTTAACACTTAAATGTAAAGCCTATCCCTCCAGCTGGGCAGGCTCCATTAGCTCTCCATGTCCATGAGCCTCTGCTCTGTGCTGTCCATTATCATGATCAGTTTAGTGTATGAGTTCAGTCATTGCCTGAAAGTGAGCCTGCTCTGCTGAATAGATAGGCTTTACAGCGCTGATATATAATGGGCATAAAAACCCCATCAGTAATTATTGCATCAGATTATAAAAGGGGGATAATAAAAGCAGAGCAGTTATTGGACGTCTTACATAGCAGATGGCGGCGAGCTCCTGGCGCAGATTACTGGCCTCTAAACTCGACGCGGTTTTGCCGGGATTCACGCCGTTATCATAAACAGTAAATTTCGTGCCCATCAAGTTTGATCTGGAAAAAAAAAGCTAAATTAGGGTGACGTGAGGTCACGGGAGTTACTGGCGGCTGCAGCTGCTCAATGGAAAGTATCACAATGGTGCAGTTAAGCAGGAACAGCCCGGGGCGTGTTTGTAGTTTATTCCAAGGACGAGGGCTGCAATTGAAATGCCCAGAAATAAACAGTTTATAGAGACAAGGGAAATTAGATCATGTGACCGGGAACATTAAGAGCCAATAAAAGCCTGGGCCCCTGCTGAACCAATAAGACTATAATTGGTTCTTTGTTCCAGGCACCAGACGGTTAATTGGCTCCTGGGAGTTGCTGTCCCCATATCATTAAATCCTTATTTATTTATTTATGGGGGTTATTTATTATTCATGGGCTCAATGTCTGTGTCTGAGCAGATTCCTTGCGTTGTCTGACACGGCCGGGGCCCCGTACTCCAGGGGCCAATCTCAGTGTCGAGTGGAGAGAACGTTTTTCCATAAATCCAATTTGTGACTGCAGTTTATCCATCGGGGGTGGCGCTGTTTCATTGCCGTGTATGGAAGGGAACAGGTGAAAAGGGGAACTGCAAGTGACTCAGGTATCAATGATCTCCCGTAAATTGGAGACCCCTCATTGTACACTTGCCCCCCATCTTAGACTCACCTGAGTTTGCCAATAAAGCTCTCCCCCCCACGGGAAAGGTCAGTCGGGTCTATGGAAATGAGGTAATTGGATGTTTTGCTTTTCTTTCTCTTCCTCCCGGCCAATAGGAAAACCTGAAACACATTCCCAATCAGAGGCGGTTATCTCCCAGCATGCACAGCAACACCTCCCACTGACACTTAAATAAACTGCTTTCTACCTTTTTACCGTCCTCCTTTTCCAGATGGAGATAATAGGTGGGATATATCCCGCGGTCCATCCCTTTCTTGTCCCTAGTGATTCTGCATTTAATAGTCACTCCCTGAGGAGCCGGTCGCATAGAGAATTCCTCCAGGTCTTCCACATCTACAGACGGTTCATTGGTGGGAGGACTCGGAGCCGACACTGTTTCCTATGGGGAAGGAAAATCTGTCTGTACAGAGAGATCCCATAAAACTATAGCAGCATAGATATTCCCTGTACTAAGCACAATTCAGCAGGAACAGTCCCTAAGTTTGCTCATAGTCTGTACAGAGAGATCCCATAAAACTATGGCAGCATAGGTATTCCCTGTACTAAGCACAATTCAGCAGGAACAGTCCCTAAGTTTGCTCATAGTCTGTACAGAGAGATCCCATAAAACTATGACAGCATAGGTATTCCCTGTACTAAGCACAATTCAGCAGGAACAGCCCCTAAGTTTGCTCATAGTCTGTACAGAGAGATCCCATAAAACTATGGTACATAGGTATTCCCTGTACTAAGCACAATTCAGCAGGAACAGTCCCTAAGTTTGCTCATAGTCTGTACAGAGAGATATTATAGAAATATGCCAGCACAGGATTTTTAGGGGAATATTTTCATTTGCAGTTTCCAGTTTGTGTTTGACAGTGAAGTAAAATGAACAGATGTAGATAAATTGGATGAGTTCGGGTCGCACATCAGAGAAGTTTCTTTCCAGACAGGAGAAATAATAGGAAAGAGCGAGAGAGGGAATTGGCAGCCGTGTTTTGGGGCATAAAAAGGGCAATTGGGAAGGAGCCGCAGATATAACGGAGCAGTGAATGGTCGGAATAAGTAAATTTCGCAGAGTATTTGGTCGCCTGCCCAGAAAATAAATAAAAATTGGGCAGTAGAATGTCGCGTGTGGCGGGTGGAGGAGTGAGAAGCAATTTATTTCTCATTACACTTGGCCGTTCAATTGAGCCTGGGAGTAAATTAAATCTCACGGCACATCAAGTTTGCTGAGTCGGTCAGAAGTGAACTCTGGATTTCTAGAGAGACGGGTTCAGTGTTGGGGCAGAAACGTATAAACCCAAAATGAACAATTATCAGCCAATCACGTCCCCTGTGTGATTGGGAAATATCTACATTCAGCCACCAAGTGGCGCTGCAGAGACTAAGCTTCAAACTAGCGGGAGCCACATGGGATTGAGTCAAGAAACTACACCCAAGTCATAGGTGGGAATTAAACTTAAATTAGGGCCCCTCCCCATTGGTGACACAATCACCCCTCCCCTCCTATGACATCACCAAGCCAATCATTGTTTGAGGAAAGTCTGGGGCACAGGTTGGCAGGTAACGAATAGAACACCCATATCTACAACAGATGCTAAATTCTCTGTATAACGCACTGCTGCAAAACCTACCACCATAGATTTCTTATGGTCTGAATGTGACCTGAAGGAGTCTATGGCAGGAGAAAGAAGAAAAGAGAGACCTTAGTGTTGTGCCTAGTGATGGGTGAATAAATTCGTCTGGTCCCAAAAGTCGCTTGCGTCAAAATTGCTGCAGACTTTAACGCCGGCGTCAAAATTGACGCGGGCGTCAATTTTCGAGTTTCACAAATTTTTCGTGGGAAATTCTTTAATTTTTCGACGAAGCAGAACGGGAGAAATTCGCCCATCACTGCCTGTGCATATTTCCACTCATACTATTAATTTACTACACTGATCATCATGAGAATGGTTACTCACCACGGCGGCCACTACTACTACTATCAGCTGCCAGGGCCACTGTCAGTAATGACGGGGCCCCATACTACTAACTCAGCAGGGCCCCATCCTTTCCAATGTCAGGCTACATATTTCACTATATTTCCTGTACACTACACAGTAGTAGCGAGTATGACTCACCTTATTGGACTTCTTGCTTGTCGCAGACCCGGGCCGAGTGCTGCCGTTGAGCTGTGAGGAACTTGAACTGTCTTCATCTTCTTCATCCTCTTCCTCATCAAAGTTCATGCTGCTTGAGATCCCTGGTAGAGAGTGGAGGAAGAATAAGGGTAAGAAGCTCCATCTTCCCGGTGAGTTGTAGTTAAACAGCCGAAGAGCTGCTCCTATGTTACACACTCTCCTAGTTAAATCAGTCACAGGCATCTCCAGACAGCAGTGCTGTAATAAAAACCTTTCTGATGAATGGTAATTGGCCCTGCCAGACTGAGTGTTCAGCTAAAATCACTGCCATAAAGCAAGACAGGACTGCTGTTGCCAGGAAGGAAGTGGAGTTACAAGAGTATTTACAATCCCCTATGCACAAAAAAAGTGACTTTGTCTGAGCTGAATTAGACAAATTCAACTTTTGTACTTTAAAGAGGTTGTTCACCTTTAAATTAACTGTTAGTATGATGCATAGACTGATATTCTGAGACAATTTGCAATTGGATTTCATTTTTTATTATTTGTGGTTTTTGACTTATTTAGCTTTTTATTCAGCAGCTCTCCAGTTTGCAATTGCAGCCACCTGGTTGCTAGGGTCCAAATTACCTTAGCAACCATGTATTGACTTGAGTAAGGGACTGGAATATGAACAGCAGAGGGCCTTAGTAGAAAGAGGAGCATTAAAAAAGTAGCAATAACAATAAATCTTTAGCCTTGAAGAGCATTTGTTTTTTTTTAGATGGGGTCAGTGACCCCCATTTGAAAGTCGGGAAGAGTCAGAAGAAGAAGGCAAATAATTCAAAAATTATAAAAAAAATAAATAATGAAGACCAATTGAAAAGTTGCTTAGATTTGGTCATTCTATAACATACTAGAAATTAACTTAAAGGTGAACGTCCCCTTTAATTTGACAGAAATTAAGTCTGGGCAACTTGATAGATAGACTTCATGGTCCTTTGCCAAATGAATCAGACTCAATGGAGTATTTTCTTATACTAAATAAAATGGTGTCGACGACCTTATTGGGACGGCGAAATTTTAGTGCAGATTTCTGAAAAATTTCACTAAAGTTTGAATTTTACTGCAAATCGGTGACAGAAAAGGAGTCCGGGTAGCTTGATAGATAATAGGCTTTACAGCATAGTGAGTCTTAGGGGCATATTTATCAAGGGTCAAATTACGAATTGATAAAACTTCGAAATTCAAATTCAAAAAGACCAACCAAAGTTTTTTTTTTGGTCGAATAGGTCAGTTTTCGATCGAATAGGTCCGTATTTGGCTGAAATTGAATCTTACGAATTGAAGGAATAGCGCATTCGACTGAATTTGATTCAAAGTTTTTTAGGGATGCACCAAATCCACTTTTTTAGAAAATCTCTTTTTTTTTGGAGAATCTTCATGAAAGATTCGGCCGAATACCGAACCGAATCCGGTGGGAAGCGAAAAACATTTTTTCCTTCCTTGTTTTGTGACAAAAAGTCACGCAATTTCCCTCCAGCCCCCAATTTGCTTATGCAAATTAGGATTCGGATTTGGTGCGGCCGGGCAGAAGGATTCAGCTGAATCCAAATCCTGCTGAAAAAGGCCGAATCCTGGATCCGGTGCATCCCTAAAGTTTTTCCACGTCCACTAATTGACTCCAATCAGGTTCTAGGAGGTTCCCCATAGGCTAAAACAGCAAGTCGGCAGGTTTAAGATGGCGAATGATGGAAGTTGAATTTTTAAAGAGACAGTACATGATAAATTTAGATATTCAAATTTTTTGAATTTTTTTTTTGAATTTGGACTATTCCCTAGTCGAAGTACACAAAAAAATCGCTCGAAATTCACATTTATTTTTTTCATTCGAAAATACACCTCGACCTTTGATAAGGCATGGAGACCCCCTTCTAAATCCCACTGGGTCCCTATTAAGTAGAAAAGACTGGACTTTCAGTTCTGACCCTTTTTCTGCATTGTGATCCTCAGGTCCTGTTTGCCCTGCTGGCCACTGGCCACACTCTCCGCTGCCTCCTCCTCGTGGCTCGACTGTCCAACTGTAAGAATCTGCACTTGGCTCCCGGGACTCGATGCCTCATCTTGAAAAGCCGCCGGCCCATCGATTCCTATGGGACGGGATGAAACTCGGGACAGTTAAAACGGCAGAACAAAATCTCAAAATTGGGAATGAGTCCAACGAGAAGGGGAGGGATAATATGATCAAGTATTGTTTCCTTTCTGATCAAAGCATAGAGTGTAAGCTCTTGACGTCAGGGACTTCATTCCCCCTATTTTCTATATTCCTTAATAACGGGGTTCATTTATTTTTATATACTTTATGGCTCTGTACACTGAGTGTCATTACTGACTGATACCAAAAATGTTTACAAAAATCGCTTTCCCCACAAAAATCGCGAAATGGGGAAAAGTTTGTGCATCAATTTTGGACGTGTGTCCGGAAACTCACTTGCATCGATTTTGACACCGTCATTAAAGTCAATGGCCATTCGAATAGTGTTGATGCGCGGCGATTTTAACGCAAGCGACTTTTCGACTTATTTTGACTTATTAACCCCCTGATGATCAAACACCTGAGTTATTAACCCCCTGATCATCAAACGCCTGAGTTATTAACCCCCTGATAATAAAACGCCTGAGTTGTTAACCCTCTGATGATCAAACACCGAAGTTATTAACCCCCTGATGATCAAACACCTGAGTTATTAACCCCCTGATCATCAAACGCCTGAGTTATTAACCCCCTTATAATAAAACGCCTGAGTTGTTAACCCTCTGATGATCAAACACCTGAGTTATTAACCTCCTGATAACAAAACGCCTGAGTTGTTAACCCTCTAATGATCAAACGCCGGAGTTATTAACCCCCTGATGATCAAACACCTGAGTTATTAACCCCCTGATAATCAAACGCCTGAGTTGTTAACCCTCTGATAATAAAACGCCTGAGTTGTTAACCCTCTGATCATCAAACGCCTGAGTTATTAACCCCCGATAATAAAACGCCTGAGTTGTTAACCCTCTGATGATCAAACACCTGAGTTATTAACCCCCTGATCATCAAACACCTGAGTTATTAACCCCCTGATAATAAAACGCCTGAGTTGTTAACCCTCTGATCATCAAACACCTGAGTTATTAACCCCCTGATAATAAAACGCCTCAGTTATTAACCCTCTGATGATCAAACACCTAAGTTATTAACCCTCTGATGATCAAACACCTGAGTTATTAACCCTCTGATGATCAAACACCTGAGTTATTAACTAATTACTGGACCAATTACTGTTTAGTGTGATGCAGAAAACGACAGTTCAAATGTATTAAAAACAGACCAATATAAGTGAAGAATGCAAATGAGGCACGAGTTTTATTATTCAGCCGGATCCTATTTATAGTGAATTCACTACATTTTATTTTAATCCCCACGTTCAGATCTGAATCTTCTTCTCAGTTAGAGGGCAAAGCGAGGGAAGACAAATTCACTTGGGAGAGAAGCTCCAGCTAAAGCAGCCGAGATTCCCTCCAGCAGATCCGACTCTCGAGTCCCAGGCACCAGTCACTGACGTCTCTATTTGTTCTGCATCAACACTGGCAACACCCCAGCACTCGATACCCCAAATGTGTGATCCCCAAATAAATGGGGTTTCATTTGCCAGAGATCTACATACACAGCAATCTCTCCTAAATCCTTATCATTTACAGTAGGGGGTACATTATCCCTTATAATACATGAGTGATACTCAGAGTTCCCTGTATAACTCAGCCTGCAGCCTTGTGCCTTTATATGGTCACAGAACAACCCCTCAGTGACTTCTAATATCCTTATCATTTACAGTAGGGGGTACATTATCCCTTATAATACATGAGTGATACTCAGAGTTCCCTGTATAACTCAGCCTGCAGCCTTGTGCCTTTATATGGTCACAGAACAATCCCTCAGTGACTTCTAATATCCTTATCATTTACAGTAGGGGGTACATTATCCCTTATAATACATGAGTGATACTCAGACTTCAATGTATAACTCGGCCTGCAGCCTTGTGCCTTTATATGGTCACAGAACAACCCCTCAGTGACTTCTAATATCCTTATCATTTACAGTAGGGGGTACATTATCCCTTATAATACATGAGTGATACTCAGAGTTCCCTGTATAACTCAGCCTGCAGCCTTGTGCCTTTATATGGTCACAGAACAACCCCTCAGTGACTTCTAATATCCTTATCATTTGCAGTAGGGGGTCCAGAGACCGAGAGTTGCTTTAGTGCGACATTGTTGCTATTATGGGATGGGGTGATACAGTGAGACAGAGATCATGCTGCAATCACAGAATACTTGACACCAGAGGGACACGTTGCTTCCCATGCAGTACAAACCTCTCGCAGCTTTGCATGTTTCCATAGGTGTCCAAATCCAATAAAGGAGGAATATTTGCCTCTAAAACCTTTTTTTTGGGGGGAGGGGGTTCCCAGATGTTCCCAGAACCCCTCAGTCACTTCTAATATCCTTATCATTTACAGTAGGGGGTACATTATCCCTTATAATACATGAGTGATACTCAGAGTTCCCTGTATAACTCAGCCTGCAGCCTTGTGCCTTTATATGGTCACAGAACAACCCCTCAGTGACTTCTAATATCCTTATCATTTACAGTAGGGGGTACATTATCCCTTATAATACATGAGTGATACTCAGAGTTCCCTGTATAACTCAGCCTGCAGCCTTGTGCCTTTATATGGTCACAACCCCTCAGTGACTTCTAATATCCTTATCATTTACAGTAGGGGGTACATTATTCCTTATAATACATGAGTGATACTCAGAGTTCCCTGTATAACTCAGCCTGCAGCCTTGTGCCTTTATATGGTCACAGAACAACCCCTCAGTGACTTCTAATATCCTTATCATTTACAGTAGGGGGTACATTATCCCTTATAATACATGAGTGATACTCAGAGTTCCCTGTATAACTCAGCCTGCAGCCTTGTGCCTTTATATAGTCACAGAACAACCCCTCAGTGACTTCTAATATCCTTATCATTTACAGTAGGGGGTACATTATCCCTTATAATACATGAGTGATACTCAGAGTTCCCTGTATAACTCAGCCTGCAGCCTTGTGCCTTTATATGGTCACAGAACAACCCCTCAGTGACTTCTAATATCCTTATCATTTGCAGTAGGGGGTCCAGAGACCGAGAGTTGCTTTAGTGCGACATTGTTGCTATTATGGGATGGGGTGATACAGTGAGACAGAGATCATGCTGCAATCACAGAATACTTGACACCAGAGGGACACGTTGCTTCCCATGCAGTACAAACCTCTCGCAGCTTTGCATGTTTCCATAGGTGTCCAAATCCAATAAAGGAGGAATATTTGCCTCTAAAACCTTTTTTTTTGGGGGAGGGGGTGGGACTTATATTCAGAGTAATTAAACCTCTGGCCACAAAGCTGAACAGCCTTTAGATTTCTATGGAAACAATCAAATACTACACATCTAAATTTGTTTCTCAGCCCTACGGGTTCTGTCTTAGCTCCGCCCATTTCAGTTCTGCAGGTGCTAGGACCCAGGGAGCATCCCAGTTCTGCCCATTTATACCCAGCTACTAATATATATCCAGACCCCACCAATTAAATGTAAAGCCTCACCCTCATGACCCAGAAATATAAAGGAGATTGTGCCAGTTAATGTTGGTCACATGCTGGGGGAGGAGCTACCATTCACCTATGGAGTGTACAAGGATGAACATGCAAAGCTGCTGGATACAGGTATTTATGGGGCATGCAGCTAACCTTTCTGCTTCGCCTTTTTCTCCTTCCTGGCACTGCCAGTTGGGCAGCCTGCACTCGCTGCAGACTTGGCATTTTTATTTGGCCTCAGAGCTGGCGCTTCTGCTACTACCTGTGCATCATCTTGCTCCGCCTCCTGCACTGCTCGTGTAAGAAGCATATGGACGCAGCATAGAGAGAGACAGAACAGATAGAAAAATTACAAAAACAAGCAGAATTGGGAAACTTTACATTTTTTTAATTATTGGTACATAAATCAAGGGATACTGACACACTTTTACTATGATACCGTTTACAGGGGTTGTTCACCTTTAAATTAACTGTTAGTAGGATGTAGAGAGGGATATTCTGAGACAATTTGCAATTGGTTTTCATTTTTTATTATTTGTTGTTTTATTTAGCTTTTTATTCAGCAGCTCTCCAGTTTGCAATTTCAGCCGTATGGTTGCTAGGGCCCAAATTGCCCTAGGAACCATGCACTGATTTGAATAAGAGACTGGAATATGAATAGGAAAGGCCTGGATAGAAAGACGAGGAATAAAAAGCAATAGCAATAACAATAGTTTTGTAGGCTTACAGAGCATTTGTTTTTGGACGGGGTCAGTGACCCCTATTGGAAAGCTGGAAAGAGTCAGAGAAAGAACGCAAATCATTTAAAAACGATACAAAATAATTAATCAAGACCAATGGAAAAGTTGCTTAGAATAGACCATTCTATAACATACTCAAAGTTTGCTTAAAGGTGAACCACCCCTTTGAGGGTAAAACAGGATGAATAATAAAGGTTCTGGAGCCTTTAAACATAATGGTGCCATTGGGCCTGGTTCCTAGTGAGGGAAACCTTGGCCGTCAGATATAAAATCACATAGAGATACAGTTACTGACACCCTAGATTAGAAGGAAACAGTGTCGGTTACACACGAAGCCTTGAAAACGTTGCTACATTCGGGAGGAAAACAGGACGATTTTAGTCATACAATGTAACAAAGAGAAAACGGTGTAAATAACTGTATGGGGAAGATTGTGCTGTTTAGAATAAAGCTGTGGGGTCTGGGAGAGGTAAAATTATTATTTTTCACAACTTATATAAGGAGGTATTTGTTGAAATCTCTCTACTTCCTGGCTGGTGAAAGCACAACAGCTCTGCTTTGCTTTACGGCAGGAATTGTAACTATCAGAAGAAAGTCACACAAGACACAATCAAGCTCAATATTCCTAATTCTCCCCTTAATTGCTGTCCCCTTTACCTTACCCTTGGGTGAGTAGCAGATTTCATGAAGGAGGTGCAACCTTTCAGCCAATCACAAAGCTGTATGTATGTACCTGACCCGTCTGTGTTACATTCAAGTAGGGATGCACCAAATCCAGGATTCGATTCGGGATTCGGCCAGGATCCGGGCGAATCCTTGAGCTTGGCTGAACCAAATCCTAATTTGCATATGTAAATTAGGGGCAGTTAGTGAAATAACGTGACTTTTCGTCATAAAAGAAGGACTTTTTCCTTTCCTGTCCCTAATTTGTTTATTCAAATTAGGATTCGGTTTGGTATTCAGCCGAATCTTTCAGTAAGGATTCGGCCGAATCCCAAATAGTCGGCGCCTGTAACTCCCATTCATCCCAACTTTGGGGGACAAAGAGATCAGCACATGGGACAAGGAAAGGATAAAGGTGAAGAGAGAGGTAAAATCAGGTGAAAGCGGGAGAGGAAAGATCAGGAAGGAGGCCGAGAATATTGAAATTTGGGAGGACAAGAGTATGGATTACCCCCTTTGTTCATGTTAGGGAAATACAGTATAAGAAGGGCTTGTTGGGGGAGAAAAGGGGGTACATATGTGTCCCCCAGCTTTTTCCTTTAAACTGCAGTTTGTTTATCCACCAGCAGGGGGCTACATTGAGAAGTTCAATTCCCTGGATGAAATACAAGTTTATTTCAGTCATTTTTCCTTTTTATATTTGCAAGTGGGAACCTCCCGGCCCCCCAGAGAGAGAGTTCACCTAATTACTAAAAATAGAGCCCAAGTCCGAACATTTTGTATTTATTATTAACGAAGGCTCAATCTCAATTCCCACCAACAACCGACTGAACAAAAGGTGTCACTGCCCCTCCCCCTCCTCATCATATTCTGGTTCTGCAGCGAAACGCACACATTCTATACAAATTTATTATATATAAATATATAATATATAGTATATGGGGCAACTGCAACACCGGCTGTTTAATACACCCCCTCATCCCCCCAAACAGGGTTAGAAACAAAGCAATCAATTCCCGGTGCACATGGAAAAGACTCAACAAAAGCTCCGTAATTAGGGAATAAAGGGGATTGTCTTTTGATTTAAAAATAGAGGTTGCTAGGAAACCAGAAGTTAAAAAAATATCAAGAGGGTGGAAACGGTGAAGAAAACAAGTTTTACAGTGTTCTAATCTACAAAATCACAGCGTTCCGCCAAGAACCTATAGTTTTCTATATCTTTATATGTGTAGGGGGTGCCATATTGATTCCCTTAGACAGTACAGTATGAGGGTATAGCTTATTGTGTGCCCAGAACATTCCTTCTCTGTATATTTGTATTTATACATATGGGAGGAGGAGGTGCCATATTGATTCCCTTAGACAGTACAGTATGAGGGTATAGCTTATTGTGTGCCCAGAACATTCCTTCTCTGTATATTTGTATTTATACATATGGGAGGAGGGAGGTGCCATATTGATTCCCTTAGACAGTACAGTATGAGGGTATAGCTTATTGTGTGCCCAGAACATTCCTTCTCTGTATATTTGTATTTATACATATGGGAGGAGGAGGTGCCATATTGATTCCCTTAGACAGTACAGTATGAGGGTATAGCTTATTGTGTGCCCAGAACATTCCTTCTCTGTATATTTGTATTTATACATATGGGAGGAGGAGGTGCCATATTGATTCCCTTAGACAGTACAGTATGAGGGTATAGCTTATTGTGTGCCCAGAACATTCCTTCTCTGTATATTTGTATTTATACATATGGGAGGAGGAGGTGCCATATTGATTCCCTTAGACAGTACAGTATGAGGGTATAGCTTATTGTGTGCCCAGAACATTCCTTCTCTGTATATTTGTATTTATACATATGGGAGGAGGAGGTGCCATATTGATTCCCTTAGACAGTACAGTATGAGGGTATAGCTTATTGTGTGCCCAGAACATTCCTTCTCTGTATATTTGTATTTATACATATGGGAGGAAGTGGCATAATATGAAACGTAATAAAGTCCAATCTGGGTTTCAGTAGATAACATATTCACAGTTACTGCAATAAATTAATATGTTTCTTATTCATTTTTATCATTTCTGGTCCTTTAAACTCATCAGTCCCCGCTGTACAGAAGTGCAACGACTGCTGCCACAGGGGCTGCCCAAGGTCCTTATGTTGCCAACAAGCAGTGGAATTGCTGTTATCAGCACATGCAGCTGCTTCCGGCTGTCAGCCTTCAATAAAATGCAGTGTCCCAGAATGGGCTCTTTGTTCCAGCGCTAAAGCTCCATAATTCAACATTTATATAACATTTTCCATATGAGAAATGGTTCATTTTTATTCTGCCCTCAAACAGGCTGCTCCCCGCAGTCTCCCTGGTTTGTTACATCAGCTGAGACAAACGGAGCGAGTGGGTGGCACGACTTTAGTCTTCTAAGGCAGAACTTGCACCAGTATTAATCAAGGCCCAGTGGCTGCACAGATCCTATCTGATCCCCATTGTAAGCAGCAGTCCTGTCCTGCTTTATGGCAGCTGAGATTCTAGCTATCTGTATAACAAAGCATTCTGTCCCAGTGGCTGCACAGATCCTATCTGATCCCCATTGTAAGCAGCAGTCCTGTCCTGCTTTATGGCAGCTGAGATTCTAGCTATCTGTATAACAAAGCATTCTGTCCCAGTGGCTGCACAGATCCTATCTGATCCCCATTGTAAGCAGCAGTCCTGTCCTGCTTTATGGCAGCTGAGATTCTAGCTATCTGTATAACAGAACATTCTGTCCCAGTGGCTGCACAGATCCTATCTGATCCCCATTGTAAGCAGCAGTCCTGTCCTGCTTTATGGCAGCTAAGATTCTAGCTATCTGTATAACAGAACATTCTGTCCCAGTGGCTGCACAGATCCTATCTGATCCCCATTGTAAGCAGCAGTCCTGTCCTGCTTTATGGCAGCTGAGATTCTAGCTATTTAAATACCATGAAATCTGAAATTCCCCTTTACCCCACTCTTGCAACTAAATCATAATGTGTGAAGTTTATTTTGGCCCTTAAATCAGATTCTTCACTCCATTTCCAAGGCAAAGCAACGCTTCAGAATATGAACCTTATAAACAGTTCCAGGGCTGCGGTCACCTCTCAAATGGAAAACGCCCAAATGCATTACCCAAGTGCATTAACATGTATTGAACAATAGTTAATCGTATCCAGTGTTTGCTTAATGACTTCATTATTACATCACAGGGGCAGAAACTAATTTCACTGCAAAACCTGGAATCTAACAAGATCCACCCCTGCTGCATTTGATTATGTTTAACACATTATTTCATAACCTGATCAATTAATCATAAGTGTCAAAGACTTATATCAGTGCTGTGAAGCCTATCCTCATATCTGTGCAGACTCCCTTTATATAAACCTGTGATATCCCAAGGGACAGGCAGCCAAGTGAAATGCTAAGAGCCCCTTCCTCAGGTCCCCCCCAATTCAATGGCAAGGATTGAGACGGCCGCGAAAATTGGCGGGCGAAAGTTCACCGGTATCAAAAAAAATTGTCGCCGGCGTCCAAAAAAAATGGAAGCCGGCGTTAAAAACGGGCGTCGGTGTCAAAAACGAGACGCCAGCGCCGTTTCGTGAATTTTTTGCCGTTTCGCAAATTTCGTGGGAAATTTGCAAATTTTTCGGCGAAGCGAAACAGCGCAAATTCGCTCATCACTAAATGAGACCAATAAATGGAGCCTGAAAAGCTGATAGAGTTAAAAAGTAGGTTAATACATAACAATATGGTCCCTTTAAGAACATATTCTTGTAAGACAATTGCATCCAGCCTCATATTTCTTATTTATCTCACGAATGGGCTGTTTCTCCCAGGGATGAGCCTCGTTTTTTCTAAAGCGCCGAATATTGTGTGAAAAACTCGCTCTTTGTATGCGCCGACAAATGACGGGAGGAGAAACACTTCACATTGCCAGGAATTTATTTGGCAGCAGTTCCACTTCACTTCTGTTTTATTGCAAACAACATTTCAGTAAATCGGTGATTAATTGTTTCGTTTGCAGCTCCGAGTCGTAAATCTCAACTCGCAGAAACAGGAGACGTTGTGTTAATGGAGGGAAGAAAATGACAGTTGCACCGTTCCAAATGTATTGTATTTCTCCTCTGTTTCATCCATAAACCCTTTATTGCTTCCTAAACAAAAATACTCTGAATATTTTAGCAAGGTTTGTGCTGTACAGCCTACCTACACAGCTGGGCAGGTTCCCTTTCAGTGACTTTATCATTTCAAAGTTTTTTTTTTATTCTTAAAAAATAAACACAAATTGCCATTAAAAACTATTATAAGAAATGATGGCTGTATCCCTTTAAGGTTGTTTTTGTAAGATGCAAACTTAGCTCATAACAAGGTTACAGATATAGAGAAACATTGGGGTAACAGTCAACCTGCTATAGTTCCAGGGGTACCCAGGGTACAAATAAACACTCACCCCAAATCTCCCCCTAACTGACCTTCAGACTGGGCCCCCTTAGCTCATAACAAGGTTACAGATATATAGAAACATTGGGGTGTCACCCCGCTATAGTTCCAGGGGTACCCAGGGTACAAATAAACACTCACCCCAAATCTCCCCCTAACTGACATTCAGACTGGGCCCCCTTAGCTTATAACAAGGTTACAAATACATACAAACATTGGGGTGTCACCCTGCTATAGTTCCAGGGGTACCCAGGGTACAAATAATCACTTACCCCAAATCTCCCCCTAACTGACCTTCAGACTGGGCCCCCTTAGCTCATAACAAGGTTACAGATATATAGAAACATTGGGGTGTCACCCTGCTATAGTTCCAGGGGTACCCAGGGTACAAATAAACACTCACCCCAAATCTCTCCCTAACTGACCTTCAGGCAGGGCACCCTTAGCTCATAACAAGGTTACAGATATATAGAAACATTGGGGTGTCACCCTGCTATAGTTCCAGGGGTACCCAGGGTACAGATAAACACTCACCTCAAATCTCCCCCTAACTGACCTTCAGGCAGGGCCCCCTTAGCTCATAACAAGGTTACAGATATATAGAAACATTGGGGTAACAGTCACCCTGCTATAGTTCCAGGGGTACCCAGGGTACAGATAAACACTCACCTCAAATCTCCCCCTAACTGGCCTTCAGACTGGGCCCCCTTAGCTCATAACAAGGTTACAGATATATAGAAACATTGGGGTAACAGTCACCCTGCTATAGTTCCAGGGGTACCCAGGGCACAAATAAGCACTCACCCCAAATCTCCCCCTAATTGACCTTCAGACTGGGCCCCCTTAGCTCATAACAAGGTTACAGATATATAGAAACATTGGGGTAACAGTTACATTAGTGCAGTTCCGTTACATTTATTTGACTAATTACTTTACGTCACAGACCATTAATTCCCACATTGAATGTGAAACACAAAGGAAATAATAGAATCCCAACTACTTAATTAACTTCCCATTCTATATAATTATAGAGCAAAAGCTGTAATTTCACTATATATTATAATGTAAGAGATAAGGGTAAATGAAAAACAGAGGAAGAATTCCGGGCGCTGATTGGTTGAATTGGGACAATGGGGGACAGGACACACAGTAGATAACAGAGTAGGCTAAAGCAATGCATAGCAACAGTTATATTTAAATTACTTGTATTTGGTGTTACTGTTCCTTTAAGGTGTAGATAATTTAGAGATGGATTTGTGGGATCCGAAGCATGGTTCCCAAAAGAATAAAATAAATAAATAAATAAAAAATGTAACCCCCAGTTGACTGGAAGAAGGCAGTCGGTTGAATATCTCTTGCTTCATTTGCTGCCGTCTCTTTAAAGGGTAACTTACCATGGTACATTGTGCTGCTGTTGCTGCTGTTATAGGATTCCACTAGGGGCGCCTGCTCTTCCGACTGCTTCATTCTGCGCCCGCGGCTTCTACTGTCTACGTTTGATTGGACCATGAGAGGTTCCTGGCGCTTCTTCTTTTGTTTCTGCTCCAGTAACACCCGCTGTTTGGGGGGGCGAGGAATAATGTTAATCTTTAACCAATATATGTATTTATTCATATGGGTGGGAGTACAGTAATTATTATTGACAGCAATATTTCTCTGGCTGTTTATGTTCACTGCACTGGTGGTTCTGACTTTTGACACAATGTAGCAGAAGACAGCTGATGGAAAAAAATGGCTTCCGCTACATTGTTTCAAGAGTCAGAATCAGAGAAGATAAAGAGACAGTGACAAACGATAGAACTATTCCCTGTAGAACAAGAGACTCACCTGCCTGTCGAGCTTCTGTTGCCGCAAACTGCTGCTCTCATCATCCAAAACACTGGGGGTGAGAAAATAAGAAATAGATAAAATGTATCAGTAACAGACAGAAGCACATACAATTGGCACAAGTAATGGGCTGCTTCACCTTCAAGTTAAGTTGTAGACCAATAATGAGCAATTCTAAGCAACTGTTCCATTGGTCTTCATTTTTTAAATATATATATATTTTGCCTGCTGACTCTTTCTAGCTTTAGAATGGGGTCACTGACCCCCATCTAAAAACAAATACTACAAATGTATTGTTATTGCTACTTTTTATTACTCATCTTTAGTCCCTCTGCTATTCACATTCCAGTCTCTTATTCACATCAGTGCATGGTTGCTAGGGGGATTTGGACCCCCTGTGTATCACTACATTGTAGCAGCCACTCACCAACCTGCAACTGGTTTCTATAGTGAGAGAGAGGGGTCAGAGTCGCTGTCCTGCACCTTTTACTTCATTCCCATTGCTTTGCACTTCTCTTAATACACTTGGCTTTTCTTATTTAAATCACTCACACTTGACTCTTCATCAGGAGATTTATATAACCAAGTGCCTTTACCTGCCACACCCCCTAGTGACATTAGGCCACACCCACTGACCACTAAGGGATTTTATGATCATGACATAATTATCTGTTAATCTCTCTAAAGTTATTCTTTTAATACAGTGATCCCCAACCAGTAGCTCGTGAGTAACATGTTGCTCTCCAACCTCTTGGACGTTGCTCCCAGTGACCTCAAAGCAGGAGCTTATTTTCGAATTCCAGCCTTGGAGGCAAGTTTTGTTTGTATAAAAACCAGGTGTACTGCCAAACAGAGTCTCCTTTAGGCTGCCAGTCCACATAGGGGCTACCAAATATCCAATCACAGCCCTTACTTCGCACCCCAAGAACATTTTTCATGCTAGTGTTGCTCCCCAACTCCTTTTACTTCTGAATGTTGCTCACAGGTTCCAAAAGGTTGGGGATCCCTGTTTTAATAGAAGATGATGATGATGATGATGATGATGATGATATGCCAGCAAAGTAGTCAGCAAAGCTCACAATATAATGTGTGATCCTCTTCTCTCCCCTTCTATATTTCTCCTCTCCCCCATTTGTCTCTCTACTCCCTAACCCCCTTTCCCTTCTCTCCTTCTGTCTCTCACCCCTCTCCTTTCCTTTTCTCCCCCAACTGTTTGGCCTTACTCTCCCTCATCCTCCCTCTTCTCTCCCCTTCTATATTTCTCCTCTCCCCCATTTGTCTCTCTACTCCCTAACCCCCTTTCCCTTCTCTCCTTCGGTCTCTCATCCCCTCTCCTTTCCTTTTCTCCCCCAACTGTTTGGCCTTACTCTCCCCCATCCTCCCTCTTCTCTCCCCTTCTATATTTCTCCTCTCCCCATTTGTCTCTCTACTCCCTAACCCCCTTTCCCTTCTCTCCTTCTGTCTCTCATCCCCTCTCCTTTCCTTTTCTCCCCCAACTGTTTGACCTTACTCTCCCTATCCTCCCTCTTCTCTCCCCTTCTATATTTCTCCTCTCCCCCATTTGTCTCTCTACTCCCTAACCCCCTTTCCCTTCTCTCCTTCTGTCTCTCATCCCCTCTCCTTTCCTTTTCTCCCCCAACTGTTTGACCTTACTCTCCCCCATCCTCCCTCTTCTCTCCCCTTCTATATTTCTCCTCTCCCCCATTTGTCTCTCTACCCCCCAACCCCATTTCCCTTCTTCCTTTTGTTTCTCATCCCCTCTTCCCGTCAGTGTATCCCATTCCCAGTATATATATACAGTATATGCAACCCTGTCATTATAGTTCCAACAAGAGAAGAGCAGCCATAAGGGGGTTACAGAGGGAACTAGTAGATTATTTTTGGTTCACGGCTCATGATGTGTCACCAGTACAGGGACATTGAGAGCTAATTAAGTTTTTACATTGGTGTCTGGGGTTGGGCGACTCATAAGATTAGAGCAAATCTGATCCTTTCAGAAATAAGAGGCACATTAATCATAGGGACAGAGTGGCTTTTAAGGTCGATACGCAGCACCAACGTCCCAATTTCCTCCTGTTATTGAATTTATTTGTGTTTTATTTGTACATTAGACAATCTGGGCACCAATCAGAGGCAGCGAGTCCCAGTTCTACACAATGTCTGTGAAATAACAGAGATAAAAAGAACATGTGGAACATCTCAAATCCTATAAGAAAGAATGGAATAACCAGCCCAGGGAATCTATTAAATGGCTCCGACTGATGAAACTGATTTGCTTGTGGCGTCCTTTCCATTTATATTCTTATATTATGGGATATAACTGGCACTTTTGTGATTAAAAGAAGGGGGTCAGGGCAGTCCCTTTGTAGGATTTTACCTTGATTTAAGGATTTTTAACCTTTTAAGAGTAGTTATATTACAATTTATTCTATTTACGTATTTCCTGCGTTCCCAGCATCCTCTCCTGCATCCTGACAATGTCCTCTCGTCTGGCGGTGGCAGAAAGACAAATATTACTACAAAAGGAGCCATTTTTTTTGCTTTTCCGTTGGCCTTTTCTTGGCAGTTGTACAGTGACGCTATTGAATGTGGCAGCTGCACTGTATGAACCTATTCCACGAGTCAGAAATAATGGAGGAGTTTTGGAAGCGGAGTCGGATTCCTCCCGGGACTTGGCTTGGGGACGCACAACTGTATAAACACTCACAGTCAGACAGGGATAAATAGTCGATTATTTCCCTTGTGTGCACAAATCATCTCTCCCCCTTTACTTGGCTTCCTCGGACCCCAAATTCTTGGTTGTCTGGTCTTTTATAATGACATGGGTGGGATTCCAAAATTAACTACCCTCTGCAGTAGGAACTGGGGGATGGGGGATTTACTAAACCACAAATCATATGTAGTGGCAGCAAATTACTCTGCACTGCATCTGATTGGTCAGTTAGTATCATGACAGTTGCACACTGGACCTCAGCACCCCCCTTGGGACAGGCAGTAACTTCACCAGCACCTTGTTAGTTTCCAGTGGTGCAACTAGGCCCCTATAGGTGCAATTCTTGCAGTCGCACTACTTCTTCCCCAGATATGTGCCACTGACAGTTGCCTCATATGACAGTTGCCTAATGCCTGCCCCTCTGTTCACTTCTATATCCATTCGTGCCTGTACATTTATATCACTATATAACTTCTAATGGGAATCAAAGAGTTTTTTATCCACCCAAGGTTCCTGGACCCCAGTGCAGATACCCCACTAAGCCTTTACCCCCACCAGATGCGAAAACTCAAAATGATACTTGGCTCTTAAAGGAGTGGTTCACCTTTGAGTTAACTTTAACAACAGCTTTTAAGTTAAGCAACTTTTCAATTGGTCTAAATTTTTTCTTTTTGTTATAGTTTTTGAATTATTTGCCTTCTTCTGACTCTTTCCGGCTTTTCACTGGGGTCACTGACCCCATCTAAAAAAACAAATGCTCTGCAAGGCTACAAATTTATTGTTACTTTTTATTCCTCGTCTTTTCTATTCAGGCTTCTCCTATTCATAGCCAAGTCTCTTATTCAAATCAGTGTTTGGTTGCTAGGGGGATTTATTTGGAGTTGGACCCTAGCAACCAGACTGTTGAAACTGCAAAATGGAGAGCTGCTTATTAAAAAGTTAAATAAGTCAAAAACCACATATAATAAAACATAAAAAACAATTGCAAATTGTCTCTGAATATCCCTCTCTACATAACACTTAAGGTGAACAGCCCCTTTAAATATGGAACCTTAAAGGAGAACTAAAGCCTAACTAAAGAAGTAGCTAGAAATGTTGTACATGATGTTTTGTGCTTCTGTACCAGCCCAAGGCAACCACATCCCTTTAGCAGTAAAGATCTGTGTCTCCAAAGATGCCCCAGTAGCTCCCCATCTTCTTTTCTGCTGATTCACTGCACATGCTCTGTGCTGCTGTCACTTACTGAGCTTAGGGAGCCACTCACAATATACAGTACACATAGAATAGAAATGTCACAATATAAGGCTGGTTAGTAATTAATACACATAATTACTACATGGCAGCACAGAAACCAGTGCAATTAGCATCAGAATTGAATAATCAGCAAACCTGTAGCATCAGCTTATATTACAGCCAGGGAAGCTCATTTTCTGCTGGATAATTAGTGACGAGCCCTAAGCTTAGCTTCTCAACAGCCAATCAGAGCCCACTGAGCATGTGAGTGTCACAGACACTTTCCAAGATGGTGACCCCCTGTGACAAGTTTGAAGTCCTGGATCATTGCTGCTATTGACAAGCTGAAACTTTAGCCTCGTGCAATAAGTTCACTCTAGAAAATAGGACATTTTTAGCCACATTCAATTTTAGGGTTTAGTTCTCCTTTAATGGTGAGCCACTAATCTCTAGCAACTAGGATCTCATTCTGGAGCTGATGGGCCACGGTTTAAGAGTCCAGTCATTGTACATTGATATACAGTTGAACAACAGGAGGGCCCCCAGGCTTTCTACTTTAAACTCTATTCACCAATTCTTGATCTTCATATTCTTAGGCAAGTAACAGAAACAGCTTCATATTCTTGTTTAAGTCTCACTGATCTGCC
This sequence comes from Xenopus petersii, assembly GCA_038501925.1. Taxonomy (NCBI): domain Eukaryota; kingdom Metazoa; phylum Chordata; class Amphibia; order Anura; family Pipidae; genus Xenopus; species Xenopus petersii. The sequence goes on along the minus strand of CM076678.1, from coordinate 1,941,621 downwards.
ATTTCTAAACTCGTTTCTGCGGGAATATCTTAGCCGGCCATTGAGAGAATGAAAGCTGATGTGGAAGTCTGTGTATTGGGGAAGAGCAATGGGATTAGTTCTGCTACTTGGCAAGGGAAACCTCAGGCCTCAATGGTTCTTTCAGGATAAGGCTGAATACAAGGGGTCATACATGTTCCATTCTGCATTCATTTCCCACATCCGTTCCCGGAGAAGGAAGAGGCAAATCCTGGTACAAAGGGAATGGGCATAGGAAGGCGCTTACATCATTGCCCCATTACTGACCAACTGCACGGCTGTTAGGCCTATAGACGAGTAGTGTTTGGAGACACCTGCTCAGTAGAGCAAAGATACAATGGCCGCACTCTGTATTCATTGGCCAGCGTTGCTTCCTCTTCGCTTGCCAGTAACATTCAGCCTCCTCTTACTCAAGGGGCAGAATATGAGCCATTCTCTTGATTTGGCCACTCGTTTGCACTCAGTTCCAGAGCGGCACAGCTGGTTCTGTTGTCTGTGATCCATTAAGATGTTGAAAGATTTTATTATATTCATGGCGACATTGGCTTCTCTGACCCCTCAAAGGCCTCACTTTGACTTCTGGTCTGAACGAGGCTGAAAATAACATGAATCCATTGACTTGACCTTTGCAAAACGGTGACGTCGGAGGCAGAATCAGCAGTATCACCTCGGGGGGTAAAGAATGACCAAGGCAACCAGACGTACATCTGCTCCTATCCCAAAATTATGTGTCACCAACTCTTGCCCTTTAAGCTAAGAAACCCATCTGTTGTTGTATAGTCATAAAGCAAAGAACTAAATTGCCTCCCTTGAGAATGCTGAGAGTTACAGTTAAACAACAGTTGATGGTTACAAGGTTGGGGATCCCTGATAATTCCCTCAAACCTCCCCCAGATTCAGCTCCAGCCTTTCTGCACTGTCATATCTCCAGTGACCCACCTCTCCATGATGTCAGTGACTCTGCACATGCTCAGTGAGTTTTCTGACCTCAATGCGAGTCATATTTCTTAATTATGTCACCAGCATGGGGGGAGGGGATACATACTCCATATGGAGAGGGCACTTCTGGCTATGGGTGGGTATATGGGGGCAACAATGAGATGGCAATAGTAATGATAATCTAGAGTAGCAGTTTGATTCCAGCCAGTGTATGCATGGGCTTCTACTTCTGGGTACTCTGGTTTCCCCTAAAATTGTCTCTAGTGTGTGTGAATGTGATAGGGACCTTAAATGGTAAGCTCCTCTGGGTTGGGACTGATGGGAATGTGATAGGGACCTTACAATGTAAGCTCACTGGGGCAGGGACTGATGGAAATGTGATAGGGACCTTAGATTGTAAGCTCACTGGGGCAGAGACTGATGGAAATGTGATAGGGACCTTAGATTGTAAGATCACTGGGGCAGGGACTGATGGAAATGTCATAGGGACCTTCGATTGTAAGCTCACTGGGGCAGGGACTGATGGGAATGTGATAGGGACCTTAGATTGTAAGATCACTGGGACAGGGACTGATGGAATTATGAGTCCTTAAATTGTAAGATCATTAAGACAGGGACTGATAGGAATCTGATAGGGACCTTATATTGTAAACTCATTAGGGCAGGAACTGATTGGAATGCGATAGGGACCTTTGATTGTAAGCTCACTGGGGCAGGGACTGATGGAAATGTAACAGGGACCTTAGATTGTTAGCTCGCTGGGACAGGGACTGATGGGAATCTGATAGGAACCTTAGATTGTAAGCTCATTAGGGCAAAAATGGATTGAAATTTGATAGGGATCTTCAATTGTAAGCTCAATAGGGCAGGGATTGATGGGAATGTGATAGGGACCTTAGAGAGATAATATGACTGGCATTGACAATAGGGATCCCCTGCACCTGATTCTGATCTGCCCCAGTACAAATGGTACATTCCTTATGGGGTGCAATTTCCACCCCTTAGTGCCCTAATATCTGCACCCATCACTTTCAGTTCTTATTTAAAGGTGCAGCTCCCCTGATATTAGTTTTAGCGTTTGCAGATCTCAGTAGCTTTCAGTTGGTCAGTGACCCAAGAAAAGAAATTGGGCACCCCAGTGCCCCCAATTGAACATTTTGCATCTCAGCGGAGATTGGGAGAAGCTCTGCAACTAAAGGGTTACTCATTAGCAGAATCAGAAGAGAGTTTTCCTACGTGTGAGTGACAAGCGCCAACTCGTTAACACAAACACATAATGACTGATGTTTCAATAATTATCATAAATCACATGTCAGACGCATGACAGCCAATTAACCACAAGTTACTACACAATTCATTTTCCTGATAAAGCTCATCCCTGGGGTTACGCGTCCACCAATCTGCTCTAAACCCACCATTGTTTCTAGCGGAACCATATAATGTCACCATTATACAAGGAATAGTGTACCCCCTAGTGTAAATGATAAGGATATTAGCAGTCACTGAGGGGTTGTTCTGTGACCATATAAAGGCACAAGGCTGCAGGCTGAGTTATACAGGGAACTCTGAGTATCATTCATGTATTATAAGGGAAAATGTACCCCCTACTGTAAATGATAAGGATATTAGAAGTCACTGAGGGGTTGTTCTGTGACCATATAAAGGCACAAGGCTGCAGGCTGAGTTATACAGGGAACTCTGAGTATCACTCGTGTATTATAAAGGGTAATGTACCCCCTACTGTAAATGATAAGGATATTAGAAGTCACTGAGGGGTTGTTCTGTGACCATATAAAGACACAAGGCTGCAGGCTGAGTTATACAGGGAACTCTGAGTATCACTCATGTATTATAAGGGATAATGTACCCCCTACTGTAAATGATAAGGATATTAGAAGTCACTGAGGGGTTGTTCTGTGACCATATAAAGACACAAGGCTGCAGGCTGAGTTATACAGGGAACTCTGAGTATCATTCATGTATTATAAGGGATAATGTACCCCCTACTGTAAATGATAAGGATATTAGAAGTCACTGAGGGGTTGTTCTGTGACCATATAAAGGCACAAGGCTGCAGGCTGAGTTATACAGGGAACTCTGAGTATCACTCGTGTATTATAAAGGGTAATGTACCCCCTACTGTAAATGATAAGGATATTAGAAGTCACTGAGGGGTTGTTCTGTGACCATATAAAGACACAAGGCTGCAGGCTGAGTTATACAGGGAACTCTGAGTATCACTCATGTATTATAAGGGATAATGTACCCCCTACTGTAAATGATAAGGATATTAGAAGTCACTGAGGGGTTGTTCTGTGACCATATAAAGACACAAGGCTGCAGGCTGAGTTATACAGGGAACTCTGAGTATCACTCATGTATTATAAGGGATAATGTACCCCCTACTGTAAATGATAAGGATATTAGAAGTCACTGAGGGGTTGTTCTGTGACCATATAAAGACACAAGGCTGCAGGCTGAGTTATACAAGGAACTCTGAGTATCACACATGTATTATAAGGGATAATGTACCCCCTACTGTAAATGATAAGGATATTAGAAGTCACTGAGGCTAGTAAGATTACAATGTAATTACTTGTACCTGTTTGGTGACTGACAGTTGGGTTTCCAGAGCACATTAAAGGGTCGATTGCCCCCAGCCATTCAGTGCAGGCGTGTGATTTAATGACAAATACAGCGCTGGACTAATGGATGATTGTATCACACGCAGACTGGACTGGAATAAAAGTAAAAATGTTTTTTTTTTCCCCAGGGCAAATCTGGAACCTTAAATAAACCAAGAAAGCGTCAGTCAGTGTTTTGCTTATCCTTTAACCCCCACACGGCTGATATCCGGGGCACAAGCAGAACGTTCCACAAGGCAGGAGATGAGGCTTCACACTGTGACACTTTAATACTCCGATCACCTCGACTAATACAGTCGTTTCCTTTTTATTCCTGTTACCAGCAGCGATTGTTTTATCTAATGTTCCTTTCATTTAGGAAAGTGTTCCGACTCGCTGCATTAAATGAGCCATTAACCGCCGGCATTTACACTAATAAAATCCCAACAGGCCGTAAGCAGCAGCTATTCCAGCAGGATTTCCTCTCCTTCGGCTTTTGTCTACTCATATCTATTGGTGGGTAAATATTTTAACAACACACAGTAAAGCCCATGGCACGGATAGAAGGTAACGTACTCACCAAAGTTGCATCTGATAAATAAATGGAAGCCTCTAATAAACTTATTGCACTCATTTCTAGTAGATTCACTGATTTTTCACATGATTATAACCTATAGCCAATCACAATATAAGAATATTCCCTGAACTGGACCAACCTGTAGCCAATCAGAATTAGGGATGCACCGAATCCACTATTTTGGATTCAGCCGAACCCCAAAATCCTTGACGAAAGATCCGGCCGAATACTGAACCGAATTTGCATATGCAAATTAGGGGTGGGAAGGGGATCAAATTTTTTACTTCCTTGTTTTGTGACAAAAAGTCATGTGATTTCCCTCCTGTCCCTAAATAGCATATGCAAATTAGGATTCGGATTCGGTTCGGCCAGGCAGAAGGATTCGGCCGAATCCTGGCCGAATCCTGAACCAAATCCTGGATTCGGTACATCCCGAATCAGAATATAAGCATATTCCCAGAACTGGACCAACCTGTAGCCAATCAGAATATTAGAATATTATCAGAACTAGACCAACCTGTAGCCAGCCAATTATCAGAACATTAGACCAATCACAGGGGGGTAAACTAACCTGTAGCCAATCAGTGCTGGTACAATTTCAGCACTTTAAATCACCAGTATCCATTAAAATAACCTGAACCCAAGTACTGGAACAACCTCAGGCCTAGAGCAATTAGCCAATCAGAACCTTAGAACATTCTCAGGATAGGACCAGCTTGCAGCCAATCAGAGCCTTAGAACATTCTCAGGATAGGACCAGCTTGCAGCCAATCAGAGCCTTAGAACATTCTCAGGATAGGACCAGCTTGCAGCCAATCAGAGCCTTAGAACATTCTCAGGATAGGACCAGCTTGCAACCAATAAGAACATTAGAATAATCAAAGAACTTGACTCACCTGGATACAATAAAAGCATTACAATACGTACATGACTACACCTGTAGCCAATCACAGTATCTGATCACTTACAGCAGCCAATTAGAGTCCACTATGCCGGCATTGAAATAACAGTGCTATTAATAATCTAGCTCAGCGATCAGCACAGGTTAAAATTAATAAGCGCTCACCCCCAGCGAAACTCCATTTTGTGGGAAAGTTTCCTTTAAAGGAGTGGTTCACGTTTAAGTTAACTTTTAGTATCTCATAGAGTGGCTAGTTCTAAGTAATTTTTCAATTGGACTTTTTTTTTAAACTTTTTTTAATTATTTGCCTTATTCTTCTGACTCTTTCCAGCTTTCAAATGGGGGGTCACTGACCCCATCTAAAAAAACAAATGCTCTGCAAGGCTACAAATGTATTGTTATTGCTGCTTTTTCTTCGTCGTCTTTTTATTCAGGCCTCTCCTATTCATATTCCAATATTTTATTCCAATCAAGGTTGCTAGGGGAATTTGGACCCTAGCAACCATAATGCTGAAATTGCAAACTGGAGAGCTGCTGAATAAAAAGCTAAATTACGCAAAAACCACAAAAAATAAAAAATGAAGACCAATTGCAAATTGTCTTAGAATATCATTCCTTACATCATACTACCATTTAATTTAAAGGTGAACAACCCCTTTATAAATCAGGTATTGCCCACTTACAGCAGCCTATGAAACACTTCTGGCAGGGAGAGGGACTCTGAGCGTTGGAAAAACAAGGGGAAAAAACCCTCCCAATCTTGTTCCATCCCTTTCTCCATCCTTTTGTGCCAACGTGGAAATAAAATAACCCTCTCCTGCCCACGCAGCAGCTTTGTAAATGTCTCAGTCACGTCAGCAGCTGCAACTCACCCTCCTCATATCAAACGTTCATCCATATTTGGCTTTTTTTTTTCATTTTAGGGTCAACTTCCCCTTTACATTTAAAAGAGCGATAATGTTGAAGGAAATGTGCAATCGGTGGCCCCAACTGGACTACAACTCCCAGCATTCCATGTGGAATGTCTTTTGTGCATTTACCCAGGAGTCTTTCTGAGACCAGCGCCCCCTACAGTTGAATAAATACAACTTTCAGCAGCAATGACAGTGACACACAACTATAAACCACCTGAGAATAAAGAATAAATAAACATTGGGAAGTTATGCAGAACTTTTTTTCAACAGGCCAAATGTACTTTTTATGGATGAAGTTCCCCTTTAATTTTTTTTTCTGTTTCCCTATTCCTCCACTGTTAAACCAATCAATAACGATTCTATAGTCTGTACAGACTGAGACTTGTTCTATGCAGCAAGAAGCCCCACCCACTGCGCAGGGATTACGATTTTCCAGCTCCTTGGAAGTGAAGGGGTTAAGATAAAGGGAAAGGCGGCATATTTCAAGGTTTTAGAAATAGAGGAGCTGTCCCTTTAAGCAGCAGACCCTTGAAGAGCCAGGCAGAGGGTGAGGGTTAGGGAGAAATGACGCAAGCTGGGTGACAAGGAGCCCTGGTAACTTATAGCAACCGGCAGCCAATGACAGGGCCCCGAGCCGTTGTGCTGCCATGGAGATCTTAGCTTGGAACCAACAGGCAAAGCTCTCAGTGTGAGCAGATAGAGGACAGGGACCCTATTCCTGCAGCTAATACAGAACTACAAGTCCCATCATCCTCAGCCAGTGATGTAAAACAGAATCCACTTTATGGAGGGGGTGTAAAGCTTTCCCAGGGTTAAAGGGGGGTGCAGCTGTGCCCAAACTGTATTTACTTTTTATTCTTCTGCAAGGATTCAGTTAGGTGCATGCAGCAGACTGTACTGGTTTCAATGCCGCCATGCAGCTAAATACTCATGGGTGTATCATCTGGATGCAGGAAATTCAATGTTTCCAACCCAAAAAAAAAAAAGGACTGGTACCGCATCCATTAAATACAGGCCAGATATCGATTCCTCAGCCTACCCGCTTACTTAGCAAATTTAATCCGAGGCGTTCCGCAGACTGCAGTGATTTATGTGCAGCCACGCAGCAGGAATGTAAATTAATTACTAAACTGTCTGCGGCCCATTTGATTGGGAAAGGTGAAGTGAGTCCCGGGCCCAATAGTCTGGCCCTTTAAACGCTGACACATATAATTGTATTTCACATTTGCCACAAAGTGAGGTTTCATGTATTTTACCCCCTGGCAATGCTGCATCATATGACTCTATTCTGGGTCTACTTGTGGCTAATAAGTGTGGGATATTGAAATTGCTCATTATTTGGGCCTCATGGGGCCCCTTTACCTCCAGGCCCCTCCTGCAACTGCTTCCTCTGTAGTAACTCCTCTGAACACCCCCTTTTTTAATATGAAAATATTGGGGGAACAATGATTTCAGCCACCTCTCAGAATCGGATGTTATTAACACAAACACACTGGACAGCACCAGTTTGTTGTATTTTGTTCTGATGGATTTGTGTCATTCTGAAATGATACCCCAAATTTACTAAACCAGAGCTGGGACCCCCCACTGAATGTCAAAAAGTCGGAAAACGTATTTACAAAACAGTTTTTGGAATTTAAAGGGGTGGTTCACATTTAATCTAGGTATGTTATAGAATGGCCAATTCTAAACAACTTTTCAATTGGTCTTCATTATTTATTTTTTTTACAGTTTTTTTCATTATCAGCCTTCTTCTGGCTCTTTCCAGCTTTCAAATAGGGGTTACTGACCCCATCTAAAAAACAAAGCAATAAGGCACCAAATGTATTGTTATTGCTACTTTTTTTTATTCCTCCAATTTCTATTCAGGCCTCTCCTATTCATATTCCAGTCTCTAATTTAAATCAATGTATGGTTGCTAGGGTCATTTGGATCTTAGCAACCTACTGTCTCCATCTTGCGCTACTGCTCCATCTTGTCCTACTGTCTCCATCTTGTCCTACTGTCTCCATCTTGTCCTACTGTCTCCATCTTGCCCTACTGTCTCCATATTACGCTACTGTCTCCATCTTGTCCTACTGTCTCCATCCTGACCTACTGTCTCCATCTTGTCCTACTGTCTCCATCTTGTCCTACTATATCCTTCTCGTCCTACTGTCTCCATCGTCCTACTGTCTCCATATTGCGCTACTGTCTTCATCTTGTCCTACTGTCTCCATCTTGTCCTACTGTCTCCATCTTGTCCTACTGTCTCCATCTTGCCCAACTGTCTCCATATTGTCCTACTGTCTCCATCTTCTCCTACTGTCTCCATCTTGCCCAACTGTCTCCATATTGTCCTACTGTCTCCATCTTCTCCTACTGTCTCCATCTTGTCCAACTGTCTCCATATTGTCCTACTGTCTCCATCTCCTCCTACTATTGTCCTATTACTGTCTTCCCATTATTTGTATTCTCTTCTGCCAGTTCTCCTTCACTATAAATAAGTCAAGATCTCAAGAAAATTATTATCACAATAACAATTTGAAAATGCAAATTATGGTTAGCTCATAACAAGGTTACAGATATAAATATAGAAACATTGGGGTGTCCCACTGCTATAGTTCCAGGGGTACCCAGGGCACAAATAAACACTCACCCCAAATATCCCCCTAACTGACCTTCAGACTGGGCCCCTTAGCTCATAACAAGGTTACAGATATATAGAAACATTGGGGTGTCACCCTACTATAGTTCCAGGGGGTACCCAGGGTACAAATAAGCACTCACCCCAAATCTCCCCCTAACTGGCCTTCAGACTGGGCCCCCTTAGCTTATAACAAGGTTACAGATATATATAAACATTGGGGTAACAGTCACCCTGCTATAGTTCCAGGGGTACCCAGGGTACAAATAATCACTCACCCCAAATCTCCCCCTAACTGGCCTTCAGACTGGGCCCCTTAGCTCATAACAAGGTTACAGATATATAGAAACATTGGGGTGTCACCCTGCTATAGTTCCAGGGGTACCCAGGGTACAAATAAACACCCCAAATCTCCCCCTAACTGACCTTCAGACTGGGCCCCCTTAGCTCATAACAAGGTTACAGATATATAGAAGTATTGGGTCACCCTGCTATAGAAGTGTTCCCAGGGCAGACCTTTACCCCTTTGGGCTGGAGCTGTAGTAATTTGGGAGGTTCTGCTTTAGGGCAACGTGTTCTCATTTACCTGTAAGGGATCCAGTCTGACTGGTGCCTAGAAGTCATCGTTCCCCAAAATCAGAGGTTGCTCCTCAGTAGGAAGGACCCAGAGACAAGAAGTGTTCAGACCCCATGCAGACATTTGGGATCTAGTCAGCAGCATCCTCTGGAAGGCAGGGAGCGCCCAGGCTCACCAGCGAGGGTGAGAATTAGAGATGTGGGGGTCCTGGGATAGAAATGAGGGGGACTACCCCAGCAGTGCACTCATCCTCTCTGTACCCCAGTTCTGCTGATAGCCATAGAAGGGGACGGTGGAGAGCAGGGTGCATTTGTCTGGCAGTTGCTGCTTTAGGATCTCGTTGCCCAGATGGAGCCCTCCTGCTGCCGCTCAGCACATTCCTGTTGCACCATGGAGCCCCCACATTGTTCCTCTTGTTGATAGTGATGATGCCAAGAGCAGCCCCTGGACCCCTGCAGCCTCAGCATCTGAAGGCAATGAGTGGCCAGTGTTCATTTAATATCCATCTCTCTCCCTGCACCGCCGCTCCATGCTCCAGCCTCCAGCTCCACATCAGCAGCCGAAATAGCACAGCCCCCTGTGATCTCATCTGCCAGTCACCGGGCTGCACACAAAACCCGAGCCGGACCACTCAAGCGACCAGGCTCATTACTGCCGACAGCACAAGGAAACATTATACACAGGGATTACTTGCCCTTTAACCATCTCAATGTCAGGGGCATCCTCAAAGCACAGAGTTACAATGTATCACAGGAAAGCTTCCTCTCCTTATACTGCCCCTTCCCTTCTTCAGTAACCTGTGACACTATCCACAGGAGCTAGCAATCTATGTCAGGGATTTATCATATGTGGCCCATCAATCATTGTCGGACTACAATTCCCAGCGTGCCTTGCCAGCCTTCAGTTGATGAGTATAACAGGGGTGTAACTAGAGTCTTCTAGGTTCCTTCCTGATAGAATTCATTCACAATCCCAGTTTCCATGGATACAGGCTCCTCTTAAGCCGTCGATAATTGGGGTTCAGGGAGGACGGCTGATAATTATTGTTTCACTCATTGGAGACTTCAAAGGAGCGTGCGCTTGTTATTTTGTATCGTATAACTGCGGAAGCGAGGAATCTGGAACCTGGGCAAGGGGGCTGACACTCACTGAGACAGGAAGATACAGAAACAAAAATCATAATTGATTTGATTCTTTTCTGGGTGTTGGGGTCACTGACCCCGTGACTCTACACTTGTAGAGATGCGGAATCGAGGAATCTGGAGCTTGGGCAGGGGGCTGACAATCACTGAGACAGGAGGATACAGAACAAAAATCATAATTATTCTTTTCTGGTTGTTGGGGTCACTGACCCCGTGACTCTGTACTTGTAGAAATGCGGAATCTAGGAATCTGGAGCTTGGGCAGGGGGCTGACACTCACTGAGACGGGAAGATACAGAAACAAAAATCATAATTGATTTGATTATTTTCTGGTTGTTGGGGTCACTGACCCCGTGACTCTACACTTGTAGAAATGAGGAATCTGGAGCTTGGGCAGGGGGCTGACACTCACTGAGACGGGAGGATACAGAACAAAAATCATAATTATTCTTTTCTGGTTGTTGGGGTCACTGACCCCGCGACTCTACACTTGTACAACTGCAGAAGCGAGGAATCTGGAACCTGGGCAAGGGGGCTGACAGTCACTGAGACGGGAAGATATAGAAACAAAAATCATAATTGATTTGGTTCTTTTCTGGTTGTTGGGGGTCACTGACCCCATGACTCTACACTCTTGTCAGAGCTTTCTCATATTTCTCCACCAACACCGCTGCCCTGTGTCTCCTCTTACTATTTCCTCGGAATCATCTAAACATGGCTCCGCCTCCAGCACCAGCTGCACTTGCACCCAATCCAAACTGATTGTAGGGTGGGGCAGGAGGGCTTCACAATGGCCCCTGGGGTGATTGTAGCTAAAGGACAAGTTATATCCTGTATTTCAACCTCCACAATAGAACTGGCTCAGCACTAAACTGAACCTAAACCCTCATTTGTGTATTCCACTGGCTTCTGCTGCATTCAGGAGTCAGAACCAACAGTGCAGAGACTATAAACAGCGAGCCTCATTCTACTTTCCGGTGTAAGCGGTGCTGACGTCTTGCCCTTGGATTGAATATTTATGAAAGTAATACTTTTCAGGCTCCAGAAGCAATTTTCATATCTCTGCTCATCGCCAGTTCTAACTGTCAGCACGGCAGCCGGAGAAGGGCCCGACATTGATTTCCTGTGTCCTTTTATCTCACTCGGCCATGGATTTATCTCACTGTCATTTTCTATTCTTTAATCAACTCAGCCGCTATCCCTTTAATAATGACCTCCTATGCTGCAGCCTAGGCCGATTTCTAAGCAGCCATGCAACCTGCACCTGAAATGGCAATCAGTTAGCTGGGGGAGGGGTACAGACACACTAAACACCAGCTGCAGCCTCTCTGATGTTTTTCCTCTACCTATGGCATGGCGTTGGTTAATATTTCTCAGAGTTTATTACACAGAAGCGGCAATTGCAGGTTCAGCAACTGTCACACTGTGAAGCCCTGACACTGAGGGACGGACGGCAGATTCTCACTGGGAAAGAGATCAGCCATTTATATCCCTCTGTAATTCCCACTGTGACCCAACACATCCTTAGGGCCACAAAATAGACTTGATAAGGGCCCCAACAGCCTCACGTGGATTCACATTGATATAGATCCCCACACTGCTGAGCAATTCCCTTAATTTACACTGATCTCATTAATTACACTGACCCATAATGAACTGACCAGGATCTACCTAGTGCTGCCAATCCCTATGAGAGCAGACAGTAACCCTTCCAACACTTTCCTCTTGTCTCTATATATTAGGTACCTATCTAGTGTTACCAATCCCTATTTCTGTAGGGAAATGAGAGAGAGCAGACAGTAACCCTTCCAACACTTTCCTCTTGTCTCTATATATTAGGTACCTATCTAGTGTTACCAATCCCTATTTCTGTAGGGAAATGAGAGAGAGCAGACAGTAACCCTTCCAACACTTTCCTCTTGTCTCTATATATTAGGTACCTATCTAGTGTTACCAATCCCTATTTCTGTAGGGAAATGAGAGAGAGCAGACAGTAACCCTTCCAACACTTTCCTCTTGTCTCTATATATTAGGTACCTATCTAGTGTTACCAATCCCTATTTTTCAGTTTGGGTTGTTCAGTGTATGTGTTTGTATTTTCTCCTTGGACCTGGAATGGATTTAGTCGCACTCTCTCTCCCAGCGCTAGAGCAGGAATGTCCAATAGGAAAGTTAAAGAGTGAAAATGAAAGATAAGGATTTCTGGGGTTTATTGGCCAGAGTGGGACAAACAGGGGGACAATTTAGATTCAATACTTGAGAAGGGGCGGGGCCAAATATCATGGGGGTTTATGTGGCTTTTGTTATATCCATGGAGAGAAATCTCTAACACAAAAAAACTCACTTAAGCCGTGAACGAAGGGAGACGTTAAATAAGCGATGGAGGGATAAAAGGGGTTATGTACTTGGCGTGTCGCCATGGCTACCAAGCGGGTCCTCACTTCCTTCTCCCCGGCAACGGCCGGGAGACAATTCAGCCACAAATACCTAATAATTAAGCGCAGAGCCCTGACGACGGCCCTCTCAGGCTTTTAATAAGCTGTTGATTTTCTTTCCCATTGTCTGATTTCATGGCGGAGAGATAATGGCCGATTGGCCGGAGGTAAGTGGCCGCTAATCAAATCTCAGGATGGGGCTGACGCAAGGGGCTGCGTGTGGGGGGATACAGATCCTTAAAATGGGATTTCTTCAAGCATTTAACCATTGATGGGGTGCCACAGGTCCCATTAAAGGGGAACTATAACCCTTTGTGTTCAACATGGCTTCAATAAATGTCAAACTTGTGTTTTAGCGAGACAAGATTTATGGATTTTGCTCCTTCGTGCAGAACAGTGAGGTTGAAAGTACTTTCTTTTAGATCCACTTGCACCTCCCTGGTTCTTTAGATCTTCTGTGGGGGGAGGGAGAAGGCAGTAAAAGGGCATGTAAAGGCAAAAAAACTAAAATCCCATTTTTACTTTCTTTAATGAAAAAGAAACTTATGTCCACTATTGAATAATAAACAATGTGTACAGTTTTTATAAGAAACCTGACGGTATGCAGTGAAATTCTCCCTTCATTTACTGCTATGGATAGGAATTGTCAGACGGTCCCTAACTGCTCTGCAGGGAAACAATCATACTTATGAACAGCAGGGGGAGCCCCCGCCTTACTTCCCAGCCATGCAGAACTCAAGCAGCTTTGTTTGTTTCCCTGTAGAGCAGTAGGCGACTGTGTAGAGATTTGTATTGGATTTTATTTTTGCCTTTACATCCCCTTTACTGTTTCCAACTCCAGCTGCAGGGACAAAGATCATGGAGCCAGATTTAAACAGATAAACTGGGATTCTATTTGGAGGATTATTTTGCTGCAGTCACTGGTTCTGCAGAGTTGGAGAAAGTTTCTATTAAACAATACAAAAACTATAAAATCCACATTAGATTACATGGCAACACAGGAGCCAGTGCAGTCTGTATATTCTGATTATTAATCAGTCTTGTTGTATCGGCTTCTGGCAGATATTATTTGACTTGTGCTGTTTTGATCATTTATGGTGATCCCTAAGCAGCCCAGATCACACTGAGCATGTGCACAGTCTTGGTCTTGTTTAACAAAGTTATAAGATGGTGACCCCCTGTGGCCAACTTTGAAAGCATAAATCATTTGTTTGATTAGACTTGTGGTGCAGTAAGTTCATGTTTATGTTTATTATACAAAATACGGCATTTCTAGAATTTTGATATTTTAGATTTTACTTCCCCTTTAACATGTTTTACAGTTGCTGTTTAACCTTCCCTGGGTGATGAACTCCTCCTTATCTGTAAGCTGGAAACACAGGCAGCAATGAAGGCAAGGAGTGACTAATTTGTACAAAGCACTTCCAAAGGGGGTACAATGAGAATGTTACAGGGGTACAATAACCATTGGGGGGGGGGGGAGATAGGTGGGAATCCTGGGAATTCTAAGGCCTGAGTTGTGGACCAAAGGGTTGGAGTTAAAGAGGAATGAACAAAGCCAAAATTATAAGTTTGTAGTCCTATTTATAATGTTATCTTTATCCATATTTATATTAGGGATACACAGAATCCATCATTTGGTTCAGGATTCGGCCGAAACGAATCTGAATCCTAATTTGCCTTTTTGTCACAAAACAAGGAAGTAAAAAATGTTTTGCGCTTCTCACCCCTAATTTGCATATGCAAATTAGGATTCGGATTCGGTTCCGTATTCCGACTAATCTTTTGCGAAGGATTCGGGGTTTCGGCCAAACCCAAAATAGTGGATTCGGTGTATCCCTAATCTATATCCCCCTAACCTAACTGCCCCCCGGAATGAGCAGCGGAAACAGCAGCGCGGCCGAGCGTGACTGAAACGCCGAAATTACACCTTGAGCAACTGGACCGGAATGATTTCCCCCTTTTTAAAAGAAGAAATAATCTGCCTCCCCCCGGGGTGGGGAAGAGCCGCCTGATTCCATGAGTCACATCATTCCTTATGGATCACCGGCTCTGACATCGTCTGGGGAAAACGCTCCGATGTGTTAACTCCGTCTAACACCGACTCGCTCCACTTTCTAAAATGAGCAATTCCCGCCCCTCTCCTGCCATTCATGGGAACAGTGGGAGCTGGTAACCCTTTGGGTGCTGTACAGGAACTATATGCACAATTAAAGGAGTTGTTCACCTTTAAATTAACTGTTAGTATGACGTAGAGAGGGAAATTCTGAAACTATTTGTAATTGGTCTTCATTTTTTATTATTTGTGGTTTTTGACTTATTTAGCTTTTTATTAGGCAGCTCTCCAGTTTGCAGTGTCAGCCATTTGATTGCTAGGGAACAAATTCCCCTAGCAACCATGCATTGATTTGAATAAGAGACTGGAATATGAATAGGAGAGGCCTGAATAGAAAGATGAGGAATAAAAAGTAGCAATAACAATACATTTGTAGCCTTAGAGAGCATTTGTTTTTTAGATGGGGTCAGTGACCCCTATTTGAAAGCTGGTCAGAGGACCAAAAAAAACTATAAAAATAAATAATTAAGGCCAATTGAAAAGTTGCTTAGAATTAGGCATAAATAATAGTTAACTTAAAGGGGTTGTTCACCTTCCAAACACTTTTTTCAAATTCAGTTGTTTTTAGATTGTTCCCCAGAAATAAAGAGTTTTTAATTACTTTGCATTATTTATTTTTTTACAACTAAATGTATCAATTTAGATCAGTTTACAGGGTCGACGACCCCTTTTCCCAGAGCTGCTTCAGAAGGTGAAACATAAAACTTTACACTTCAATATTAGAAAATAGAAAGTCATTGGAAAAAGTCGTTATTTCTGGTGATCTAATTAGTTGTTTGAAGGTGAACCTCCCCTTTAAAGCCTGTAAGTCATTTATAGGAGGCACATTCCCTGATTCAGTTATACCATGTGACATGATTATACATCAGTCAAGGCACCCATGGAGCTTACAATCTAGGGTTCCTAACAAACCACGGAGCCAACCCTAGCTGTATATTAGGAGAATGGTAGAGACACAGAAATGGGGGAAAAAATACAAAATCCTTGACAATTGCTCTCTGCCTGGAATTGAACCCAGGACCCAGCGCTGCATTAGAGGGTTTAAAGATGTAAAGGAAAGAGACGTGTTCCCTGTTAATAAGAGAGATGTTTCCCTATCCCAATGGACAAGGAATGTTCTGTTCCCGTCAGCGCGGGACTAATGAGAACTGTCACGGGGCTGGTTGGCCCAAACGAGGGGCTCAGTAGCCGACCAGAGAGACCAGAGACTCCCAGACAGAGATCATTATATTCACTCTGAGCACGGGGAACTGTTTAACCCCCAATAATAATTATATGGAGGATGGGAGACTTCATGTATATTTCTGGCACTGAACCCCGAGAAAATAGATAATGACCATTGCATTAACTCCAGACATGCCAGAAAAATCACTGCAGAAAAGTTACATTACATTAACCCAACTGTAACACTGAATTAACCCCAGGCATGCCGGAAAGATCACTGCAGAAAATGAATATTACATTAAACCAACTGTAACAATGAATTAACCCCAGACATGCCAGTAAGATCACTGCAGAAAAGTCACATTACATTAACCCAACTGTAACAATGAATTAACCCCAGACATGCCAGTAAGATCACTGCAGAAAAGTCACATTACATTAACCCAACTGTAACATTGAATTAACCCCAGACATGCCAGAAAGATCACTGCAGAAAAGTCCCATTACATTAACCCAACTGTAACAATGAATTAACCCAGACATGCCAGTAAGATCACTGCAGAAAAGTCACATTACATTAACCCAACTGTAACATTGAATTAACCCCAGACATGCCAGAAAGATCACTGCAGAAAAGTCCCATTACATTAACCCAACTGTAACAATGAATTAACCCCAGACATGCCAGTAAGATCACTGCAGAAAAGTCACATTACATTAACCCAACTGTAACATTGAATTAACCCCAGACATGCCAGAAAGATCACTGCAGAAAAGTCCCATTACATTAACCCAACTGTAACAATGAATTAACCCCAGACATGCAGTAAGATCACTGCAGAAAAGTCACATTACATTAACCCAACTGTAACAATGAATTAACCCCAGACATGCCAGTAAGATAATGAAGTAGAGCTTTAAGTACAATAAAGCTCCAGCTCCTGTATATCCTCCATACACATATTTATATATAAACGTATTTAGCATCTCAGTTGAGTCATTGTCCATGGAGTGTTTATGGCGACAGAGATAAGACGGGAGGAAAAACCTATTTTCATTTCCAGGGGCAGATTATTATGGGCTGCAGCGGAACTGATAATAAAGAGGCTGTCGCCTGGCCCAGGAGGAGATTGGAAGGACCCAGTTCTCTGCTCATATCAACATTTGGGAGGTAATTGTTTCTGCTTTCAATGCAAAAGCTTTGGACCTCCCAGAATTACAACCCCCAGTGGCCCTTCCTACCCACAATGCATTGCACTTGCATCAGTAACAATGAGCTGCAATAATGGGGTCCCCATAGCAGAGAGCGACACTAAATGTTTCCACACACGGGGGCAAGATCACGAATTCTACGCAAATAATTTTCCCCAAGGATTTGTGCCGTAGCTACGAGGTAAAAAATAAAAGCCACAATGTTCAACCAATGGCGGAATCTGTACAGAGAAGAACAGCGCCATCTTGTGGCTGATACAGCAACACCCCCCCATGTATAAATAAATATATCATTTTCCCAAATAAGTCACTCACATGTCTTATCCAATGAGAAAAAATGGTGCTTATTTAGCAAATAACTGCTGCAAGTTTTCGAGTTTATATATATGGAAGGAAAGTGGATCATCCCAGCAGCTAAGTTGTTACTTTAAAATAAAACTGTACTGTCTAAGGGAATCAATATGGCACCTCCTCCTCCCATATGTATAAATACAAATATGCAGAGAAGGAATGTTCTGGGCACACAATAAGCTATACCCTCATACTGTACTGTCTAAGGGAATCAATATGGCACCTCCTCCTCCCATATGTATAAATACAAATATACAGAGAAGGAATGTTCTGGGCACACAATAAGCTATACCCTCATACTGTACTGTCTAAGGGAATCAATATGGCACCTCCTCCCATATGTATAAATACAAATATACAGAGAAGGAATGTTCTGGGCACACAATAAGCTATACCCTCATACTGTACTGTCTAAGGGAATCAATATGGCACCTCCTCCTCCCATATGTATAAATACAAATATACAGAGAAGGAATGTTCTGGGCACACAATAAGCTATACCCTCATACTGTACTGTCTAAGGGAATCAATATGGCACCTCCTCCTCCCATATGTATAAATACAAATATACAGAGAAGGAATGTTCTGGGCACACAATAAGCTATACCCTCATACTGTACTGTCTAAGGGAATCAATATGGCACCTCCTCCTCCCATATGTATAAATACAATATACAGAGAAGGAATGTTCTGGGCACACAATAAGCTATACCCTCATACTGTACTGTCTAAGGGAATCAATATGGCACCTCCCTCCTCCCATATGTATAAATACAAATATACAGAGAAGGAATGTTCTGGGCACACAATAAACTATACCCTCATACTGTACTGTCTAAGGGAATCAATATGGCACCTCCCAGCAAGCAAGAGGGGTGAACTAATGGGGTGTTAGACCCATAAAACTGTCCCACTGCGCCCCTTAGTTATAACGTGCATAACCAAAATAAAAATGGCCAACAAAAATATTTCTCTACCAATCTCTATTGAACCCCTGCCATAAGGATTGGGCGTCACTAGGTGGTGCCAGAACTCTAGTGCGGCTCATCCCTTCAGCAGCGGTTTCTATAGTAACGGTATTCCATGCCCATAACGCTCCGATGGTCTCAAATGACGCATTAAGAGACACAACTGCCCCGCTTCTGTCGCTATAAAGAAAAACAGCAATTACTGTGCGTGATTCAGTGTCGGCAGATGAACCGGCAGTTCTCCATCATGAAATCACCAGCCAGATATTATAGGGAAGAAGCTGAGACTGTGTGGAGGCGTCACTGCTGTGGGTGTTGCAGAATAAAAATGTTCAGTTGCATTTGCTGAATTAATGGGGAATCCGGTGTCAGCGACTTTCAGTTGGTCTTCTTTCTGTTCTGTGATTGTCAGGGAAAGGGTCTCTAGCACTCTAACTGTACTGCTTGTGAGACTATTTGCTTTATCTACTCATACACAGGGTACACTTGTATGACACACTATTGGGGGGTCCCCTATAGAGGGGCCACAAACACAGGTCATCCCCTTAATAAAAGCAGCGTTTTCCATAGATATTCCCAACACCATCTACATACACCTCTATACTTATAATATTTACCTGAATTTCTCCTGTTTGCAGACAAATTCTTTCATCGTTCTACAGGGAAGTGAATCTCAGGACAAAGCTCCTTTTTTTTCAAAATGAGATCAAAATGAACTTTGGAGCGTAGGGGAGTTTATTTGCAGATTGACAGTCACTGCCAGAAAGTTACAGATCCCTGAGATTCCAAATATTTTAGGAGGAGCGGAAGGTGATGTCACAATGAGGGGTCAATGTACTAAGGGAACCTGAACTCAGCTTGGCAATGAATTATATCTGTATAACAGAACATTCTGTCCAAGTGGCTGCACAGATCCTATCTGATCCCCATTGTAAGCAGCAGTCCTGCCCTGCTTTATGGCAGCTGAGATTCTAGCTATCTGTATAACAGAACATTCTGTCCCAGTGGCTGCACAGATCCTATCTGATCCCCATTGTAAGCAGCAGTCCTGTCCTGCTTTATGGCAGCTGAGATTCTAGCTATCTGTATAACAGAACATTCTGTCCCAGTGGCTGCACAGATCCTATCTGATCCCCATTGTAAGCAGCAGTCCTGTCCTGCTTTATGGCAGCTGAGATTCTAGCTATCTGTATAACACACTAGCAAAAGGCATGAATGCTATTTAATGAACTAATATAATTATCAGGGAACTACTTGGCACTAATTGGAAGAATGTAAAAATAGAACAAAGATATATAGAAATTGATATTTTGGGATAATACCATATTATTATTCCATCTAAACACATATAATATATATAATACTGTAATATCTCACAGCCGTCCCATGTGCAGCTCTGACCCATTCAGGGGAAAGAGAAAGTTGATCTCACTTTATGCTCAAAGCAGAAAAAGCAGAATGAATTTTCAGCTGAATTTAATTGGGTCAGTCATTCGTTGGTGCAACCAAAAAACTACAAGTGAATTCATATTTCTTTCATTTTGTTTCCACCTCCCTTTGTGAGGTATATTGTATATATTATATGTGAGCATATAGTTATGCCCCTTTTCTCCTAGCAGGATATGAAGTAATAAAAATGGTTATTTGTCTGCAGTTAATTGAGCTTCCTGAATTGTATTTTGTTTTGGCAACACAAACCACAACAGGGGCCAGAGCTCTCATAAAGAGTTATAAATAGAGCCAACTACCTGGAGATCCTCAGCTGAACAGTGGTAGGAAAGACATAGAGTAGGTATAGTAAGGCAAGATAGAAACAGTAGAGAAAGATAATGGCATATGTTTAATATGTAGACACTACAGTAGGACAAGATGGAGACAGTAGGGCAAGATGGAGACAGTAGGACAAGATGGAGACAGTAGGACAAGATGGAGACAGTAGGGCAAGATGGAGACAGTAGGACAAGATGGAGACAGTAGGGCAAGATGGAGACGGTAGGACAAAATGGAGAAAGTAGAGCAAGATGGAGACAGTAGGACAAGATGGAGAAAGTAGAGCAAGATGGAGACAGTAGGGCACTATAGAGACAGTAGAGCAAGATGGAGACAGAAGATCAAGATGAAGACAATAGGACAAGATTGAGACAGTAGGGCAAGATGGTGACAGTAGGGCAAGATGGAGACAGTAGGGCACGATGGAGACAGTAGAGCAAGATGGAGACAGTAGGACAAGATGGAGACAGTAGGACAAGATGGAGACAGTAGGGCAAGATGGAGAAAGCAGGACAAGGCAGAGAAAGTAGAGCAAGATAGAGACAGTAGGGCACGATAGAAACAGTAGAGCAAGATGGAGACAGAAGATCAAGATGAACACAATAGGACAAGATGGAGACAGTAGGACAAGATGGTGACAGTAGGGCAAGATGGAGACAGTAGGGCAAGATGGAGACAGTAGAGCAAGATGGAGACAGTAGGGCAAGATGGAGACAGTAGAGAAAGATGGAGACAGTAGAGAAAGATGGAGACAGTAGGACAAGATGGAGAAAGTAGAGCAAGATGGACACAGTAGGGCACTATAGAGACAGTAGAGCAAGATGGAGACAGAAGATCAAGATGAAGACAATAGGACAAGATAGGGCAAGATCAAGACAATAGGGCAAGATAAAGACAGTAGGACAAGATGGAGACAGTAGGACAAGATGGAGACAGTAGGGCAGGATGGAGACAGTAGGGCAAGATAGAGACAGTAGGGCAAGATAGAGACAGTAGGGCAAGATGGAGACAGTAGGACAAGATGGAGACAGTAGGGCAAGATGGAGACAGTAGGGCAGGATGGAGACAGTAGGGCAAGATAGAGACAGAAGGGCAAGATAGAGACAGTAGGGCAAGATGGAGACAGTAGGGCAGGATGGAGACAGTAGGGCAAGATGGAGACAGTAGGGCAGGATGGAGACAGTAGGGCAAGATAGAGACAGTAGGGCACGATGGAGACAGTAGGGCAAGATGGAGACAGTAGGGCAAGATGGAGACAGTGGGGCAAGATGGAGACAGTAGGGCAAGATAGAGACAGTAGGGCAAGATGGAGACAGTAGGACAAGATGGAGACAGTAGGGCAAGATAGAGACAGTAGGGCACGATGGAGACAGTAGGACAAGATGGAGACAGTAGGACGAGATGGAGACAGTAGGACGAGATGGAGACAGTAGAGCAAGGTAGAGACACAAGATAAAGATGAAGACAATAGGACAAGATGGGAGAGAATAGGGCAAGAGGGAGGCAGTAAGGAAGATGAATATGTTCATAACTCCAGCCGTTCAGCTGGTCACATATAACTCACAGTCCAGTTATTTTTAGGGGCATTGGGAATTATGATCCCACAAACGGGGGGGGCACAGACTGGACAGTTAAATAAACAACAGAGCTGTGCTAACTCCTGTGTCTGGGTGCTGCCATAACAAAGGTGGTTCCACCTTACTTCCAAAAACTATTTTCTGGGACAGGATGGGGTACATTGAGGGACAGTATTCTGCAGATCTTCGTATGTCCCCAATTATCTCCCAATAGTGATAGACTTGAGTATGGTTGGAGGGGGTCGGCACCTCTCCCAATATCCGTATAAGAAGAAAATACCAAACTACAAAGCCGGTGTAGCGGGGAGAACCCCTGCGTGTTTATTAGTCTAATGAAGGGGCGCGCCCCCGAAACGTAACATCAAGTGACTAATAAACAAGCGGCTTTGGAGTTTGGTACATTGGGGGACAGAAATGTAAGGATGGTGCCCCTTTACCCCGACTCCCACTGTTTCTTTGCTCTTTCACTTTCCCTGACATTATATTGATGCTCAGGATGTGAGAGCGGGAGAACGCCGGCAATATGGTAATAATTGCTAATGCTGCCTTGTTTCCATAGCAACAGATTGCAGGGCAGGGGGAAAAAAGTATAAAAAGACTGATTTTGCATTTATTAAAAAAAGTGTAGAAGAGAGTGGGGTTAACAGCTGTTTACTCACAAAATGGGGTAAAGGCATTAGTGAATGTCATGGATCAGTGGCTGAATGAATGAAACATACAGAGTTCTGAGAGGAATCCAATCCACTAGATCACCCCAAATTTTTTCATGCAGCAAAAAGAGCCCAACGTGGGCGTAATTAGACTGGCCTCCCCAGACCCACAACTGGACTCGTAGCCCCCATTTTCACCTGTCCAATGTTATCTGCAACGACTTTATCCACAACCCAATCAAGATGCTTTAGTTTCTTTAGCAGCCAATCAGTAATTAGCTTTGATCATTCTATGACAAGTTAGACCATGGAAGTTGAAATCTGATTGGCTGGAATGTGGAACCTCAGACAGAGGAACTGTGTTCAAAATGTAGCTGCACAGTTTCTCTAGGGCCCCCTGCAGCCAAGTCTCAGAACTACAGGTTAAAGTAAACCCTTATATAGAACCACAGAGACGTTCCCACACTTTAACTGCCCTTGCCACTACCCAGAACACCTGCATCACCCGACATCAGAAGGTTAATTATCAGCCATTGTCTTGGGAGAGGCAAGGAGAGGACTACAAGGTCTTTCAGGAATTGAGAAGTAGGTCTCAACCTGTCCCTGTACCATAGAGTAGACTCTGGGGCGTATGAGCAAATGAGCGCCATCTAGTGCCTGAGTGGTGCAGTGATTTATGATCATGCAATTTACATATATTTTCAAGGCACAAGAAAAAATACAAAGCAGGTTCTTTCCCCAACCAGAGTAAAACACGTCTCCTGGCTCTGCAGCTCATTCACTCCTGTTATTATACTGATACATTTCAGTCTTCCACAAACAGTTCAAAGATGAAAGTGGCAAATTATTTCTTTATTAAACAAATTTGTTGTTAAAAGAAGGATCTGACCCTTTCTGCCCTCTCTTTATATATAATTGCATTTCATGCATTCCTGTCAATTCGCTTCCTCTCTATAGAATTACTTGACTGTTTCGCCAACCCCCTTTCCCTTCTCTCCTTCTGTTTTGCCTTTCCTTTTCTCCCCCAACTGTTTGGCCTTACTCTCCCCCATCCTCCCTCTTCTCTCCCCTTCTATATTTCTCCTCTACCCCATTTGTCTCTCTACTCCCTAACCCCCTTTCCCTTCTCTCCTTCTGTCTCTCACCCCCTCTCCTTTCCTTTTCTCCCCCAACTGTTTGGCCTTACTCTCCCCCATCCTCCCTCTTCTCTCCCCTTCTATATTTCTCCTCTCCCCCATTTGTCTCTCTACTCCCTAACCCCCTTTCCCTTCTGTCTCTCATCCCCTCTCCTTTCCTTTTCTCCCCCAACTGTTTGGCCTTACTCTCCCCCATCCTCCCTCTTCTCTCCCCTTCTATATTTCTCCTCTCCCCCATTTGTCTCTCTACTCCCTAACCCCCTTTCCCTTCTGTCTCTCATCCCCTCTCCATTCCTTTTCTCCCCCAATTGTTTGGCCTTACTCTCCCCCATCCTCCCTCTTCTCTCCCCTTCTATATTTCTCATGTCCCCCATTTGTCTTTCTACTCCCTAACCCTCTTTCCCTTCTATCCTTCTGTCTCTCATCCCTTCTCCTTTCCTTTTCTCCCCCCATTTGTTCTCTCTACTCCCTAACCCCCTTTCCCTTCTCTCCTTCTGTCTCTCATCCCCTCTCCTTTCCTTTTCTCCTCCAACTGTTTGGCCTTACTCTCCCCCATCCTCCCTCTTCTCTCCCCTTCTATATTTCTCCTCTCCCCCATTTGTCTCTCTACTCCCTAACCCCCTTTCCCTTCTCTCCTTCTGTCTCTCATCCCCTCTCCTTTCCTTTTCTCTCCCAACTGTTTATCCTTACTCTTCCCCATCCTCCCTCTTCTCTCCCCAATTTGTCTCTCTACCCCCCAACCCCCTTTCCCTTCTCTCCTTCTGTCTCTCATCCCCTCTCCTTTCCTTTTCTCCCCCAACTGTTTGGCCTTACTCTCCCCCATCCTCCCTCTTTTCTCCCCTTCTATATTTCTCCTCTCCCCCATTTGTCTCTCTACTCCCTAACCCCCTTCTCTCCTTCTGTCTCTCACCCCCTCTCCTTTCCTTTTCTCCCCCAACAGTTTGGCCTTACTCTCCCCCATCCTCCCTCTTCTCTCCCCTTCTATATTTCTCCTCTCCCCCATTTGTCTCTCTACTCCCTAACCCCCTTTCCCCTCTCTCCTTCTGTCTCTCATCCCCTCTCCTTTCCTTTTCTCCCCCAACTGTTTGGCCTTACTCTCCCCCATCCTCCCTCTTCTCTCCCCTTCTATATTTCTCCTCTCCCCCATTTGTCTCTCTACTCCCTAACCACCTTCCCTTCTGTCTCTCATACCCTCTCCTTTCCTTTTCTCCCCCAACTGTTTGGCCTTACTCTCCCCCATCCTCCCTCTTTTCTCCCCTTCTATATTTCTCCTCTCCCCCATTTGTCTCTCTACTCCCTAACCCCCTTTCCATTCCCTCCTTCTGTCTCTCATCCCCTCTCCTTTCCTTTTCTCCTCCAACTGTTTGGCCTTACTCTCCCCCATCCTCCCTCTTCTCTCCCCTTCTATATTTCTCCTCCGCATTTGTCTCTCTACTCCCTAACCCCCTTTCCCTTCTCTCCTTCTGTCTCTCATCCCCTCTCCTTTCCTTTTCTCCCCCAACTGTTTGGCCTTACTCTCCCCCATCCTCCCTCTTTTCTCCCCTTCTATATTTCTCCTCTCCCCCATTTGTCTCTCTACTCCCTAACCCCCTTTCTCTTCTCTCCTTCTGTCTCTCATCCCCTCTCCTTTCCTTTTCTCCCCCAACTGTTTGGCCTTACTCTCCCCCATCCTCCCTCCTCTCTCCCCTTCTATATTTCTCCTCTCCCCCATTTGTCTCTCTACTTCACATATACATGTACCACATTAATTACTGTAATTGATGGTTTCCATTTAGAAGGTCCTGCTGTGTTCTCTCTTAGAGACCCTAGTGATAAATGACAGAACAATCTGGTTTGTACTGAAAATGAAAGCATGTGCATTAAGCTCAATAAATTATAGCCACGGGGTATTTTTGGGGCATTTGCTGCCAGGGAACTGCCTAAATCATATGAATAAACACAAAGCAGTTATTCACTGCATTTTAACACAGTCAGAATGGGTGGGGAGTATGTAGCCATTGAGTCCATTGAGTCCTATTCTTCCTATGATTTGCGCCTGTATAGAACAAAACTCACCTCTTTACTAGAACCAGGGATTTCCTTCTGGACAACTAAACTTATTTAACCTATTTGGACTCTGCACTCAGAGGCAGTGCCTGGGAAAGAGGTTCAGGTGTAGGGGGTAGAACACAGAACTTCATCGCTCTACCATCTGCCAACAAGAGGGCCCAAGAGGTTCCAACAAAGTCTACAATTTATTGATACATAAATATCCAGTCCCAGGACATACTCCTCCCCATGTGCAATGTACTTAGCACTTCTCATCAAATCAATCCATGGCAATCTGTGCCGGGCATAGTAAATTTAGCTGCCATTTCTGTAATTCTGTAACATCACCATATTTCCATGGCGGATTGTAGGAGACTTTCCTCTGCGAGACACAGGTTACTGCTATAGGGAAAGTCTAAGTAGATCAGGCAAATTAGATTTATCTCCAATTGTCAGCCGTGCACACAGCAGATTGGGGTTCATAGAATATTGTGCTTCTCTACATATAACCCAAAATGGGCTTCATGCTTAGGGGCTCAGGGCCCAACCTAAATCCAGCCTTGCTGAGGAACGGATTGGCTGCTTCTCTGTCAATGACTGTTCTATTGCATTTTGCTTCTTAAACCATTCAGCCTTCGTGTATCAGTTGCCTGTATTGTTTTATTCACATTATTATTATTATTATTATTATTATTAATAACATGTATTTATATAGCGCCAACATATTGCGTAGCACTGCTTTAAGGCCTTGAACAAGCACTCACATTAGCCTGAACTAAATGAAATACATAATGAAAATGATGACAGTGCGGCCTAAATCTGTGTTTTAAATATATATTGAACGAAACATACATGGGGGGTGGTAGCTTTTGCCTTACAGAAATAAGTGAGCTGATTACTCGAGCAGCATAACAATTACCCCACGTGGTACAGAAAGATTCCGTTATCAGAACAAGTGACTCATCCCAATACAGTAAAGTACAGCATCGCCCTCCTCCTCTTCATTTACACAAAGATTATCATTCCCATTGGGATGAATAGATCTCCAGTATCCTTTCACCAAGTTATTTTATTAGCAATATTGGGGGACAGTCCTTAGACCATGCTGCTCTTATTACTTCTCCCTGTTGCTTCAATTCCTGCCGATCATTCTACCTGGACTTACTAATTCTCTTCTGCCCCCCCCCCCCCGGCTATATTGGACAATCGCTATAGGATGCCATAAATAACCGGGATTTATTTGCAGACTGAAATTAAACCAATTCCAGGTCCGGCTCATTATATATAGGAAAGCGCACAAGAGCTAATCAGTAAAACGCTGATTCTCCGAGAGAAAATAAAAAGCCTCTTGAATATATTATCATAATCCGACGGCACAGAACCATCAGCAGCTCTTCACCTTTCAACTACAAAGGGAACACGGAGACCATTGCCGCACCAGCGCATTGGACTAATTAAACCTTAAAGTTCAGAATTGTAACACAATTACACAAAGTACAGTAATTCTCTACTGGAGATCAAATAAATCATAAATTCACCTGTCACTTTGCTACATAAAAGAAATAGCCTATAATGAATACAAATCCTGTACTGCCCCAGGGATATTCTACAACATGCATTTAACTATAAGTAACTGTACTGTCTAAGGGAATCAATATGGCACCTCCTCCTCCCATATGTATAAATACAAATATACAGAGAAGGAATGTTCTGGGCACACAATAAGCTATACCCTCATACTGTACTGTCTAAGGGAATCAATATGGCTCCTCCCTCCTCCCATATGTATAAATACAAATATACAGAGAAGGAATGTTCTGGGCACACAATAAGCTATACCCTCATACTGTACTGTCTAAGGGAATCAATATGGCTCCTCCCTCCTCCCATATGTATAAATACAAATATACAGAGAAGGAATGTTCTGGGCACACAATAAGCTATACCCTCATACTGTACTGTCTAAGGGAATCAATATGGCTCCTCCCTCCTCCCATATGTATAAATACAAATATACAGAGAAGGAATGTTCTGGGCACACAATAAGCTATACCCTCATACTGTACTGTCTAAGGGAATCAATATGGCACCTCCCTCCTCCCATATGTATAAATACAAATATACAGAGAAGGAATGTTCTGGGCACACAATAAGCTATACCCTCATACTGTACTGTCTAAGGGAATCAATATGGCACCTCCTCCTCCCATATGTATAAATACAAATATACAGAGAAGGAATGTTCTGGGCACACAATAAGCTATACCCTCATACTGTACTGTCTAAGGGAATCAATATGGCACCTCCCTCCTCCCATATGTATAAATACAAATATACAGAGAAGGAATGTTCTGGGCACACAATAAGCTATACCCTCATACTGTACTGTCTAAGGGA
Source organism: Xenopus petersii (assembly GCA_038501925.1). Taxonomy (NCBI): domain Eukaryota; kingdom Metazoa; phylum Chordata; class Amphibia; order Anura; family Pipidae; genus Xenopus; species Xenopus petersii. Next base: position 1,913,499 of record CM076678.1, on the reverse strand, counting down.
ATCAATATGGCACCTCCTCCTCCCATATGTATAAATACAAATATACAGAGAAGGAATGTTCTGGGCACACAATAAGCTATACCCTCATACTGTACTGTCTAAGGGAATCAATATGGCACCTCCTCCTCCCATATGTATAAATACAAATATACAGAGAAGGAATGTTCTGGGCACACAATAAGCTATACCCTCATACTGTACTGTCTAAGGGAATCAATATGGCACCTCCTCCTCCCATATGTATAAATACAAATATACAGAGAAGGAATGTTCTGGGCACACAATAAGCTATACCCTCATACTGTACTATTGAGAAATGTAATAAGCTAACAGAAGCCATACAGACAAACCCCCTATTTAGGAACATTGTAAATAGAAGTGTATGATGTTTTGGGACAAATTTCCTACATTTCTGAGATTTTACAAAATGTTAAAAAACATTATTTCTAATGGAGGCTAGAAAAAAATTCTGCAACATTTATGAAAAACAGATGAACAAATAATCAAGTCAGTGTAAAGTTAAGGAGTTTTACTATTTCTGTGCTACTTTTGTTTCCACTAGGGATGCACCGAATCCACTATTTTGGATTCGGCCGAACCCCCGAATCCTTTGTGAAAGATTCGGCCGAATACCGAACCGAATCCGAACCCTAATTTGCATATGCAAATTAGGGGTGGGAAGTGAAAAATAATGTAACTTCCTTGTTTTGTGACGAAAAGTCACGCAATTTCCCTCGCCATCCCTAATTTGCATATGCAAATTAGGATTCGGATTCGGTTCGGCAGGGCAGAAGGATTCGGCCGAATCCGAATCCTGCTGAAAAAGGCCGAATCCTGGCCGAATCCCGAACCGAATCCTGGATTCGGTGCATCCCTAGTTTCCACATTGACAGTTATTTCACATTTAATTGATACACAAACTGAACCATCAGATCAATTAACCTTTTACTGCCTGGAAATGATGAGAATATGTGGTTATCAATCCAATCTCATCAGTTACAGCCCAGGGCTCTCTGTCTGTTCAATCCAAGAAGAGTCCAGAATGGCTTAGTAGATTTGGACCTACTGCTCACTGTCACATACAGCAGATTAACAAATGTTAGGGGGAAATGTGGCACTTGCAATGACAGTTCCATATAAATATAAACCCAGTGAGAATGAGGAATGAATGTTGGAAGTTGTATCAGGAGTCAGAAGCAGCAGTGCAGAGAAAGGGACAGACACAATGACAGTTACACAGAACTATAAACCCAGTGAGAATGAGGAATGAATGGATATTGGGAAGTTGTATCAGGAGTCAGAAGCAGCAGTGCAGAGAAGAGAAAGGGACAGACACAATGACAGTTACACAGAACTATAAACCCAGTGAGAATGAGGAATGAATGGATATTGGGAAGTTGTATCAGGAGTCAGAAGCAGCAGTGCAGAGAACGGGACAGACACAATGACAGTTACACAGAACTATAAACCCAGTGAGAATGAGGAATGAATGGATATTGGGAAGTTGTATCAGGAGTCAGAAGCAGCAGTGCAGAGAAAGGGACAGACACAATGACAGTTACACAGAACTATAAACCCAGTGAGAATGAGGAATGAATGGATATTGGGAAGTTGTATCAGGAGTCAGAAGCAGCAGTGCAGAGAAGAGAAAGGGACAGACACAATGACAGTTACACAGAACTATAAACCCAGTGAGAATGAGGAATGAATGGATATTGGGAAGTTGTATCAGGAGTCAGAAGCAGCAGTGCAGAGAAAGGGACAGACACAATGACAGTTACACAGAACTATAAACCCAGTGAGAATGAGGAATGAATGGATATTGGGAAGTTGTATCAGGAGTCAGAAGCAGCAGTGCAGAGAAGAGAAAGGGACAGACACAATGACAGTTACACAGAACTATAAACCCAGTGAGAATGAGGAATGAATGGATATTGGGAAGTTGTATCAGGAGTCAGAGGCAGCAGTGCAGAGAAGAGAAAGGGACAGACAGAGCTGGGTGCCGTGTGATTATGGGGTAAAGTGGGATATTACCCAGAATCCCTGGCTGTGAGGGAAGCACTGGGTGCTCATTCCTCATATTTCCTGCAATATGGAAGAGAAATGCAAGGCCAATTTTTAAGCAGCCGTCAAAATTAAAGGGGAAGTCAACCCAACAACTGATATTAATTACATCATGAAATGCGTGTCGTTGCACTGAACCCTCCCAGGCTATTCCCATTTAATTGAATGAAGGGTTCAGATACTTCAACAGATACCGGCTAGACATATAGATATTGAAGAAAGGCACTAATTATTGTTTTAAATAGTTATGAATAAGGAGTATATCATTATTTTCCCACAGGAATGCAAGTCACAAGACTCTGATCACAGGACAGTGTGGGAATACTGAAAGTTATGATGGTACTAAAACTGCACACTTTTAATCTCTTATAGAGTAGCTAATTTTAAGCAACTTTTCAATTGACCTTCATTTTTTTTCTTTTTTATGGTTCTGACACCTTCCAGCATTTCAAATGGGGCTCACCGACCCCATCTAAAAAACAAATTGTTATTGCTACTTTCTATTCAGGCCTCTCTTATTCATATTCAAATCAATGCATGGTTGCTAGGGGGATTTGAACAATAGCAACCAGATTGCTGAAATTACAAACTGCTGAATAAAAAGCCAAACAACTCAAAAACCATAAATAATAATAAAAATGAGAAAAAACTGCAAATTGTCTCAGAAATCCCTCTCTACATCATATTAACAGTTAATTTAAAGGTCAACAACTCCTTTAAATATGGATTTAAAGTGTAAAAAGTTATAAGGAAATTTTCTAATACAGACCAAAATGGTGGTTGTTAGTAAAGTGAGGTGTAAAGTGCAATATTCTCAGAGCTGTAATGTGACTTTCTTATACTATTACATTTCTATAGATAGAGACACACAGAGAATTCCATACAGATTTATGATACGTCGTATATATCTAACTGTCAGTTCTGCACATCACACACAACACGCAGGAATCACTGAGGTGAATGAAGTGGATCAGGTACCTGGTGAGTGAGGGATCCGGGACGCTTGTGGATTTCCTATTGAGAGAAATAATAGTCAGTAACTGGATCTGATATGAACAACTGGTAAAAAAATGTGTTCAAGACAATTGAATGAAATTACTAATGGCTGGGCAACAAAGCAAGGGATTAACCCTATTGTACAGTACGTGTCACTATGAAGAAGAAAACTGTTCTGCCAGCTATGAGCAACAATCTCAGGGGCTGTTCCTGCTGAATTGTGCTTAGTACAGGGAATACCTATGTACCATAGTTTTATGGGATCTCTCTGTACAGACTATGAGCAAACTTAGGGGCTGTTCCTGCTGAATTGTGCTTAGTACAGTGAATACCTATGCTGCCATAGTTTTATGGGATCTCTCTGTACAGACTATAAGCAAACTTAGGGGACTGTTCCTGCTGAATTGTGCTTAGTACAGGGAATACCTATGCTGCCATAGTTTTATGGGATCTCTCTGTACAGACTAGGAGCAAACTTAGGGGGCTGTTCCTGCTGAATTGTGCTTAGTACAGGGAATACCTATGTGCCATAGTTTTATGGGATCTCTCTGTACAGACTATGAGAAAACTTAGGGACTGTTCCTGCTGAATTGTGCTTAGTACAGGGAATACCTATGCTGCTATAGTTTTATGGGATCTCTCTGTACAGACTATGAGAAAACTTAGGGGACTGTTCCTGCTGAATTGTGCTTAGTACAGGGAATACCTATGCTGCCATAGTTTTATGGGATCTCTCTGTACAGACTATGAGCAAACTTAGGGGCTGTTCCTGCTGAATTGTGCTTAGTACAGGGAATACCTATGTACCATAGTTTTATGGGATCTCTCTGTACAGACTATGAGAAAACTTAGGGGGCTGTTCCTGCTGAATTGTGCTTAGTACAGGGGAATACCTATGCTGCCATAGTTTTATGGGATCTCTCTGTACAGACTATGAGCAAACTTAGGGACTGTTCCTGCTGAATTGTGCTTAGTACAGGGAATACCTATGCTGCCATAGTTTGATGGGATCTCTCTGTACAGACTATGAGCAAACTTAGGGGACTGTTCCTGCTGAATTGTGCTTAGTACAGGGAATACCTATGTACCATAGTTTTATGGGATCTCTCTGTACAGACTATGAGCAAACTTAGGGGACTGTTCCTGCTGAATTGTGCTTAGTACAGGGAATACCTATGTACCATAGTTTTATGGGATCTCTCTGTACAGACTATGAGCAAACTTAGGGGACTGTTCCTGCTGAATTGTGCTTAGTACAGAAAGGGGGAAATAAAAACTTGCTTCTGTTACATTGTTTGTAGAGTAAGAGCCAGAGAGCAGAAAGGGACAGACCAGGGGCAGAATTAGTGGGGTACAAGGGGCACAAGTGGACATAGTGTAGGAAACCCTTCTCTCTGCGTTGCCCATGAACTCAAGCAGTGGGAGGGGCTCTCACAGCAGGTAACAGGGGGGAGGGGCCGAGAGTCTGTAACAGTGGGTGGGACTAGACAATAATAATTATTGGTGTTATTTTATAACTTTTAATTTTATCTGAATCTAACCACTTCTATAAATATCTGCTTGGCATTGAAAGTGTAAATATTATGAATTCTATTAGTGAGAGATTCCCATCCACTCCCAGATCAGGGGTCACTCATGCCCATTGCACCTCTGTCTTTAATAAACAAGAATCAACTTTGCCTGGAAATATCTTTCCCTCTGTCACAAGTCATTTATTTTCTATTGAGCTGTCACTCCGGGGTATGAAAAGGAATAGAAAGTCCAGATCCATTAGCAACTCACATGTCAACTAAAGAAATACAGAAAAGTAACAACCTGACTCTGCACACGGGTTTTACTGGTGTCACCAGATTAAATATTAAACTAATATCCTGACCCACCTCTGAGCCCAGAGCTCCTTATAGTAACAGTGCATAATAGTCTCTGGGAAGGGAGTGTGACTGTGGGATAGCAGGTATAGTAGGGAGAGATGGTGCCTATAGTAACAGTGGATAATAGTCTCTGGGAAGGGAGTGTGACTGTGGGATAGCAGGTATAGTAGGGAGAGATGGTGCCTATAGTAACAGTGGATAATAGTCTCTGGGAAGGGAGTGTGACTGTGGGATAGCAGGTATAGTAGGGAGAGATGGTGCCTATAGTAACAGTGGATAATAGTCTCTAGGAAGGGAGTGTGACTGTGAGATAGCAGGTATAGTAGGGAAAGATGGTGCCTATAGTAACAGTGGATAATAGTCTCTGGGAAGGGAGTGTGACTGTGGGATAGCAGGTATAGTAGGGAGAGATGGTGCCTATAGTAACAGTGGATAATAGTCTCTGGGAAGGGAGTGTGACTGTGGGATAGCAGGTATAGTAGGGAGAGATGGTGCCTATAGTAACAGTGGATAATAGTCTCTGGGAAGGGAGTGTGATGTGGGATAGCAGGTATAGTAGGGAGAGATGGTGCCTATAGTAACAGTGGATAATAGTCTCTGGGAAGGGAGTGTGACTGTGGGATAGCAGGTATAGTAGGGAGAGATGGTGCCTATAGTAACAGTGGATAATAGTCTCTGGGAAGGGAGTGTGACTGTGGGATAGCAGGTATAGTAGGGAGAGATGGTGCCTATAGTAACAGTGGATAATAGTCTCTGGGAAGGGAGTGTGACTGTGGGATAGCAGGTATAGTAGGGAGAGATGGTGCCTATAGTAACAGTGGATAATAGTCTCTGGGAAGGGAGTGTGACTGTGGGATAGCAGGTATAGTAGGGAGAGATGGTGCCTATAGTAACAGTGGATAATAGTCTCTGGGAAGGGAGTGTGATGTGGGATAGCAGGTATAGTAGGGAGAGATGGTGCCTATAGTAACAGTGGATAATAGTCTCTAGGAAGGGAGTGTGACTGTGAGATAGCAGGTATAGTAGGGAAAGATGGTGCCTATAGTAACAGTGGATAATAGTCTCTGGGAAGGGAGTGTGACTGTGGGATAGCAGGTATAGTAGGGAGAGATGGTGCCTATAGTAACAGTGGATAATAGTCTCTGGGAAGGGAGTGTGACTGTGGGATAGCAGGTATAGTAGGGAGAGATGGTGCCTATAGTAACAGTGGATAATAGTCTCTGGGAAGGGAGTGTGACTGTGGGATAGCAGGTATAGTAGGGAGAGATGGTGCCTATAGTAACAGTGGATAATAGTCTCTGGGAAGGGAGTGTGACTGTGGGATAGCAGGTATAGTAGGGAGAGATGGTGCCTATAGTAACAGTGGATAATAGTCTCTGGGAAGGGAGTGTGACTGTGGGATAGCAGGTATAGTAGGGAGAGATGGTGCCTATAGTAACAGTGGATAATAGTCTCTGGGAAGGGAGTGTGACTGTGGGATAGCAGGTATAGTAGGGAGAGATGGTGCCTATAGTAACAGTGGATAATAGTCTCTGGGAAGGGAGTGTGATGTGGGATAGCAGGTATAGTAGGGAGAGATGGTGCCTATAGTAACAGTGGATAATAGTCTCTGGGAAGGGAGTGTGACTGTGGGATAGCAGGTATAGTAGGGAGAGATGTGTCTATAGTAACAGTGGGATAATAGTCTCTGGGAAGGGAGTGTGACTGTGGGATAGCAGGTATAGTAGGAGAGATGGTGTCTATAGTAACAGTGGGATAGTAGCTCTGGGATATTACATACAATGTACATGAGCTTGTGGCCTTTACTGAATACATATCACTGTTCCCATCACCATCTGCTCAGCTGTTCCTAAATGGCAGCAGCTGATTGGCTGAGTGAGATCATGTTCGGGGAGTGCTGGGATTGGCCAGGACACAGACAGTTACACCTCTGCTCGCTGGGAAGCTCTGAGTACAATGTGTTGAATGATTAGTGGTAGTTATGCAAATCACTCGGACTCCGCTGTGAGTGAAATTGATTCGCTTGCAGCAGAGAAATCCACACTAGGACAGGTCGGCTGTCATAGGACTACAGATCCCATGATCCTCGGCTAGTGAGCCGTAGCAGATCTGAGAATTCCTTATGTACAGCGTTTGGTGTCCCCTGAGAAGACGAGGTGCAGCTATAGCAGTAGGAGCCCCTCACTTTGTATGGACACCCATTATTGAAATAAAACAAAGGATTCTCAATACTGGGTACAGCACCCCAGCGTATGGGCAACACACATCTAACAAGCAATACATACACGTCACTGATAATCAATCATTTATAGCTCTTAGCAAAAATATAGACACCCCAGGCCCCACCCCTGCCAAAAAAAAAACCTGTTGCGTTCCCCAAAAGCTTTGGGAATTTTGGGGAAGCTTCCTGGGAATTCCAGGTGGGTCTGAGCTTGAAACTCCTATGGGAAGTCTACACCCTAAAGGATCTCATTTTATTCTATATATATGAGAAAATCATTGATCAGCTTATTGGCACTGCCTGGTATTGGGACCCTTGGGAGATAGAAAGATAGTGAAAGATATATATATATATAAATCATGGTCAAAAAAACAATTTCTATATAAATATATATAAAAAGCCATCCCTTTCATTATACTGAAATAAAACCCTATTTTCTGGGCTGAACTATCACTGCACCTCCTACAAGACTGCCATTTCCAGGGTATGCTGGGAGTTGTAGTCCAGCAAACACAGAAGGCTTCTTTAACTATGACATTGCTGGGGGGGATACCCATGTAAATGTCACTGTACCTGTCATAACTCCAGCGGCTGTAGGACATGGTTCTGTTTGCGCTGACCCCCTCCATTCTGCATGTGATGGTACAACCCCAGCTGCTGCAGATCCTCTTATCTGGGCTCCAGTGGATCAATCTGGGAGACTGGCACCTCCTGCTCAGTTAGTTCGATCCCTAGGAAAGGCTCAGCTGCATATGTTGGGGGGCTCCCAATCTGAGGACTGTACCATTCAGCCTGTGAGCGGAGGGGGGTTTCCTCTTGCCACTGTATGGCTGCTGCAAGGCTTGATGTGCAGAGAGGTGTGACAGCTGTGTGAGTGTGTGAGTGTGTGAGAGTGTCTGAGTGTGAGAGAGTGTGAGAGTGTCGCTGCTGCTGCTGAATATGAGAATCAGCTCTGAAAGAGACGTCTCCCAGCTCCTTCCTCTTCTTTATTCCTCTATCCAAACACACTGCTCCCATGGTCCTGACATCACTCTCCCCTTCACCCAATAGGCTCATCCCTGGGTCTCTTTCAAACCTGCTCCTTCTGAGATGCAGGAATAATGGAATGCTCTGGGTATCACATACACACAAATATACACAGGTATGGGAAACCCGTTATCCAGAAAGCTCCAAATTACAGGAAGGCCGTCTCCCATAGACACCATTTTATATGTTATAATAAAACAGTCGCTTGTACTTGATCCCAACTAAGATCTAATTAATCCTTATTGGAGGCAAAACCAGCCTATTGGCTTTATTTCATGTTTATATGATTTTCTAGTAGACTTAAGGTGTGAAGATCCAAATTATGGAAAGATCCCTTATCCAGAAAACCCCAGGTCCTGAGCATTCTGGATAACAGGTCCCATACCTGTGCAGACATATACACACTCACACACACCTGCACCCTCTTATCTGGTCAAACAGGCAGATGCTGCACACACAACCCAATACAATCTACACAATGCAACTACCTATCCACCCCCCACTTACATTGTGCTGGAGTTTTATCTTTTCAATGTGCTACTCCTGGGGGGAGGAAATTTATACAATTCGCCTCATGCACAAGAACTTCAGCACATTCCCCCTTTCAAAATGGCAAATAAATAGGTAATTTATTTCCTGCCCATCTAGATATACAGCACACAATAAGCTATACCCTCATACTGTACTGTCTAAGGGAATCAATATGGCACCTCCTCCTCCCATATGTATAAATACAAATGTACAGAGAAGGAATGTTCTGGGCACACAATAAGCTATACCCTCATACTGTACTGTCTAAGGGAATCAATATGGCACCTCCTCCTCCCATATGTATAAATACAAATATACAGAGAAGGAATGTTCTGGGCACACAATAAGCTATACCCTCATACTGTACTGTCTAAGGGAATCAATATGGCACCTCCTCCTCCCATATGTATAAATACAAATATACAGAGAAGGAATGTTCTGGGCACACAATAAGCTATACCCTCATACTGTACTGTCTAAGGGAATCAATATGGCACCTCCTCCTCCCATATGTATAAATACAAATATACAGAGAAGGAATGTTCTGGGCACACAATAAGCTATACCCTCATACTGTACTGTCTAAGGGAATCAATATGGCACCTCCTCCTCCCATATGTATAAATACAAATATACAGAGAAGGAATGTTCTGGGCACACAATAAGCTATACCCTCATACTGTACTGTCTAAGGGAATCAATATGGCACCTCCTCCTCCCATATGTATAAATACAAATATACAGAGAAGGAATGTTCTGGGCACACAATAAGCTATACCCTCATACTGTACTGTCTAAGGGAATCAATATGGCACCTCCTCCTCCCATATGTATAAATACAAATATACAGAGAAGGAATGTTCTGGGCACACAATAAGCTATACCCTCATACTGTACTGTCTAAGGGAATCAATATGGCACCTCCTCCTCCCATATGTATAAATACAAATATACAGAGAAGGAATGTTCTGGGCACACAATAAGCTATACCCTCATACTGTACTGTCTAAGGGAATCAATATGGCACCTCCTCCTCCCATATGTATAAATACAAATATACAGAGAAGGAATGTTCTGGGCACACAATAAGCTATACCCTCATACTGTACTGTCTAAGGGAATCAATATGGCACCTCCTCCTCCCATATGTATAAATACAAATATACAGAGAAGGAATGTTCTGGGCACACAATAAGCTATACCCTCATACTGTACTGTCTAAGGGAATCAATATGGCACCTCCTCCTCCCATATGTATAAATACAAATATACAGAGAAGGAATGTTCTGGGCACACAATAAGCTATACCCTCATACTGTACTGTCTAAGGGAATCAATATGGCACCTCCTCCTCCCATATGTATAAATACAAATATACAGAGAAGGAATGTTCTGGGCACACAATAAGCTATACCCTCATACTGTACTGTCTAAGGGAATCAATATGGCACCTCCTCCTCCCATATGTATAAATACAAATATACAGAGAAGGAATGTTCTGGGCACACAATAAGCTATACCCTCATACTGTACTGTCTAAGGGAATCAATATGGCACCTCCTCCTCCCATATGTATAAATACAAATATACAGAGAAGGAATGTTCTGGGCACACAATAAGCTATACCCTCATACTGTACTGTCTAAGGGAATCAATATGGCACCTCCTCCTCCCATATGTATAAATACAAATATACAGAGAAGGAATGTTCTGGGCACACAATAAGCTATACCCTCATACTGTACTGTCTAAGGGAATCAATATGGCACCTCCTCCTCCCATATGTATAAATACAAATATACAGAGAAGGAATGTTCTGGGCACACAATAAGCTATACCCTCATACTGTACTGTCTAAGGGAATCAATATGGCACCTCCTCCTCCCATATGTATAAATACAAATATACAGAGAAGGAATGTTCTGGACACACAATAAGCTATACCCTCATACTGTACTGTCTAAGGGAATCAATATGGCACCTCCCTCCTCCCATATGTATAAATACAAATATACAGAGAAGGAATGTTCTGGGCACACAATAAGCTATACCCTCATACTGTACTGTCTAAGGGAATCAATATGGCACCTCCTCCTCCCATATGTATAAATACAAATATACAGAGAAGGAATGTTCTGGGCACACAATAAGCTATACCCTCATACTGTACTGTCTAAGGGAATCAATATATCTATATCAATCTCTACATCATACTAACATTCAAAAGTGGACAACCTCTATAATATTCTGATCTTCCCTTACTATACACACTACTCAACACTTACAACCCCTGCCCAGCCTCTATTACTCCAATGAGTACTGAATCATGATCAAGTTTGCTCAGCAAATCCAGTTGCTTTCTGATGATAGACATTAAAAAGTGGTTTTGTTTGCCCTGTTACCTTTCAGCTTTTTCAGGTCTCCCATATAAATCAGTCACATGTATCTCCAGCTGGGGGGGAAAGCGAAATTAAACTGTTTATTGGCCCCATGATAACAGAGTATTTGGAATTGGTTCTTCTCAATTGAGAACTGACTTTGTAACTTCAACATATGGACAGTTTCTGATAAAGTTCCTGGAATGCTCTGATTGGCTATGGGCTGGTCTAGTACTGCGTATGTTCTGATTGGCTAGAAGTTAATCTGCGCTGATTCTAATGCTCTAATTGGTTACAGGTTGGTGTGACAGTACTAAAGCTCTGATTGGCTACAACATGAACGGCCCTGATTCAGACTAAATAAAGGGGCTCAGTATCGGGGGCATTGCCTGGCAAGACATAATCTGGTTAATACACAATATAGCTGTATAGCCTATAAGGTGCCCTGGGAAATCTTCCTACAGTCTGTGCTGCTCCATCTGCCCATTGGTGTCTGATTTATACGACTCACAAGTCATTGCGGCCCTTTGATTATTGATGGTCAAGCAGAGCCTTCCTCCTTATCATCTCAAGTTCTGTTTCCATGGCAACGGCTCTGTTCTGCTCCAGGGTCCCCACTTGCCCCCCTCCTTCGCCTTAATAACTTTTTGCTTTGTCACTAATTTATTCCCATCAGGCACTTTCAGCTCCCAACTCTCTAGGTCTCGAAATCTGACTCAGAGATGGGGGGAGGGGTGATGGAATAGAAGAGCATCATATTCTCAATTTCCCTAAATAAATGATGGATAAAATAACGCAAAATGACATAAAATGATGGCAAAATATTGATCTTATGTTATAAAAAGAAATTATGTTTTTTTTTCATTATGTCTTTTTAAAAGGGTGGAAGCATTTAGTATATTACAGAATGGCTTATTCTAAGCAATTTTCTTATTGGTCTTCATTTTTTTTTATATAGTTTTTGAATTAATTGCCTTTTGACTCCAGCTTTCAAATGGGGGGTCACTGACCCCATCTAAAAAACAAAAACTCTGTAAGGCTTAGGGATGCACCGAATACAGGATTTGGTTTGGAGTTCGGCCAGAATTTAACCTTTTTCAGCTCGATTCCTTGGGCCTGGCTGAACCAAATCCTAATTTGCATATGTAAATTAGGGGCAGATAGAGACTTTTCATCACAAAAGAAGACCTTTTTCCACTTTTTCCTTTCCTGCCCCTAATTTGTAGGGATGCTTGAATTCAGGATTCGGTTCAGGATTCGGCCTTTTTCAGTAGGATTCGGATTCGGCCGAATCCATTTTCCCGGCCGAACCGAATCCAAATCCTAATTTGCATATGCAAACGAAATTGATAAATTTTTGGTCACAAAACTAGAAAGTAAAAAATGTTTTCCCCTTCCCACCCCTAATTTGCATATGCAAATTAGGATTCGGATTCGGCCAGGCCCAAGGAATCCTGCTGAAAAAGGTTAAATCCTGCCCGAATCCTGAACCAAATCCTGTATTCGGTGCATCCCTAAACCTTACAGAGTTTTTGTTTTTTAGATTGGGTTGGTGACCCCCCACAATCTTTCACAAAGGATTTGGGGGGTCGGCCGAATCCAAAAAAAGTGGATTAGGTGCATCCCTACTAATTTGCATATGCAAATTAGGATTTGGTTCGGTATTCGGCCGGATCTTTCACAAAGGATTTGGGGGGTCGGCCGAATCCAAATAGTGGATTCAGTGCATCCCTAGTACGGCTACAATTCGGACCATAGCAACCAGATGGCTGAAATTACAAACTGGAGAGCTGCTGAATAAAAAGCTAAATAACTGAAAAAACACAGATAATAAATAATAATATCAGAATATCCCTCTTTACATCGTACTAACAGTTAATATAAAGGTGAACAACCCCTTTGAGGAGGGTCACTGACCCCATTCCATTGGTTCATCCCTGATATATACACCAAATGCATCAACCTTAGCTGTGATTTATTTTTCTCATTGTTCGGCCCCTTTGGTGCTGAGGGTCAAAAAAAACCCTTTGTCTCTTTAAACCAAACGCTGCCCCAGTATTGGACCATACAGTATATATATATATATATATATAGATATATCATGGGATAATGATTGTTACTGTCTTATTTCTATAGGAAATGACAAGTGGATACATTGTATTCTTTTTCTATTTCCTAAAAGTAACGGTTTATATATTTCAGCCGTTTATAAGGAATATATAATTGTGGCCCAATCATGCACATTGTAACATTCTATTTGTGTAATTAACTTCTTGCCAGCGCCTAATTACACCCCGGGGGAGATTTAAATGTGACGCACAAGTTTCCTATTGTGATTGTGATTGGCCACCCCAGGCCTGGACTGACAATCTGTCGATTCTGGTAACATAGAAAGAACCATTCTAACACCAGTTTTACTGCCCCCCCCCCACCTTTGTGAATAAGCCCCTGCATCTGGGAGGCAGAACTAACCCGTAGTAACGAAGCCACTGTTTGTCTGATTGAGGTAACCATGGCAACGCCAATTAAACTCAGAACTAGGCCGGTGCCATTAAATCCCTGCGCCGAAATCAAGGTTCTGGATGGGGGTGCAAATGACATGCAGTAAAAGCTCGTGCAGGTTGATTTCTCCACAAAAGGGCGCCCTCTGCTGGTCACAGGTAGAAATGTTTTCTAAAAGTAGTAATTAATATGGCAGCTCTGAGCAATAATATGTGAAACCTTCTCTTTTTCACTGCAGGCTCAGGCCTAAGCTGACACTCCTGCTATGGTTGCACTATAACTCCCAGCATCCTCTAGTGAATTACACTAAAATGTTTCATCATTATTTCAATAAACCCAGGACCTGTGACTAGTGCTGCTAAGACCACTGAGATGTGTAGTTCAGGAGTAAATGGAAACCCATGTTTCCATGGTAAAACACCTTCTGGCACACAGGTCCCTCCCACCCTCCTCCATGATTTCATGTTGGTGAATGAAAGGTTCTCCACTGACTCAGAAACATAATTATTCCTGGGGAAATCAGCGCCTGGAAACAAGGGGGGTGCGGGGAGAAAATAAACAGAACATTCTGGTTCCTCCTGGGCCCCAATGTCAGATCATTTAATGAAAATCAATAGGTTGATGGGACTTTGATTTGAACTGGCGCCGGTTGCTAATTGGCACCACTTACAGTTTCCATTGACAAGTAACGCGCAGGGCGATATTCTTAGCTACTTAAATTAAACATTCGTTATCAATTAAAAGAAATCTGAAATCAATATTCAGTGCTGGCGGTTACAACTGTGATATCTCTATGGAGTGATAGAGAAAGTGTAGGACAAGATGGAGACAGTTGGACAAGATGGAGACAGTAGGACAAGATGGAGACAGTAGGACAAGATGGAGACAGTAGGTCAAGATGGAGACAGTAGGACAAGATGGAGACAGTAGGACAAGATGAAGACAGTAGGACAAGATGGAGACAGTAGGACAAGATTGATACAGTAGGGCAAGATGGAGACAGTAGGGCAAGATGGAGACAGTAGGACAAGATAGAGACAGTAGGACAAGATGGAGACAGTAGTACAAGATGAAGACAGTAGGACAAGATGGAGACAGTAGGACAAGATGGAGACAGTAGGACAAGATGGAGACAGTAGGACAAGATATAGACAGTAGGACAAGATGGAGACAATAGGGCAAGATGGAGACAGTAGGACGATGGAGACAGTATAACAAGATGGAGACAGTAGGACAAACGAATGCACTGAAATCCATTTCTCAAAAGAGCAAACAGATTTTTTTATATTCAATTTTGAAACCTGACATGGGGCTAGACATATTGTCAATTTCCCAGCTGCCCCAAGTCATGTGACTTGTGCTCTGATAAACTTCAATCACTCTTTACTGCTGTACTGCAAGTTGGAGTGATATCACCCCCCCCCCTTTTCCCCCCAGCAGCCAAACAACAGAACAATGGGAAGGTAACCAGATAGCAGCTCCCTAACACAAGATAACAGCTGCCTGGTAGATCTAAGAACAACACTCAATAGTAAAATCCAGGTCCCACTGAGACACATTCAGTTACATTGAGAAGGAGAAATAACAGCAGCCTGCCAGAAAGCATTTCTCTCCTAAAGTGTAGGTAAAAGTCACATGACCAGGGGCAGCTGGGAAATTGACAATATGTCTAGCCCCATGTCAGATTTCAAAATTGAATATAAAAAAATCTGTTTGCTCTTTTGAGAAATGGATTTCAGTGCAGAATTCTGCTGGAGCAGCACTATTAACTGATGTGTTTTGAAAAAAACATGTTTTCTGATGACAGGATCCCTTTAAGAAGGTGAGACTTTTATATAATTGTTGCCCAACCTGCAGCCTGTCAGTTGGTGTAAAAGGATAATACTGGGAGTTGTAGCACAAAAACAGCTTGGCACAGGCTCAGCAATGCTAATGTATATATATATATATGTATATTTGAACCACAAACAGTTGCTGTTAGTTGACTCCATTAGAGCTAATTGCTGTTCATTAATGGGAAGAAGCAACATGTGTTTTGTCATGTCAATTACTGATAAACAAAGTAAATTGGCCCCATAGGGCCCGGGATGCAGGTGCAAAACAGGTACGAAAATGATCAGACTAATGTGTATTTCTCAGAGGCTCAGCATTGATATTCCTGTAACAACATCACCGCCCTCTGGGTCAGAACAAACGCTCAGATTTGGGGAGATTAGTCGCCCGGCGACATATCCCCTCTTCTTTTTTATACAAATAACAGAAACATTAATAGGAATTCCACAAGATTTTCTTTTTTTTTTTTAAAAAAAAAAATTTTTATTCAAGAGAAGGGACAGAAACTCCTACAGACTCTATGGTTCTATTTATTGTGAACATTTGGCAAATCCCTTTTGTATCTGGATTTTTTGGTAGATGTGAAACAAGTCCTCAGTCCACCGTATAAAAGCTGGTTCTGTCCTTGACCATCTGAGATCATCACCATCATCATCATCATCACCATGCCCTCGGCCTCAGAGCTTTCAACTCCATCCAAACCTTCTTTCTTTTAATTACGTTGGTCCACTGAGATGTGTCCTTTAAAAGAGAGGGATCAACCTCTGTGGCTAAATTTAAATTCTATAGGAAACGTTCAGTTTTGTGAGATTTAAATTCCGTAACAAAACTTCAAAGTTGAGACAAAACGTAAAAGTTTTTGCTTTCTTGGGTTTTGGTCTTTAGTTTGGTGGTAGAACATTCAATTTTGTAGCAACATTTTATTATTGTGACCATTTCAATTTAGTGGCAACATTTTAAGTATTGTGACAAATTTGAAATCAGTGGCAACATTTCAGTATTGTGACCAATTCTAATTTAGTGGCAACATTTCAATATTGTGACAAATTTGAAATCAGTGGAAACATTTCAGTATTGTGACCAATTCAATTTAGTGGCAAGATTTCAGTGTCGTTACAATTCTAATTTAGTGGCAACATTTCAATATTGTGACAAATTTGAAATCAGTGGAAACATTTCAGTATTGTGACAAATTTGAAATTCGTGGCAACATTTCATTATTGTGACAAATTTGAAATCAGTGGAAACATTTCAGTATTGTGACAAATTTGAAATCAGTGGCAAGATTTCAGTATTGTGACCAATTCAATTTAGTGGCAACGTTTCAGTGTTGTAACAATTCAAATTTAAACAATTCTAATTTAGTGGCAAAATTTCAGTATTGTGACAAATTTGAAATCAGTGGAAACATTTCAGTATTGTGACCAATTCAATTTAGTGGCAAGATTTCAGTGTTGTAACAATTCAAATTTAAATAATTATAATTTAGTGGCAAGATTTCAGTATTGTGACAAATTTGAAATCAGTGCCAAAATTTCAGTACTGTGACCAATTCAATTTCGTGGCAACATTTCATTATTGTGACGATTATAATTTAATGGAAACATTTCAGTATTGTGACCATTCTAATTTAGTGGCGACATTTTAGTATTGTGACAAATTTTAAATCACTGACAAAATTTCCATATTGTGACCATTTCAATTTAGTGGCAACATTTCAGTGTTGGGACAATTCTAATTCAGTGGTAACATCTGTGGGAAAATGTCAGTATCATGACAAATTCTAAATCAGTGGCAAAGTTTCAGAATTGTGACTATTGATATTCATTGGTAAAATTTCAGTATTTGTTGCACAATATCAGTAATGTGATAAATTTTAAATCAGTGGCAAAATTTCAGTGTTGTGATGTTTCAATTCAGCTGCAAAATGTTGGTTTTGAGTAGATTTTAGTTCAGCAGAAATTTCTCTTTTTTATTTTGATGGTCTCTTCAGTGGCAAAATTTCAGTAATCTGATGATGATGAATTTCTATTCTACGCAATTCAAAATTTGGTTTTGTGATGATTTCATTTCAGCGTCAACATTTCAGTTTTGTCACAATTTCAATTTAGTGACCAATTTAAATTTTGCTCCGACATTTCAGTTTCGGTGAAACTCATCATGTAAGCGATTCCGGTGCCGACTGGCTGGTTCCTTCATTTTCTCCCTGAGACGCACGGTGGCGATTGCGCTCTGAAAAATGGAGAGGGGATATGGGCGGAGCTAATGGGCGTTGAATGACGTTAAAAAAAGTTATCAGAGAATATATAAAAAGGAAATGATTACAGAGGCGGGAGAAGGTTATTAAAAGTTTCAGTGAATGTTTCAGCATCACGTGAGCGACTTCTGTTCAAATTTTGTGAGAATTCTATGAAAAGAGCAGGAGGGTTTCAGTGCACTGGTTACGTCCCGGCACTCGCAGTCTCAGGCAGGATGATCCGTGGCGGCGTAACTTGGCGGAACCGCACCGAGGCGTCTCAGGCTAAGGCTGTCCTGGTGGCACGAATGGAAGAGATGAAACACAATCAGGACTAACAGGCACTTCTTCTAGACGACTACACAGTGGCACCCCTTCTTGTCCTTCTCTTTCCGAGTCGGCTCTGGTGACGGGGGGCTTTCCTGTTCCTGAAATTTCCTGTAATGAGAAGATGCAAAAATTATTTTATTATCCTATTGTACTGTCTAAGGGAATCAATATGGCACCTCCTCCTCCCATATGTATAAATACAAATATACAGAGAAGGAATGTTCTGGGCACACAATAAGCTATACCCTCATACTGTACTGTCTAAGGGAATCAATATGGCACCTCCTCCTCCCATATGTATAAATACAAATATACAGAGAAGGAATGTTCTGGGCACACAATAAGCTATACCCTCATACTGTACTGTCTAAGGGAATCAATATGGCACCTCCTCCTCCCATATGTATAAATACAAATATACAGAGAAGGAATGTTCTGGGTGCAGCTGACATATAAAATTAAAAGTGTTACCAAGATTCTACCATATACCATGTTATTGGCCACTGGGGGGCACTGTTTTACTGGAGCGTAGGAATGAGGGAGCCTCTTACAATCAGATCATTGTCTACTGGCCGTGTTTTTACTGAATATGAAGTGAAAATTAAATAATTCTGCATACTTAAAATACTTTCCCTTACAGCTGCAGGCTTACATAATGTAAACATTGAGAGGCTCACCTTACAACTCTAACAAGTTCATGAAAAGCTTGGTCTACATTCATTCTGATTTTCGCTGAAGCCTCCATGTATGTGACTTTGAGCTGCCGAGCCAACTGCTGCCCCTCCTCCTGTGTTACCTGGAACATAAAACAACATCAGATTTGTTTTAATACTATTTTAATAATTTCATTTAGTCACCAAATTACATTTTAGGATCACTTTAAATTGTTGCTGCTGACTTGTGCTTGTGCTTATGCTGCCATAGTTTTATGGGATCTCTCTGTACAGACTATGAGCAAACTTAGGGACTGTTCCTGCTGAATTGTGCTTAGTATAGGGAATACCTATGTACCATAGTTTTATGGGATCTCTCTGTACAGACTATGAGCAAACTTAGGGACTGTTCCTGCTGAATTGTGCTTAGTATAGGGAATACCTATGCTGCCATAGTTTTATGGGATCTCTCTGTACAGACTATGAGCAAACTTAGGGGACTGTTCCTGCTGAATTGTGCTTAGTACAGGGAATACCTATGTACCATAGTTTTATGGGATCTCTCTGTACAGACTATGAGCAAACTTAGGGACTGTTCCTGCTGAATTGTGCTTAGTACAGGGAATACCTATGCTGCCATAGTTTTATGGGATCTCTCTGTACAGACTATGAGCAAACTTGGGGGACCGTTCCTGCTGAATTAAGCTCTCTCTATTTTATACACACACTCACAGCCGATACTTGCTATAATTCACACTGATCCCAATATATTTACCTGCCTCTGGTGCTCCAAGTCAGCCTTGTTGCCAACCAGAATCATGGGAAATTCATCCCGGTCTTTTACTCGCAGGATCTGTCTTTGGAATTTATAGATTTCTTCAAAACTAGAAAAAAAAACAAAAAAATTATAAAGAGAATGAAATTATTCCCTTCGTAATGTCCATTCACTTACAAGGAGAGACTCAGAATAACCCGAAATTACCCCCCACACACATGCACCCTAGTATTAACTCCCCTTTAATTCCTGCACCTAATAATCCCTCCCCTTCTCTCTCCTGCACCCTAGTAGTCCCTCCCTCTCTGACTCCTGCACCACAGTAGAGACAACCCACCTGGCTAGCTCGCCACCTCCTCCCCGTCGCTCTCGCATTTACACTGGTAGAGGAGGGCACAGGCTGAGATGAGTCAGGTCTGGGGGTAGGAAGAAGAGGTACCTGCCCAGCGCCCCCCAATCATTGCACCCTAGGCAACTGCCCCTTCTGCCTCAGCTGCCTAATTCCGGCCCAGCATCCTAATATTCCCTCCATGTCTCACTCCTGCACCTTTGGATCCCCTCCCTCTCACTCCCGCACCCTAATATTCTACTCCCTATTCCCTGCACCCTAGTTTTCCCTTCCTCTCACTCTTGCACCTTAGGATCCCCTCCAGGTCTTACTCGTACACCCTAGTATTCCACCCTCTCTCTCTCTCATTCCTGCACCCTAATATTCCCTCCCTCTCACTCTGGAACCCTAATATTCCCTCCCGCACCCAAGTATTCGCTCCATTTCACTCCTGCACCAAAGGATTCACTCCCTCACACTTCTCCACCTTAGTATCCCCTCCAGGTCTCACTCCTGCACCCTAATATTCCCTCCCCCTCTCTCTTGCACCCCAATATTCCCTCCCCCTCTCCCTTGCACCCTAATATTCTCTCCCCCTCTCTCTTGCACCCTAATATTCCCTCCCCCTCTCTCTTGCACCCTAATATTCCCTCCCCCTCTCTCTTGCACCCTAATATTCCCTCCCCCTCTCTCTTGCACCCTAATATTCCCTCGCCCTCTCTCTTGCACCCTAATATTCCCTCGCCCTCTCTCTTGCACCCTAATATTCCCTCCCCCAACATCAGTGAGGGATGTGTATGGATGTTGCACCCACAGAACCTGTAGCAGAACCAGGAAGCAACATCTGAAAGAATAACGAGGCCCAATGTGTCTCACCTTCCCTTGTCTGTGACCGAAAATACGAGCAGGAACCCCTCTCCTGTCCTCATGTACTGCTCCCTCATTGCCCCGAACTCCTCCTGCCCCGCCGTGTCCAGAACTGGAAGAGAACAAAGGAAACCATAAATATCCCAGCATCCTCTGCAAACTCATCCCCCAGCAGTTACATATGGGGGGAGTTGCCATACACAGTACGAGGGCGTGGCTTCTACTCACTGTCCAATCGCGCTGCTCTGTCGTCTATGACGCATTGCTTGGTGTAGGAATCTTCAATCGTTGGGTCGTAATCCGTCACAAAGTAAGACTGAGAAATAAAGGGCACAAAATGAACATTTCAATAAAAGTTTGAGGTGAAGAAACAAAGGGGGTGTCTCTGAAGCGCTGTATCTTGTTGCACGAGACTTTGTTGCACGAGACTTTGTTGCACGAGACTTTGTTGCACGAGACTTTGTTGCACGAGACTTTGTTGCACGAGACTTTGTTGCACGAGACTTTGTTGCAGTCAGACATGTAGAACTACACACAAACATTCATGAACAGCAGGTGTAGGAAACATAAGTGGCCACTAGAGGTCACTGTTACCCTGGAGAATTATCACATACACAATACAGACAAACTGCAACATGTCAGCTTGTAATTAATAATAACTGGCAAAATGATTCCCACGAAGGCGCCAGTAGGGACACGTTGTACCACCGAAACAGCGACCCGTGACTCGAAATGGTGATTCATCTGCCCCAATCACATTCACAACCAACATCAGTTGCACTTTAACAGAACATAAGAAACTTCATCCCTTAATTTATTATTATTATTATTATAAAACAAATGAGATTATTAAGACAAACAAGCCATTTCCCCATTAGATGCAAAATGTTACACAAGGACAGTCGGGCTGCACTGCGATTTCTCCCTCAGTATAAATAAACCACAGGCTCCTCCCACTAATTCCTCATCTGCCCCTCAAAGAAAAAGGAAGTGTCACATTGTGCAACGTTTACTCTGTTGGAACTCTGAGTATCACTCATGTATTATAAGGCATAATGTACCCCCTACTGTAAATGATAAGGATATTAGAAGTCACTGAGGGGTTGTTCTGTGACCATATAAAGGCACAAGGCTGCAGGCTGAGTTATACAGGGAACTCTGAGTATCACTCATGTATTATAAGGGATAATGTACCCCCTACTGTAAATGATAAGGATATTAGAAGTCACTGAGGGGTTGTTCTGTGACCATATAAAGGCACAAGGCTGCAGGCTGAGTTATACAGGGAACTCTGAGTATCACTCATGTATTATAAGGGATAATGTACCCCCTACTGTAAATGATAAGGATATTAGAAGTCACTGAGGGGTTGTTCTGTGACCATATAAAGGCACAAGGCTGCAGGCTGAGTTATACAGGGAACTCTGAGTATCACTCATGTATTATAAGGGATAATGTACCCCCTACTGTAAATGATAAGGATATTAGAAGTCACTGAGGGGTTGTTCTGTGACCATATAAAGGCACAAGGCTGCAGGCTGAGTTATACAGGGAACTCTGAGTACCACTCATGTATTATAAGGGATAATGTACCCCCTACTGTAAATGATAAGGATATTAGAAGTCACTGAGGGGTTGTTCTGTGACCATATAAAGGCACAAGGCTGCAGGCTGAGTTATACAGGGAACTCTGAGTATCACTCATGTATTATAAGGGATAATGTACCCCCTACTGTAAATGATAAGGATATTAGAAGTCACTGAGGGGTTGTTCTGTGACCATATAAAGGCACAAGGCTGCAGGCTGAGTTATACAGGGAACTCTGAGTATCACTCATGTATTATAAGGGATAATGTACCCCCTACTGTAAATGATAAGGATATTAGAAGTCACTGAGGGGTTGTTCTGTGACCATATAAAGGCACAAGGCTGCAGGCTGAGTTATACAGGGAACTCTGAGTATCACTCATGTATTATAAGGGATAATGTACCCCCTACTGTAAATTCTAAATTAAAAACTGAAAACATTTTGTCATCAATCAGGTGTTTATCAGAGACCCCAATCAAAAATAACACATACAGTAAGGATTGTGCCCCATATACAGGTAGTTGTACTCCTTGCGCCCATCTAATGACTGACTTGCCTGTAAATTTCTTTAAAGATATAAAATCTCAGTATTTAAGAGAAGGGGGAGAGAGAATGTGAATAAATGGGAGAATGTTTCGATACAATTTAACAAGTTGCCATTCAGCCGACATTGAATCAATAGACACTTCCCTCCCTGTTTGTTCAGATCCCCAGTGTGTTATAGACACGGAGCAGCTGAATATTCGGTTTGTTCCCCGTTTCCCCCCCTGCCTGGTACACGAGTGGATCGGCCCGGACAATGGGAACAACAAGCTCCTTCTGCTGCCGGCCAAGAACAATCTCTGCACAAAGAATGGAAAACGTGCGTCAGCCTCTGGGTCAAAGCCAACGACGACAAACAGCCTGACGGGGTCAGACGATTCCATAAAACCGTAATTCCATTTCCAACATCAGTTCTCCTGATCCACACAAGGTGGCGCTGTTCTGCTGCTGGTTATGGGAAGGATTACGTATTGTTAACAGGTACAAAGTGGTACTACAAGTGGCTCATTTACTTTTACTTTACATTTCACAATCTTACAACTAAAAACCACAGACCCAACCTTTGTATTTCTGCAAAATCTCATTATAACCAGAGGGAGTTCACCCTACTGACCCACACAGGTGATTGGGCAGAAGTGGTCAGATATAAAAGGGGCCCAAAGAATTCCATGACCAATGAGGGTTTCCTACCTGATAGACAAATTTTAATTCATCAAGTCAATGAACTGTTTGCATATACCTCCCTACTCCTGGACCTCCTGCTTTCCTTCAGTCATGGGATTCTTCTACTCCTGGGTCTATCTACTTTCCTTCAGTCATGGGATTTTACTCCTGGGCCTAACTACTTTCCTTTAATGGTGGGATTCTTCTACTCCTGGGCCTATCTGCGTTCCTTTAATGGTGGGGTTCTTCTACTCCTGGGTCAATCTGCTTTCCTTCAGTCATGGGCTTCTTCTACTCCTGGGCCTATCTACTTTCCTTTAATGGTGGGATTCTTCTACTCCTGGGCCTATCTACTTTCCTTTAATGGTGGGATTCTTCTACTCCTGGGCCTATCTACTTTCCTTTAATGGTGGGGTTCTTCTACTCCTGGGCCTATCTGCGTTCCTTTAATGGTGGGGTTCTTCTACTCCTGGGTCAATCTGCTTTCCTTCAGTCATGGGCTTCTTCTACTCCTGGGCCTATCTACTTTCCTTTAATGGTGGGGTTCTTCTACTCCTGGGACAATCTGCTTTCCTTCAGTCAAGGGATTCTTCTACTCCGGGGCCTATCTACTTTCCTTTAATGGTGGGGTTCTTCTACTCCTGGGACAATCTGCTTTCCTTCAGTCAAGGGCTTCTTCTACTCCTGGGCCTATCTACTTTCCTTTAATGGTGGGATTCTTCTACTCCTGGGACAATCTGCTTTCCTTCAGTCAAGGGATTCTTCTACTCCGGGGCCTATCTACTTTCCTTTAATGGTGGGGTTCTTCTACTCCTGGGACAATCTGCTTTCCTTCAGTCAAGGGATTCTTCTACTCCGGGGCCTATCTACTTTCCTTTAATGGTGGGGTTCTTCTACTCCTGGGACAATCTGCTTTCCTTCAGTCATGGGCTTCTTCTACTCCTGGGCCTATCTACTTTCCTTTAATGGTGGGATTCTTCTACACCTGGGTCAATCTGCTTTCCTTCAGTCATGGGCTTCTTCTACTCCTGGGCCTATCTACTTTCCTTTAATGGTGGGGTTCTTCTACTCCTGGGACAATCTGCTTTCCTTCAGTCAAGGGATTCTTCTACTCCAGGGCCTATCTACTTTCCTTTAATGGTGGGGTTCTTCTACTCCTGGGACAATCTTCTTTCCTTCAGTCATGGGCTTCTTCTACTCCTGGGCCTATCTACTTTCCTTTAATGGTGGGATTCTTCTACACCTGGGTCAATCTGCTTTCCTTCAGTCATGGGCTTCTTCTACTCCTGGGCCTATCTCCTTTCATTCAGTCAAGGGGTTCTTCTACTCCTGGGCCTATCTACTTTCCTTTAATGGTGGGATTCTTCTACTCCTGGGCCTATCTACTTTCCTTCTGTCATGAGATTCAACTCCGGGCCTATCTGCTTTCCTTTAATGGTGGGATTCTACTGCTCCTGGGCCTATCTACTTTCCTTCAGTCGTGGGATTATTCTACTATTGGGATACCAGCTTTCCTTCAGTCGTTGAATTCTACTCCTGGGCCTACCTACTTTCCTTCAGTTGTTGGGATTCTACAACTGTACAAACCTCAAATACTCTGGGACTGGAGAAAGGCAGAATAAAATACAAGGTGATGGCACATGGGGGCGTAATCTTAATTGGGGTATTTTAGTTTAGGGAGAAGCACCTAAAACCATCGCTGCTGCCCCCCCTGCTGACCTGAATGGGAACCATGATATCATTCTGCCAATAATAAAAGAGGCCATAGCTTTAATATATATATAATATTAATAATGTCCTTCTGTCCATTATCATAACATTCACCATTAATATAGTAACCAGACTATAAAGGCCACAATAAACCAACACATTTAACATCTTAACTGTGAATAAAGCTGCAGAGAATGGAGGGAGGAGTGTGAGTACACAAATAATAGGAGTGTCATTGGATGGACGTTCAGCTCAGACTCCTAATGAGACCTGACTCAGCTTAATGCTATGCCAACGTCTGCATTCCTGCACCGACTGAGTAAATACCAGAGCCCTGGCCCTCCCGATACCCCCCCCCCCGTATCCCTGCCCCCCACCTTCTGCTTCTCTAATCAGTCCCAGGCATCTCCTGACGGCACTGCTGTAACTGTGACTCATGGGGAAGTAGCAGATGCCACTGTGTAATGTTTCCAGATTGTAAGCTCACTGGGGCAGGGACTGGTTTTATTATACATTCTCAGTACAGTCCTGCGATGCAAGATACAAACATAATAAGGTCAACTTCCCCTTTAAAAGTGACATTTATCTTTCCCTTTCATATTTTTTGTCTTTTTCCAAAAGAAGTTGGAGGTGCGACGCTATCTTCCCCCCCCCATGTCTGCCGTCAGTTTGGGGGGCTCTGGAAATGAGGTTCAGACAGCGATTAAAATAAGGAAGGTATAAATAGTGGAGCCTGGGAATAAAGTGGAGTTATATTTCCACTTTCTGTCTGGGAAGATTAAGATTCCAGCGTCTAATTAAAGCCCCTACGTCTGTTTCCCACTGTGGGGGGATTCTGCCTACAAAGACCCTCACAAATGGCAGACGACTCGACTCGCTGGTGCAACAGCTGTTTGTCTGTCCTGACTCAGTCCTGTCTTTCCATCTAATATTAGTAATGTGTCATTTACTGACCATCAGCCACAAGGGATCAGACATATTATGGGCTTCCAGCAATGCCAAACAATCCTATGGGAAACCCCCAAATATTACGCTGACCGTGTATATAAAGCACCAACATATTTTGCAGAGCTGATTAATGGAAGTCTATATATACTGTCTATATCAGCCATAAAGCAGGACAGGACTGCTGCTTACAATGGGGATCAGATAGGATCTGTGCAGCCACTGGGACAGAATGTTCTGTTATACAGATAGCTAGAATCTCAGCTGCCATAAAGCAGGACAGGACTGCTGCTTACAATGGGGATCAGATAGGATCTGTGCAGCCACTGGGACAGAATGCTCTGTTATACAGATAGCTAGAATCTCAGCTGCCATAAAGCAGGACAGGACTGCTGCTTACAATGGGGATCAGATAGGATCTGTGCAGCCACTGGGACAGAATGTTCTGTTATACAGATAGCTAGAATCTCAGCTGCCATAAAGCAGGACAGGACTGCTGCTTACAATGGGGATCAGATAGGATCTGTGCAGCCACTGGGACAGAATGTTCTGTTATACAGATAGCTAGAATCTCAGCTGCCATAAAGCAGGACAGGACTGCTGCTTACAATGGGGGGGGGGGGGGAGTAGCAGAAGCCTCACAGATTCCTGATGTCGCTACATTTAGTTATTGCATTTGCAGCCGTTGCATTTCTCTCTCTCGGCTCAGATGATTTCATGTAACGATCGCTCCGGCCAAAGTCTGGGAGTTACGGTGACTCACCCCATCGCCAGTGATAAATACCTTTCCGTTTCTCCCCGGGGGGCGCAGTTATCACAATGACATCAGCCTGAAGGGATAAGAGAGTTTCCAGGCCCCTGGGGGCCACAGGAGATTTAATGACAGAGGAGGAAAAAAAAAAATCTGCAGGCGAAATAAAGGAGTGTCTTCCATAATTAACGAGGCAGAAGGATTTAATTATCGGAGCAATTCGAGGGAGGCCCAGAGACTGACGCTGGCCAAATACTAACGAGACGAGATCATTAAGGAATCTGGTTTGTAATTGGGTCTGGAACGGGCTCATAAAGCAGAGGGGAAATTAACCCTTTCCTGTTCTGGTTCCCATTTAGGGAGTTCATCTGCAGGAGGTCAGGCTGGGGCCCCCCTTATTATATTACTGGGAGAGACATAACTGCAGGGGATACACCCCAAGGGGCCCTACAAGGACAGTGGCACCTCCCACAGGTTGGGACCAGTGATGGACGAATTTCTCCCGTTTTGGTGAAATATTCGCAAAAAAATCGCGAAAATCGAAATTGAAACCGAAAAGTCATTTGCATCAATTTTGACGGTGGCGTTAAAGTCAATGGGCGTCCCAACAGTGTTGACGCACAACGATTTTGACGCGAGCAACTTTTTTGAAGCAGTCGAATTTTTGCGAAATTTGCCGCAAATTAGTGACAGCCAAATTAATTCGCCCATCACTAGTTGGGACCCATTGCACTAATACAGTACAGTAATACAGAAACATCACTTTACAAGGGGGACTCCACCTAAAAACTTGGGGGTTTCCCAAAACGTAACGTAAATGTAATCGCTATTCAAAGCATTGTCTGCCTGTCACTTTCTGCTCTCGGGTTCTGACTCCTGAAACAATGTAGCAGAGGTCCGTTCTCCTCCAGGTTCTGCAATAGGCTGGTCTCTGCTACACTGTGTCAGGAGTCACAACCGGCAGTACAGAGAATATTAGCAAAGGGGTTACGGCTTTGCAATGACATTTTTCTTTTATTGTGCCAAAAAATAAAGAGAGTTTGTGGGTGGGGTTTCTCTTTATTTAGAATAGAGAAGTAACGTGAGGCTTGTGTTTCTTTTCCAGTGAAAGGGTTTTGGAGGGGGTAGCGACCGAGCCCGAACCCAACGCATTTCGCCAACCACACGGGGCCCCACCTCCAGCAGAAATAAACAGGCAGCGCAACCTTCCCACATCTGACGGCACCCACCACTTTCACTTTCCTCTGCCGAATGTGCCGACCCACGCACACCTGCTCCCCTGAGAGGATTAAAGGGGAAGCTAAACCAATCTTTAGCCCTATTTACCTTTCATTTTGCAACTGAAAGAAAGTGCATCTCTATGGAACAGGGCAACAAATTCAGATAATTTATATCCTCCCTGCAGTAAAGTTTTCTTTGTTCACCGCTGATGGTTTCTGGGGAGAGAACACACAGTAACTGGGTGGCGGATCAAACGCCAGGAGAGCAAATAAATCGCAATATTGACACAAGTCGTGGGAAGAACAAAGTGTGACACAGTTGTGTGACCGCCGGCCGGATGTTAAATCCGCACACAACACAACAAACAGGGTGGCACCGCTTTGTACATCTGCCATGAGACTGCGCCAGCTGCTAACTCTGGGTGTGGCTTTGGGAGCCATAAGCCACACCCTCATCATCATCATCATCATTCCCTTGCCCTCCAATCTGGCACCAAGTGGGTTAAAGGATTCAATGTAACTTCAACCCCCTTCATTATGTGACTGGGTATGGCCACCTTTATGTAATAACATCACCAGGTCCATGCTGTGATGTCATAGGGAGGGTTCATGCTCATACTATGATGTCATAGGGAGGGTTCATGCTCATACTGTGATGTAATAGGGGGGGTTCATGCTCATACTGTGATGTCATAAGGAGGGTTCATGCTCTTACTGTGATGTCATAGGGAGGGTTCATGCTCTTACTGTGATGTCATAGGGAGGGTTCATGCTCATACTGTGATGTAATAGGGGGGGTTCATGCTCATACTGTGATGTCATAAGGAGGGTTCATGCTCTTACTGTGATGTCATAGGGAGGGTTCATGCTCTTACTGTGATGTCATAGGGAGGGTTCATGCTCATACTGTGATGTCATAGGGAGGGTTCATGCTCATACTGTGATGTCATAAGGAGGGTTCATGCTCTTACTGTGATGTCATAGGGAGGGTTCATGCTCTTACTGTGATGTCATAGGGAGGGTTCATGCTCATACTGTGACGTCATAGGGAGGGTTTATGCTCATACTGTGATGTCATAGGGAGGGTTCTAGCTCATACTGTGACGTCATAGGGAGGGTTCATGCTCATACTGTGACGTCATAGGGAGGGTTCATGCTCATACTGTGATGTCATAGCCTAAGTAGATGTTACTCGGGCCCCACAGCAAATTCATTTTAGGGGCCCCCAACATATCCAGAGATTTTGCCAATAAATGTAGAAATCGCCATTAATTAGGGCCCCTATACCTCGTGGGCCCTCCTGCAGCCGCTGGGTCTGCTTCCTCTGTAGTTCCGCCCCTGCTTACACCTATTCTGTGATTGGAGCTCATTTATTGCCCCCATCATCCAATCCCATCCGCGAGTCTATTCGATTAAATGTCTCGTCGGTATAAAGCAAAAAGCAGGATTTTCTTTCCTCGTAGTCGCTGGAAAGTGATTATGGAAGATGATTCCTGGAGTGTGAGTCACGTCAGATATTCAGTCGCTACGGAGTAGGAACCAGCAGTTGCACAGTCAAAGAGAAATCATTAAAGACAAATAAAGATTAGAGTGTTGTGACTACAGAGTCTTTGTAGCGTCATATTTACATTATACGTCTCCCCGGGCTGCGGCCATTAACCCTTCAGGTCTGTATCAAGTTACTGCGCTGACTGACCAGCAAGAACACCCTTTGTTTCCCAGTCCTGCAGGAACAGCAGCTCTTCCCTTTATTTCCTATTACAAGGAATCATGAGACCCCCGACCCTAATTAACCCCTCACACATCTCAGCTCCCCCTTCTAGGGAAATGTTCTTAAAGGCGCAGGGTTTGGATACAGATCCCGCAGCCTGTCCAGTCCGTTGGCTCCAGTCCGTTGGCTCCAGTCCGTTGGCTCCAGTCCGTTGGCTCCAGTCCGTTGGCTCCAGTCCTGTGATGAGACTCATTAAAGCTGCACTTGGCCCTCTGGGTCCAAAACTCAAGTCTCTTCTTAGAAATGTTTATGAACCCGCTGAGCAGTTCCAGCTACAAATGTGCAGGAGTCGTCCTTTCCAGCCCAGCACCGGCTTTATATTAATCGGTCACTGTCTTTATCCTCTGCTCTGCTGGTTCTGACTCGTGAAACGCAGCAACCCGCTGATTAACAGGACTGGTTTCTACTACATTGTTTCAAGAGTCAGAACCGGAGAACAGAAAGAGACACATTAAAGTCACTTACTGACAAAAAGCGAAACAATAAATCACAATTAATAACAAAACAGAGAGGATCATGGGAATCACTGTATATTATATATTGAGGGGTCGGTGAATGTGCAGGAAATGGAACAGTTCAGCTAAAGGAAACTTTGTATCACTCCTGTGTATAAACTTTGTTTCCCAAATAATACACATGAAACTTCTCTCTTTGGGGGAAACAGGGGGTGACAGTGAGAGATGAATTTCCGTGGGGGTGGGAGTGGCTGTTCTGTGCCCCCCGCACTATTCCATTCACCTCCTCTGTAGCCAATCACAATTCAGCAGGAACAGTCCCTAAGTTTGCTCATAGTCTGTACAGAGAGATCCCATAAAACTATGGCAGCATAGGTATTCCCTGTACTAAGCACAATTCAGCAGGAACAGTCCCCTAAGTTTGCTCATAGTCTGTACAGAGAGATCCCATAAAACTATGGTACATAGGTATTCCCTGTACTAAGCACAATTCAGCAGGAACAGTCCCCTAAGTTTGCTCATAGTCTGTACAGAGAGATCCCATAAATCTATGGCAGTATAGGTATTCCTCTGTACTAAGCACAATTCAGCAGGAACAGTCCCTAAGTTTGCTCATAGTCTGTACAGAGAGATCCCATAAAACTATGGCAGCATAGGTATTCCCTGTACTAAGCACAATTCAGCAGGAACAGTCCCTAAGTTTGCTCATAGTCTGTACAGAGAGATCCCATGAAAGTATCAGCTGAACATTTGTGGTATGTTGTTCTTTTAATCAGCTGTAACATCTACACTGGCAGTGGTTAGAGATTAAAATAAAAACCTTTAATATATAGTGACTTTGACCTTCAAAAAAAAATACAGAAAAGACAAAAAGAAGGGGGTGGGGAAGGAAAAACCTCTAGTAAATATAGGTATTTGCAGCAGTGATGGGAAGTGATGCCACAGGTTGGTATTGGCTAAAATAGTGAGCATCATCTTCACACAAACACTCACAGGAACCTTAACTATCTCCCCACTCTCTCACTAATAATTTAACTCACAGAGAGGTTCAATGGATTTACTTAATAAGCTACGAAAGGGGATACAAACCCAAATATAGCATTCTGCAAATAAAAGAAATGGTAATTCTGCTGAACTTCTTTTTTGAACAGGGTTTATAGTTCTGTGTAACTGTCATTGTGTCTGTCCCTTTCTCTTCTCTGCACTGCTGCTTCTGACTCCTGATACAACTTCCCAATATCCATTCATTCCTCATTCTCACTGGGTTTATAATTCTGTGTAACTGTCATTGTGTCTGTCCCTTTCTCTTCTCTGCACTGCTGCTTCTGACTCCTGATACAACTTCCCAATATCCATTCATTCCTCATTCTCACTGGGTTTATAGTTCTGTGTAACTGTCATTGTGTCTGTCCCTTTCTCTGCACTGCTGCTTCTGACTCCTGATACAACTTCCCAATATCCATTCATTCCTCATTCTCACTGGGTTTATAGTTCTGTGTAACTGTCATTGTGTCTGTCCCTTTCTCTGCACTGCTGCTTCTGACTCCTGATACAACTTCCCAATATCCATTCATTCCTAATTCTCACTGGGTTTATAGTTCTGTGTAACTGTCATTGTGTCTGTCCCTTTCTCTGCACTGCTGCTTCTGACTCCTGATACAACTTCCCAATATCCATTCATTCCTCATTCTCACTGGGTTTATAGTTCTGTGTAACTGTCATTGTGTCTGTCCCTTTCTCTGCACTGCTGCTTCTGACTCCTGATACAACTTCCCAATATCCATTCATTCCTCATTCTCACTGGGTTTATAGTTCTGTGTAACTGTCATTGTGTCTATTTTTCTTCTGACTCTTCTCAGCTTTCAAATGGGAGTCACTGACCCTGAAATTGCAAACTGGAGAGCTTTGAATAAAAAGCTAAATAAGTCAAAAACTACAAATAAAAAAAAAATGAAAACTAATTGCAAATTGTCTCAGAATATCACTAAACAGTAACAGTTAATTTAAAGGTGAACCACCTATTTAATAGGATTTATTTTCTGGTTTTATATCTGATTTAGAGACTTTATACAACCCCGCCTCTAAGCCACAACTTATAAAACAAATAATCACTCACCTCAAATCTCCCCCTAACTGACCTTCAGACTGGGCCCCCTTAGCTCATAACAAGGTTACAGATATATAGAAACATTGGGGTGTCACCCTGCTATAGTTCCAGGGGTACCCAGGGTACAAATACACACTCACCCCAAATCTCCCCCTAACTGACCTTCAGACTGGGCCCCCTTAGCTCATAACAAGGTTACAGATATATAGAAACATTGGGGTGTCACCCTGCTATAGTTCCAGGGGTACCCAGGGTACAAATAAACACTCACCCCAAATCTCCCCCTAATTGACCTTCAGACTGGGCCCCCTTAGTTTATAACAAGGTTACAGATATATAGAAACATTGGGGTGTCACCCTGCTATAGTTCCAGGGGTACCCAGGGTACAAATAAGCACTCACCCCAAATCTCCCCCTAACTGACCTTCAGACTGGGCCCCCTTAGCTCATAACAAGGTTACAGATATATAGAAACATTGGGGTGTCACAATGCTATAGTTCCAGGGGTACCCAGGGTACAAATAAGAAGGTAAAAGCTACAGTTATAGAGAAATATTGGGGTTTTATAGAGAGAGTCATTGGGGAGGGGTCGGAGAGAGATGAGGGGACAGTCTGAGCTGAGTGGCCAATGAGAATAGATCTAATAACCCCGGGCAGTGGGTGAGGAATTAGCGGAAGGATTAAGAGCCGGTGGGTCAGAGGTTCGGGGGTCGCGCACAGTAAATGTCTTTGGCCAATGGCCGTTACTCACCTGGATAAACTGGATGGTGAGCGCTGATTTCCCGACCCCGCCTCCTCCCACGACCACCAGCCGCTGCTTCTCCTGCCCAGTCCCGTGTGACATCCCGGGGAGAGGAGACCGCGGGGCAAACACTGCGCCCAATGAGCGCCCGGATCGCTCCCACCAAGAGCTGCGAATGACGTCACGGGCAGAGGCGGTCTCTCCCTTATGCTAATACAGTCCCCGCCTCCTTACCAATCAGCTCCCTTGATTTCTATTGAGGGGTGGAGTGACGCTTCACTGCACGGCGAGGGGTGGGGCTCAACCCTTCAAATCAAGAATAATGAGCGGGGCCTTATGGAATATTCTAATGAAGCCTTTTTATTTAGTAGGCGGTGGGCGTTGCTGGGTTACAGCAGTGGGCGGGGCTAGTGTGTGGGTCGGAGCCGTGGAGAAGGGGAGTCGGCCCAGTCTGGTGCTGAATGAGATCGGGACGAGAGATTGGTGGAGCCGGGGGAGTAGAAATGCCAATCAGGCTCCTCCCTCCCGCTGTAGATGCCTCTGGTGGCGGAGCTATTGGGGTACATGGGGCCCCTATAATGAGTATTTCTCAGCCTAAACCCCAATTTGTACCGTATTTACTCGATCACTTGTGTACTGTTGCGTCATTGGTGCTCCTGTGACGTCACTAGTGTCAGTGGCTCTGCTAAGGAATGTGGGAGTGGCTGTGGCCCCCCTATATAATACTGAGGACCCCCCTGAAGCCCAATCTCCAGTCCCAGCACAAGGGCTTTATTGGGGGGTGTCTGACAAGGGCTGTTGTACTATTTGAGCTCAGGGGCCCAATACTGAGTGCGGCCCTCCTGCAGCCAAGACAATATACAGGCCCCGCCCTGAAACATTAGTGACCAGCCAATTGGAATCTGTCCCTGGTTATTGGGGGGCTCTTCCCGGCCTCCTGGCTGACAATGAGGCCCCTATATAATATTTATATATTACATAATATTATTGGTCTTTAATTGTTTTATTTCTTTATAGAACGACCTGATCCTGCCGAATAATTCACTTACGACCCCAGACCTGGTTATTCAGCCTGAGATCAGCGCCGCCCCTTCGTTTCTATCCTTATTTCCCAGCATCCCCCGCGGGACCAATTTCACATCATTATTACCGTATTTATTATAATACAGGCGAGGGGATTTCAGGGCAATTTCCTATGGGCTTTCCAAATCATAAGGGGCCCCTGATGCTCTTCTTGTATATAGGGGGGGTCTGGGGCCAACCATTACTGCTACCTCTGTACACCCCCCAACTGCAACCCTCTTCTGCCTCTGACGCCCCAAATCCAACCGCAACCCCCCGCATTCCTTATTTAATATAATTGTGGCAGTGCCCAGGGATCAGACCAGGGGAACTCAGTGGTACCTTTATTAATACTAGGGATGCAGCGGAGCCACTATTTTAGATTCGTCCAAACCTTTCGAATCCTTCAAGAAAGATTCGGCCGAATGCCGATCCGAATCCTAATTTGCAGTGGTGAGAGGGAAAACATATTTTAAAGTCAATATAAACCGATATATTTTCCCTTCCCTCTCTGTTCTGGTATCAAGAACCTTTACTTCCATCCAGAGCAAATAAATCCAGTAATTGGGTAATGACAGCAATAGGCGCAGGGATTGTGCAAAGTGCCTTTATTTACCAACGCAAAATGTTTATTTTTGTTTGTGGCCACTTCCTTGTCACGTGATTTCCATCCCCGAATCTAATTTGCATATGGAAATGACGATCTCGGATTCAGTTCGGCCGGGAAGAAAGATTTGCCTGAATCCAAATCCTGCTGAAAAAACCTGAATCATGGCCGAAACCCGAACCGAATCCGGGATTCATTTCACCCCTAATTAATTCACCTCCAAAGTGAGGCCCCTCCAGAATTCCAGTAGCCAGAGGAGAGGACGAGAAAGCCCCACAGCAGTCACATGTGCAAACTGCACTCTCATCTCTGGAAAGGAACGAGGTTTCAGGGATTCCCCATTTCATACACCCTGTGCCCCCAACACCAGGGGAACCCCAAACCTTGTTCCTTATACAGATTATTCCAGAGTTTTCTGCCCCCATATTGACCCAAATCTGCACCCAGTAAAGACATTGTGGGTCATTTATCATTTACTGCCCATGGGCAGTAACCCATGGCAACCAATGAAATTGCTGCATTCATTGGTCTACTTGCAGCTGGCTTTATAAAGCTAATCACTGATTGGTTGCTATAGGTAACTGCCCATGGGCAAATTTGCTCAGTGTTAATAAATAAACCCCATTAATTGTTATTTGGCACAAAACATTCAGCAGACCCGAAACATTCCTGAGACCCCCCACATTCCAGAGGTGACTTTCTCTTTCCATGGACAGACTTTACTTTTAATCTATTGCTCAAAACTCCTCTTTTCTCCATTCATGTCCCACGGACCCAACCGGTGTTTTAAATCCAGTCTCGCCGGTACCATCAGTCTGTGCCGGATACGGGATCTGGGGAAAAGGAGAGACTTTATGATCCAAATGGCACCAAGTAATATATATATAAATATATAAATATATACAGTATATATACAGTATAACATTATTATTGTATAAAGGAGATACTGATACAGAGTTACATAGCAACCAATCAGCACTCAGTATTTACTGGACTTCTTACAGAACATGTGATATATTTATAATCTAATCTGCACATGAATTCTATGGAGTCTCAGATCATTTATTAAAACCCCCCAAAATCTCCCAACTGATGAAATTAGTTTCACTGAAACTTTTAGTTATTCATTTCTGTGTCTCAACTGAACCGACAGACACTGATATAATTCTGCTGAAATTCTCTGTATAACTCATATATACCTATATCTTACTTATATCTCTATATATATACTGTATATATACCTCTTATATCTGTAACCTTGTTATTTGTACCCTGGGTACCCCTGGAACTATAGCAGGGTGACTGTTACCCCAATGTTTCTATATATCTGTAACCTTGTTATGAGCTAAGGGGGCCCAGTCTGAAGGTCAGTTAGGGGGAGATTTGGGGTGAGTGTTTATTTGTACCCTGGGTACCCCTGGAACTATAGCCGGGTGACACCCCAATGTTTCTATATATCTGTAACCTTGTTATGAGCTAAGGGGGCCCAGTCTGAAGGTCAGTTAGGGGGAGATTTGGGGTGAGTGTTTATTTGTACCCTGGGTACCCCTGGAACTATAGCAGGGTGACACCCCAATGTTTCTGTATATCTGTAACCTTGTTATGAGCTAAGGGGGCCCAGTCTGAAGGTCAGTTAGGGGGAAATTTGGGGTGAGTGTTTATTTGTACCCTGGGTACCCCTGGAACTATAGCAGGGTGACACCCCAATGTTTCTATATATCTGTAACCTTGTTATGAGCTAAGGGGGCCCAGTCTGAAGGTCAGTTAGGGGGAGATTTGGGGTGAGAAGGAGGGTAGCTATTTGTTAGTTTCCCTTTAAGCAGGTGCCTGCTGTGCGGTTGGTCTTGGCATTAAGGATCCTCACTGATATTAAAGTCCATGAGTCACTGAGTGGAGACTGAAAGATTTGGGTTTAGTGATAGAATCCACTAAGCTCAGTTTGCGCCCCTTTAACTTTCCCCCAAACAGCAGTTTCTGATCTCAGGGGCTGATTTACATCACATCTGGGAACCATATGTTTCACTGTAGCGCGAGTGGGAAGTGTTTCTGTGGGGGGGTCCTACTCGCCCTCCAACTATGGAACTTCTGCATCATATACAGTAATAGGAAATCCCCCTTGTTATAATGTAACTCACATCAAAAAGTATAGAGGGGACAGTGGGGTTCCTGACTGATGTACAATATCAATATATGTGTGAGATACAGATCATTATCCCAAGGTTTGGGGGTGCAGGAGTATAGAGGGACAGTGGGGTTCCTGACTGATGTACAATATCAATATATGTGTGAGATACAGATCATTATCCCAAGGTTTGGGGGTACAGGAGTATAGAGGGGACAGTGGGGTTCCTGACTGATGTACAATATCTATATATGTGTGAGATACAGATCATTATCCCAAGGTTTGGGGGTGCAGGAGTATAGAGGGACAGTGGGGTTCCTGACTGATGTACAATATCAATATGTGTGTGAGATACAGATCATTATATACAAGGTTTGGGGGTGCAGGAGTATAGAGGGACAGTGGGGTTCCTGACTGATGTACAATATCAATATATGTGTGAGATACAGATCATTATCCCAAGGTTTGGGGGTGCAGGAGTATAGAGGGACAGTGGGGTTCCTGACTGATGTACAATATTAATATATGTGTGAGATACAGATCATTTTCCCAAGGTTTGGGGGTGCAGGAGTATAGAGGGACAGTGGGGTTCATGACTGATGTACAATACCAATATATGTGTGAGGTACAGATCATTATCCCAAGGTTTGGGGGTGCAGGAGTATAGAGGGACAGTGGGGTTCCTGACTGATGTACAATATCAATATGTGTGTGAGATACAGATCATTATATACAAGGTTTGGGGGTGCAGGAGTATAGAGGGACAGTGGGGTTCCTGACTGATGTACAATATCAATATATGTGTGAGATACAGATCATTATCCCAAGGTTTGGGGGTGCAGGAGTATAGAGGGACAGTGGGGTTCCTGACTGATGTACAATATTAATATATGTGTGAGATACAGATCATTATCCCAAGGTTTGGGGGTGCAGGAGTATAGAGGGACAGTGGGGTTCCTGACTGATGTACAATATCAATATATGTGTGAGATACAGATCATTATCCCAAGGTTTGGGGGTGCAGGAGTATAGAGGGGACAGTGGGGTTCCTGACTGATGTACAATATCAATATATGTGTGAGATACAGATCATTATCCCAAGGTTTGGGGGTGCAGGAGTATAGAGGGACAGTGGGGTTCCTGACTGATGTACAATATCAATATGTGTGTGAGATACAGATCATTATATACAAGGTTTGGGGGTGCAGGAGTATAGAGGGGACAGTATTTTTGTACCCAGAGCAGAGATTCTGCAGGACTCTGGGATGTAGAGTGTAGAGTTGTAGTAAAACAAGAGCTGGGTGGGAGGAGGTTGGACTGATTTAAAGGGATATAAAAGACTGGGAATCAGTATCAGCCACTAATGTAAAATCATCAATCAGTCCCCCCCGCACTATGATGTCAGCAGAGAGGCCTGATGTCATCGCTGATCCAAATGGCAAAGCACCATCTGTTCCCCTTTAAGAGAAATAAGGGGCAGAAAGTGATTCTCTCCCATCAGAGGGTCGGGGGCCGTAGATAATCTGGCAGAGATTCTGTCCTGTCCTGGTTTTTACTCTGGAAAGTGTTACCCCTGTTGCTATGGTAACCAATGGAATAACGGGGGGGAGTATGAGAGTATTAGATCTGCTGCTTCATTGAGGAGAAATGAGTTTCAATAGGAAGTTGTAACACAAGAATGGGATCTGCTTGTAAGAGATATAGAGTGCAAGCTCTGAGGGGCAGGGGCAGGGCTGTGTATAAAGAATAGCCTTAGGTAACTGCTGGGGGTAATCCATGTCCTAGACATGCCAGTAACATTAACCCTAGACATGCCAGTAACATTAACCCTAGACATGCCAGTAAGATCATTAGGGAAAATTAATTGTCAGCACATTAACCCTAGACATGCCAGTAAGATCATTAGAGAAAATTAATTATGAGTACATTAACCCTAGACATGCCAGTAAGATCATTAGAGAAAATTAATTATGAGCACATTAACCCTAGACATGCCAGTAAGATCACTGCATAAATGGCCTATAAGCACATTAACCCTAGACATGCACGCAAGATCACTGCAGAAATGGATTATGAGTCCATTAACCCTAGACATGTCAATAAGATCACTAGAGAAAATTAATTATGAGCACATTAACAATAGACATGCCAGTAAGATCATTGCATAAATGGGCTATAAGCACATTAACCCTAGACATGCCAGCAAGATCACTGCAGAAATGGATTATGAGTCCATTAACCCTAGACATGCCAGTAAGATCACTACAGAAAATAAAGGGATTGAGAACACTTTAACCCTAGACATGCCAGTAACATCAGAAATGGATACACTGAATCCATTGACTCATCCAGACATGACAAGCGAGTTGCGCTCATTTTTATCCTTATAGTATTGCTGTGCTGCTTCTGCGCGCATGAAATGCATCAACCATTCCCCCCTTTTCTATTGGCTGCCTCTACTGCACAATATTTTGGTTACAATCAAATGACAGAAGGAGGGCCCACTTGTGTAACGTGGGCGACTTCCTTCCTGCTGCCGCCATACCGCATGACTGGGAGTTGTACCGCGCAACAACGACACACACGGATCATTGTGAGTTGAAAGTCTGTGGGTTTCTGTTGTTTCCTCTGTGATATAACAAGTCATTATGGGGGAGATAAGAAAGCAAAGCAAACACAGGGCAAACAAAACCACATCCCTCTATCCCTGAGCTTCTTATGTATCACTGTCTTATACTCAGGGAGGAGAGGAAATAGTTAATACAATGATCTTAGAAGTTTGTTATGTGCCCCAATGGGAAACCAGTGACCAATAGGAATTAGCAATCGGAGACGTGTCATTGATCAGACGTGTCACATGATGTGTGTGATGTCATAATCATTACATGGGGTCGAGTATCACCGGCCTGTCTGGGGTGGGGAACAAATTCATCTCCAATAAAGGGGGGTCTGTGGTTTAAACAAAAGTAATGAAAGTCTAATTGCCCCCGGGAGCGACTGACTAAGCAGCGTTTATACACCTGGTGCAGCTCCAACTCCCTCCCGAGGGGGTAAAATTCCTTCTACAACATTAATCAACCCACGTAGTAAATATATCACCCCCCCCACACACACTAAGTGTCATGTGAGGTTCTGCTCTGTATCAGACTGGGACCCCCGACTTGTGTTTCACCCTGTGACATAATGAGAATAAAGTCCATTAGTGACGGAACATTTACTTCTACCAGGAGAAAAGTCACAGCAACAGCCGACCCCTCATCTCCTTCTCTATTTGTATCTCATTTGTCACATTCTCAGCTGCTTCCTATTAAATATTATATTACTATACTTACTACTATAGACACCATCTCTCCCTACTATACCTGCTATCCCACAGTCACACTCCCTTCCCAGAGACTATTATCCCACTGTTACTATAGGCACCATCTCTCCCTACTATACCTGCTATCCCACAGTCACACTCCCTTCCCAGAGACTATTATCCCACTGTTACTATAGGCACCATCTCTCCCTACTATACCTGCTATCCCACAGTCACACTCCCTTCCCAGAGACTATTATCCACTGTTACTATAGACACCATCTCTCCCTACTATACCTGCTATCCCACAGTCACACTCCCTTCCCAGAGACTATTATCCCACTGTTACTATAGGCACCATCTCTCCCTACTATACCTGCTATCCCACAGTCACACTCCCTTCCCAGAGACTATTATCCACTGTTACTATAGACACATCTCTCCCTACTATACCTGCTATCCCACAGTCACACTCCCTTCCCAGAGACTATTATCCCACTGTTACTATAGACACATATCTCCCTACTATACCTGCTATCCCACAGTCACACTCCCTTCCCAGAGACTATTATCCACTGTTACTATAGACACATCTCTCCCTACTATACCTGCTATCCCACAGTCACACTCCCTTCCCAGAGACTATTATCCACTGTTACTATAGGCACCATCTCTCCCTACTATACCTGCTATCCCACAGTCACACTCCCTTCCCAGAGACTATTATCCACTGTTACTATAGGCACCATCTCTCCCTACTATACCTGCTATCCCACAGTCACACTCCCTTCCCAGAGACTATTATCCACTGTTACTATAGGCACCATCTCTCCCTACTATACCTGCTATCCCACAGTCACACTCCCTTCCCAGAGACTA
Organism: Xenopus petersii; assembly: GCA_038501925.1. NCBI lineage: Eukaryota > Metazoa > Chordata > Amphibia > Anura > Pipidae > Xenopus > Xenopus petersii. The sequence continues at coordinate 1,872,421 of CM076678.1, read as the reverse complement.
TTATCCACTGTTACTATAGATACATCTCTCCCTACTATACCTGCTATCCCACAGTCACATTCCCTTCCCAGAGACTATTATCCCACTGTTACTATAGACACATCTCTCCCTACTATACCTGCTATCCCACAGTCACATTCCCTTCCCAGAGACTATTATCCCACTGTTACTATAGGCACCATCTCTCCCTACTATACCTGCTATCCCACAGTCACACTCCCTTCCCAGAGACTATTATCCACTGTTACTATAGGCACATCTCTCCCTACTATACCTGCTATCCCACAGTCACACTCCCTTCCCAGAGACTATTATCCACTGTTACTATAGACACCATCTCTCCCTACTATACCTGCTATCCCACAGTCACACTCCCTTCCTAGAGACTATTATCCACTGTTACTATAGGCACCATCTCTCCCTACTATACGTGCTATCCCATAGCCTCGCTCTTTACCCAATTCTATTCAATAATTATTTTACATTAGGGATCAATGAGCTCCAGCTTTTAGTTTTCTTTATGACAAATCAATAATAGTATTATAATATCTGGCTTTATTGAAGCAAATGCAGCCAAGATTTATGGCACCTGCTGTCACCCATTAGGATATCAATTAATTACCCCTCTGAACTGGTGATGCTCTCACACAGGGCCCAGCACAACCCTGATACTCAATAAATTATATCACTTGTCTGAGATGAGAGGATTTGTGTTTCTTGGGGAAGTTCCCTAGAGGAAGGGATGGCTCTACTGTAGTAGGAATACTCAGAGTCTGGAAAGGCAATTTCTGAGAGCTGAGGCAGAGAATGAATTTTATTTATACTGTTTTTCTGACTTGATTCCCTTAGACAGTACAGTATGAGGGTATAGCTTATTGTGTGCCCAGAACATTCCTTCTCTGTATATTTGTATTTATATTTTGAACCTCTGAGAATTAATTTTCAGTGGTGTAAACAATGGGGATCAGATAGGATCTGTGCAGCCACTGGGACAGAATGTTCTGTTATACAGATAGCTAGAATCTCAGCTGCCATAAAGCAGGACAGGACTGCTGCTTACAATGGGGATCAGATAGGATCTGTGCAGCCACTGGGACAGAATGTTCTGTTATACAGATAGCTAGAATCTCAGCTGCCATAAAGCAGGATATAATAAGTAGGTAAAGGAGAGCAGATGAGCAGGAGACCAGACACTGGAGGATAAACAGAGGAAATCGCACAGGGAATAACAGTAATGAAAAAGGTCACTTTATTGTGAGAGAGAACAGACATCTGTAGGACGAGTCATCTCTGTGTGAGAGAGGAGACGACATTCATACAGAGACAAAAGAAAAATATATATTTATAAAGTTTGTAGAGTTATCGGACCACAACGTCAGTGACCGGGGGGGATGCTGGGAGGAACCTGCTCTCTCTATTCTTAGACTTAAGAAGCAGATAAAGGGTAAAGTGGCCCCAATCTGAGCAGCGAGCGACGTCTCGTATACAACGTTATATACAGGATTTCTTCTGCGAGAGGTTGATCTTATCCCCGAGGCTCAGCGCCATCCCCTGGTGGAGAAAAAAAGGGCACAACATTATAATCAATGTTTGATAGGGTTATTTTCCCTTTAAACATTAAGCAGATTAACACACCTGTTCACCCTTCTATTTGTCATTTAGCCCTGTGCTGGTTGCTACAGCCAGTGATCCTAGCAACCAGACAGACATTTAAAAAGCCAAACCAAACCCATTGCAGTTTGGGAATAAAATTCTGTGCAATGAAGTGATTATATTTAAGGTGGAACTTTAAGGTGGAACTACTGGGAGGGCAGGATTGAAGAATAACTGAACACTGCCCATTACCTGGCTCTTGGCTCGAATCCTTATGTGCCCAGTTACGGGGGCTTCTGGTCCGAGGTGAATGGGCTTCTCGATGCTGACGTTGGCGAGGGCGTCTTCGCCAAATATGGAGCGGGCGTAAAGATTGGCCGCCATGAAGCCGCAGTAACCAGACAGCGCCTGTGGGAGAAGCAATAAAAGTCGTTAATCAGACGGACTTTGCATGATACAGGAACAGAGCTTGCAATTTAATTCTAATTCTATTTGTAGTTTCTCCTTCTTATTCCACAGCACCATCTTGTGGTGAATAATAGGAACTTACTTTGCCCCTACAGCAGCGGGTCATGTACCCACGATTAACCCACAAAAACTTGTGGTACCTGCCGGTTGCAGGAAGAAGTTTCGGGAGCGGGTATGGACACGGGTCGGCGGTTCTACCGAATCCTTGGGCCCCGCACCATTAAACCCCAATATAGTCGGCCACCAGCACCAACCTACCTTCTCTGGGGTGAGACATTTCATGTTTGTAGATTTCAGAATGTGTTGCAGATATTCATTCAGATCTGTGATGTTTGTATTAACCGTCACCTGTAAAGGGGGGCAAAAGAGGACGGGTCAGTGAGTGACCAATCAGGGCTGTTACTAGAGGTAGGGAAAAGCCATATAACGACTATCATCATGTGACTTTCTCTTTATCACTTCAACTTGCAGTACAGCAGTAAAGAGTGACTGAAGTTGATCAGCACACAAGTCACATGTCTGGGGGAAGCTGGGAAAAGGACAATATGTCAGATTTCAAAATGAAATATACAAAAATCTGCTTGCTCTTTTGAGAAACGAATTTCAGTGCAGAATTCTGCCAGAGCAGCGCCATTAACTGATGCGTTTTGAATTTTTTCTTTTTCCCATGACAGTTTGCATTTAAAGGACCAGTTAGGTCAAAATGTTTTTTTAAAAAAAAAAACAAGACATATGTAACTTTAAAATTGCATGATGGATCGCCTTTTTTTCCCTTCAATACAAAGTTTTTAAAAAAATTTTTTTTGACATTACTGGTTTAAGGATTCCTATTCCCTGGGACAAATGTTACCTTATTCTCCCACTCGAACTCCGCCCACATCTGTCGGAATTCCGTGTCGGAGCAGGACGCAGGCTGGATGTAGTCCATAATATCGATGTGGATATCACTGAGGACGACACAGTTCCTGTCGCTGGCTGCGCCCGACACGTCGTACACTGCAAAGAGGCAGCAATTACAGCAAGGAACGGGTTAATCTCAGCTCCAAGGTTTATTCCTGGCTGTGAAGTGGGTGCAATGGAGTATTTAGCGCATATCCTGGGCCTTAGTCTCAACATGGGAAGAATAAAGCATTTGAGAATACGTCCCAAGATATGCGCTATATACGCGTTCACCTCTATTGCACCCGCTTCATACAAACACCAGACTCACCGATATTGCCAAAAATGATTCCGTTCTCCGTAGAGGCGACTTTGACGTTAGCCTTAATGTTGGCAAAGTCGTGGGGGGCCAGGGCGAGAGGGGAGGGCTTCTCTACGAGCTTCAGATCACCTGCGATAAACAGCAAAATAAAAATAAAATGTTCATTTTAAAGTAAACTTGCCCTTTAAAAAGACGCAACTCACGGTGAGGCTGTACAGCACAAAGTACAGCTATAAGACATATATATATATATATATATATATATATATATATATATATATATATATAATACACTGGAGCCATGAATATCTGGTAAATTAAATCCTTATAAATAGTGCTTAGTGATGTCATCGGTTATAAATGGTGAGTTCTGATGTCATCGGTTATAAACGGTGAGTAGTGATGTCATTTCTGTCACACAAAACTTGTGTATTATAATAAATGTTGCAGAATATGAGGATATTGTAAGTCACCTCGGAGTTCCATGACCTGTAACTGATGATATCCTTATATATCACAATAGGGGGTACTTTATTCACTATATATATATATATATTCTTACCTAATGTTGCAAGCTCGAGGGTACAGTTCTGCAGGGTGTCGCCGGTCTGATTCACCACCAGCACATCCAGCACAATATCATATTGATTGACATGCACATAAGCTTCTGCGTACACTGGGTCTGAGAATCCCGTCAGCTGCGTCACCTTTCGGGGAGAAGAGCGAAGAGGTGACAGTTGCACAAATAATCATCTCATAAAGGCGCTAACTGTCATCTGCAATGAGTTCCCAGACGCGCCAGGTTAGGGCACATTACAGAGTAGCCCGTTTACCTTATTGAGTTTGGAGGCCAGAGGGTCGGCGGCCTCTTTCCTTTGCGTTGTCCCCATGGCGGCCAGAAGGCTGAGCTGAAACTGATCCTCTTTGGAGGCCATTTCGTTCTTGGCCGTCAGTTGCATGAAGGATATGGGGTCGTCTGCTTGAACAGTCACGTTCCTCTTCTCCGACTCTTTCTGATGGGGGGGGGGCGAGAAAACACAAGGAGCAATCACAACCCGTGCGTCAGAAGTCGCATTAATTCCGATTCACAAACACTAGGAAATGTCATCTACACTACTTGTTCCACCAAACTTATACCAGCAACTAGGGATGCACCCAACCCACTATTTTAGATTCGGACGAATCCTTTATGAAACATTCGGCCGAATACCAAACCACATCCCGAATGTGCATATGCGAATTAGGGGTGGAAAAGAAAAGTGTAAAACTAAAAACCAAAAAACATTTTCACTTCCTTGTTTTGTGACTTCTCTTCCCACCCCTAATTTGTAGGGATGCGCCAAATCCAGGATTTGGTCTTTTTCAGCAGGATTCGGCCGAATCATTCTGCCAGGATCTGACTATGCAAATTAGGGGAGGGAAATCGCACAATATTTTGTCCCAAAACAAGGAAGTAAAAAATATTTACTCTTTCCCACCCCTAATTTGCATATGCAATATAGGATTCAAGTTCGGTATACGGCCAAATCTTTCGCAAAGGGTTCAGGGGGTTCAGCGAATCCAAAATAATGGATTTGGTGCATCCCTACCAACTTGCATATGCAATTCAGGATTTGGATTTAGATCGACCTGCCCCTGCTGAAAAAGGCCAAACCATGGCCGAATCCTGGATTCGGTGTTTCCCTCTCTGCAGCACAGCTCTTCTTTAAAGGGGTTGTTCACCTTTAAATTAACCTTTAGTATTCTGAGACAATTTGCAATTGGTTTTCATTTTTTATTATTTGTGGTTTTTGACTTGTTTAGCTTTTTGTTCAGCTTTTTATTTAGCCACCTGGTTGCTAGGGTGCAAATTCCCCTAGCAACCATGCATCAATTTGAATAAGGGACTGGAATATGAATAGGAGAGGCCTGTGAGTAATAAAAAGTAGCAACAACAATACATTTGTAGCCTTACAGAGCATTTGATGGGGTCAGTGACCCCCATTTGAAAGTTGGAAAGAGTCAGAAGAAGGCAAATAACTAAAAAACGACAAATAATGAAGACCAATTAATAAGTTGCTTAGAATAGACCATTCAATAACATACTAAAAGTTTACTTATAGGTGAACCACCCTTTTAACTTGCGCTGTGCCTCATATAAACTACCCCTGCCAAATTAATTGCTTCATCAGCTCTTTACCCCCCCTGCTCCAGCTCCAACAACCTATAAGGGGTCTTTTCATATTCATCTTCCATTCTGAATGCAAGACTGCCGCTTGGTCGCTAGGGAACCATTTCTGACAGTTTCTGCGTGACCTCATCCATAGGCTCCTCCTCTTCTTGGATAAGTATAAAAATGACTTACCTTCTGGGAGAGCTTCTCCTCCTCCAGCTTGGCCGACAACATGTGGGACAGGGACTGGCGACATTCCTTGTTGAAGATCTCGTTCATGAGGGGAGAACATTCCGACAGCACCTTGAGGCAAAGGGAGATGCGATCCACATCGTCGTCTGTGATTGGCTTCTTGGGGAGGGAGGACTTGCCCAGGTGAAGGATGGTGGCCATTAGCAACATGGCTTCCGCAACAAATGACTACGAGGAAACAAACAGAGACGTCAGAGTCTTCTTCCCTACAAGGAAGAAACGTCTCAATCCCAATTTGCCACACATTAAAGGGGAACTATTGCTAAAATTTTTATTTAACATAAGTTTCCTCACACAAATAAGAAGTTTTCTAAATACAATCAATATATCAAAATTCTGTATTGTTTCTGAAATAATCAAGTTTATCTTCACTATTCCTCTCTCGGCATCTGTTTCTCTTCATTCTCTCTTCATGCAGCAGTTGGGTGTCAGATATTCACTGACAGTTAGATCCAATATATCTTATAGGGGGGCTCCTTTCCTAGCAGATGTATTAGAGCTCACTCAAATAACTGATTCCAGTGCAAACAAAATAACTGCCTTTTGCACAAATCCTGCATGTAGAGAGACATGATGTCTGGTGAATACATCTTCTAGGCAAAAGGAGCCCCCTATAAGATATATTGGTTCTAACTGTCAGTGACTATCTGACACCCAACTGCTAAATGAAGACGGAATGAAAAACAGATGCTGAGAGAGTGAAGATAAACTTGATTATTTCAGAAACAATGCAGGTTTTTTAAATGATTGTATTTAGAAAACTTTTGTCAGTGTGCTGAAGCCTATATTAAATTTTCATTTTCATGATAGTTCCCCTTTAAATTAGGAGAACTTACATTTTGTTTCCTCTTCTCCTGGACCAAAGCCACGTAGCGCAGGGCAATCTTTGTCAGGGTGGTGGCAAGAGATGCGGCAACGTAGAAATCCCCGTCCAGCAGGAACCCTCTGAGGGGAGGTCTGTATGGAGCAAAAGTGGAGCTAAATTAAATCAATTGCAGTTGTAAACAGGAGAGATTGTAGAATGTCAGCTCCTTGGAACCAAGAGGGGGAACACGGATACTCAGGAGCCAGCTTTACCCACACTGGGTATAAATAACCCACCTTCAGGTTAGATCTATGGAAGCAGTTTGACCATGACATCATAGACTATGAGGGGAGTAATAAAAATACAGAGAGGGCTGGAGCTTTGCAGCAATGCCATTTCCGAGGATTTTAAAGGGATTCTGTCATGATTTTTATGATGTAGTTTTTATTTCTAAATGACACCGTTTACACAGCAAATAATTCACTGTACAATATAAAATGTCATTCCTGAAGCAGCAAGTGTATTTAGTTGTAATATTGGTGTGTAGGTGCATCTCAGGTCATTTTGCCTGGTCATGTGATTTCAGAAAGAGCCAGCACTTTAGGATGGAACTGCTTTCTGGCAGGCTGTTGTTTCTCCTACTCAATGTAACTGAATGTGTCTCAGTGGGACCTGGATTTTACTATTGAGTGCTGTTCTTCTTCTACCAGGCAGCTGTTATTTTGTGTTAGGGAGCTGCTATCTGGTTACCTTCCCATTGTTCTGTTGTTAGGCTGCTGGGGGTGATATCACTCCAACTTGCAGTACAGCAGTAAAGAGTGATTGAAGTTTATCAGAGCACAAGTCACATGACTGGGGGCAGCTGGGAAACTGACAATATGTCTAGCCCCATGTCAGATTTCAAAATTAAATATAGAAAAATCTGTTTGCTCTTTTGTGAAACCGATTTCAGTGCAGAATTCTGCTGGAGCAGCTCTATTAACTGATGTGTTTTGAAATGAAAGAATTCCTATGCAGGTACATTTTAAAGGCTCCACCTAGTGGCAGAAAGCAGAATCTGTTCAGTCAGGATAAAAATGATATAACAGGTACGTGTCGGTATCACTTTAACTTAAACTCAAGTGTGAGTGGAGAGATAAGTGTAAGCTCCGCACCTCTCCTCCTCTTTCTTGGCCGGCCGAGAGCTGCTGAGGGCGCTCTGTGTAACGTAAGTGCCCATTTCTGTCACCAGCTTCTGCGCCGGCCCCACGCTCACATCTTCCTCTGCTTTTACTTCTCCCGATTCCTTCTTGAGTTCTGTCTCTACAATCGGCACCTATAGATACAAGACAAATGATTTTACACCCTGGTGTCGCCCGGAATAGTGAGAGAGAGAGGGAGAGAGAGAGAGAGAGAGAGAGAGAGAGAGAGAGAGAGAGAGATGATAGATAGATGGAGAGATAGAGAGAGAGAGAGAGAGAGAGAGAGAGAGAGAGAGAGAGAGATTAGATAGATATAGAGAGAGATAGATGATAGATTAGAGAGAGAGAGAGAGAGAGAGAGAGAGAGAGAGAGAGAGAGATTAGATAGATATAGAGAGATAGATGATAGATAGAAAGAGAGAGAGATTAGATAGATATAGAGAGAGATAGATGATAGAGAGAGAGAGAGAGAGAGATGATAGCTAGATAGAGAGAGGCCGATAGATGGTCAAATAGATAAATTGATAGATCGATAGATGATAGAGAAATAGATGATAGATAGAGAGATAGATGATAGCTAGAGATATAGATACAGACAGATAGACAGACAGATCGGTAGTTAGATGACAGATAGACAGACCAGGCAGACAGACAGAACTTACCTCTCCCAGTGACCTGCGCACCTCAGTCATCACACTGTTAATATCTTCTTTAGTGCTGCAGTATTCACCCATAATCCACAGGGCCCCCCTGTATATCCTACAGAAAGAAGAGACATTACACAGTGATATAAATGGTTAGAACAGGGGCCCCTCACTGAGCCTTCTAAATGCCCCTTTGAAGCTTAGTGATCAGAACACCCATTGGTTTAAGGGGTGGTACGCCTTTAAGTTAACCATTAGTGTGTTATAGAATGGCCTATTCTAAGCAACTTTTCAAATGGTCTTCATTATTTATTTTTAATCGTTTTTAAGTTATTGGCCTTCATCTTCTGACTCTTTCCAGCTTTCAAATGGGGGGGGGGGGGTCACTGAGTAAAAAAACAAATGCTCCCAAGAGTGTGCATCTCTAGCAACCAGATGGCTGAAATTACAAACTGGAGAGCTGCTGAATAAAAAGTTAAATAACTCACAAACCACAAATAATAAAAAATGAAAACCAATTGCAAATTGTCTCAGAATATCCCTCTCTACATCCTACTAACAGTTCATTTAAAGGTGAACGACCCCCTTTAAGAACGTACTTGACTGATTTGATGGCATGGAAAACCTCCAGCATCTTCTCGACTATCAGCGGCCGGAGATGATCGAATCGCTGCACGGCCTCACGTACGAACTCCAGGACATCAGCCGACGCCGCCTCGCTGCTGTCGCTGAGGAACTCCATGAGCTGAAAGGGAAGAATAAAATGTCATTAACCTTGCTCATATACAAAAACAAGCATGGCCGACTCGGTTTTGGGATTTCGTCTCTTACCACGGGAATGACGTTGGCAGCCATATCTGGGAATCGCACGCTGCACGAGTGGAGAGTCCTCACCAGCAGTTGCCTGTACTTGTCCGTGTCCTCGTGCTCCGTCACGTTATTGGTCTTGATCACCTCCTTCTTCAGCACAATGACCAGCTGGGGGAGAAATAACAGCCAATCAAAGCTCTGCGTGCCCCCATCAGGAGGTGGATTATTGGTTCAACTTAAAAAGTTACCTCTTCCACATTGCGCGATGAAACCAATTCAAGAGCCAGCTGGAGGGTTTTCTTGCGCACTTCCAGATCAGGGGTGCTCAGCACCCGCAGGATGTCCATGACCAGATCCTTCAATACAACAAGGGAGCGTTACATGGATGAATCAGTAAGGAGAGAGTTGGAGGGACACTGTCAGGGGAAAAACATTTTTTTCCCCAAAACACATCAGTTAATAGTGCTACTCCAGCAGAATTCTGCACTGAAATCCATTTCTCAAAAGAGTAAACAGATTTTTTTTATATTTAATTTTGAAATCTGACATATGGTCAGTTTCCCAGGTGCCCCCAGTCATGTGATCTCTCTTTACTGCTGTACTGCAAGTTGGAGTGATATCACCCCCCCCCCCAGCAGCCTAACAACAGAACAATGGGAAGGTAACCACATAACAGCTCCCTAACACAAGATAACAGCTGCCTGGTAGATCTAAGAACAGCACTCAATAGTAAAATCCAGGTCCCACTGAGACACATTCAGTTACATTGAGTAGGAGAAACAACAGGCTGCCAGAAAGCAGTTCCATCCTAAAGTGCTGGCTCTTTCTGAAATCACATGACCAGGCAAAATGAGCTGAGATGCACCTACACACCAATATTACAACTAAATACACTTGCTGGTTCAGGAATGACATTTTATATTGTACAGTGAATGATTTGCAGTGTAAACAGTGTCATCATAAAAATCATGACGGAATCCCTTTAACCTTTGGTCCTTGAGAAAAGCCAAGGTATTGGAGAATTCAGCAGCAGAATATAATGGTTCCACTATAACTCTACCATATAGTGCCCTCTAGCGTCTACTTTGTATCCAAACCTGGGCCAATAAGAATGACAAAAAGCAAATGTGCCCACCTGCAGCACTCGTTCATGGGAAGGATGGTCCTTTAGCTCCACAAGTCGGTCCAACACAATTAGCTTCACGTTGTTGTCGCTCTCCTTGATGATCAGGTCAATGTAGCACTGAGCAGCTGCCTAAAGACAAAATATTCACACTGACACCCAGTATCTACCCATGAAATGGCCCTACGCCCCAAAGGAAAGAGAACTGATCACCAGATCATCTTGTACAGACCCATCTGTCCCGGTATTTACCTTGATGGCAGTTGGAGCGCTGGAGAGGGTGACCAGTGTTCCGGCAGCTTCATACCGGACAGCGGGGCTGGAGGACTGGAGAAGGTTGTAGATGCAGCGGATGAAGCGAGCTCTCTCAGAAGGGTTAGCATGGCACACCTGCGGGGGAACCACAACAAGTGAAGACTCAATGGATTGTGTTGTTCAGAAGCACAGAGTTGGGCGGTCATTACTAACACAAACCTTGTATATCAGCTCAACGATGACCAACTGCAGGATGTCCCCAAATGTCTGCACTTGGTCAATGCAGGTGCTCAGGTAATCCAGGGCCCGGTCCTAAGGGACATACACAGTAACAAGTCAAATCGCTGCAGAGTTGCTCCCAGAGCTCAGAATTATACATCCAATGACACCAACCCCCCCAATGGCCAATGAGGTTTCATTCCAGGACACCAACCCCCCAACGGCCAATGAGGTTTCATTCCATGACACAAACCACCCAATAGCCAATGAGGTTTAATTTCATGACATCAACCCACCCAACAGCCAATGAGGTTTCATTCCATGGCACCAACCCCCTCAATAGCCAGTGAGGTTTCATTTAATGACACCAACCCACCCAACAGCCAATGAGGTTTCATTCCATGACACCAACCTCTCCAACAATCAATGTGGTTTCATTCCATGACACCAACCCCCCAACAGCCAATGAGGTTTCATTCCATGACACCAACCCACCCAACAGCCAATGAGGTTTCATTCCATGACACCAACCTCTCCAACAATCAATGGGGTTTCATTCCATGACACCAACCCCCCAACAGCCAATGAGGTTTCATTCCATGACACCAACCCCCTCAACAGCCAATGAAGTTTCATTCCATGACACCAACCTCTCCAACAATCAATGGGGTTTCATTCCATGACCCAACCCCCCTGCTTTGCTTTCTCCTCACCTGGTCGGCATGGATGAGCATCATGAAGGCATTCCTCTTGCAGCTCGCATCTTTCTCATTCACCAGGAAATCATGGATCAGTTCTGGAGCATCTGGGATCAGGTGCTCAAAGTTTCTACAAGGGGGAGCAAAGCAGGACTGAGTAGAACAGTATTAGGGGATAGCTACAAAATAACATGGTTTATGGCAAGTCCAAAGCAAATTCTCCAAAAGCCAAAGGGGAGATACTAATAATCACCATTGGGGCAGTGTTACCCCTAATTCCACGCAAGTCCTGAATCAGATGTGCACAATATGATCTTCCCTGGGGCTCACCTGTAGATGGTGTAGATTGCGAGCACTGCGTTCCTACGCACATAGCTGTGTCGGTGGTCCAGGCAGGCCCGAATCGCAGGCATCAGAGGCTCCAGAAGTTCTGCCTCCTTCAGTTTGCACAAGAATCGTAGTGTAGATCCCCTGATGAACTCATTGGGGTGCTGGAGATCCTGGAAATGGAAAAAACACACCCAAATTACAACCCCAAGTCTGAGCCACCAGAATTTGAACAGAAGCAGAAGAAACTCGCTTTGTGCCTACTAGAAAGTCACCTGAGTAGCAGTTAACTGAGCAACCCAACCAGACCCACTCCCCTCTCACCTTTCTGTAGGCATCACACACCAGGATCATCTCCTGCAATAGTTTCCCATCGGGTGTTGTTTTGGGCACAATCTCCCAGAAGACCAAGAGAAGCTTCTTGATGGTGTGATCCTGCAGTGGCAACACAAAGCGGATGATGGTCATCAGAAGGCCCGGAAGCTTCTCTCCATTCAAGATCATGATGATCACTTTCTTCAAGGCCTCCGTCTTGGACTTCACATCTCCTTTCTCTGCGGGTAGAGAAGAATAGAGTGTTATCTGCATCCAGAGACCCATATTTCTAGCTATTCATTACTAAGGCAGAATAACAAAGGGGGCTGGAGGGGTCTTACCCAGATCTGCCTTCAGAGTAATTTCAGATGGAGGTTCCGAGTCCATTGGGACGTTAATGAGAGTGTAACACACATTCTCTGCGGCAGTCATGGTGCCGGGTGGTTCAGTCTTCAGATTATCTGCTGTATGATATGAGGAGGTGGCCCTGGAGCATTACAATTAAACATTACAATTAAACATTACCTCAATTAGTATTAGCACAATGGGGTATTATACATGGAATTGGCCCTGTATTTATCTGCTGTGTGTTCTGGGTATTATACATGGAAATGGCCCTGTATTTATACTGCTGTGTGTTCTGGGGTATTATACATGGAATTGGCACTGTATTTATCTGCTGTGTGTTCTGGGGTATTATACATGGAATTGGTCCTGTATTTATCTGCTGTGTGTTCTGGGGTATTATACATGGAATTGGCACTGTATTTATCTGCTGTGTGTTCTGGGGTATTATACATGGAATTGGTCCTGTATTTATCTGCTGTGTGTTCTGGGGTATTATACATGGAATTGGTCCTGTATTTATCTGCTGTGTGTTCTGGGGTATTATACATGGAATTGGCCCTGTATTTATCTGCTGTGTGTTCTGGGTATTATACATGGAAATGGCCCTGTATTTATACTGCTGTGTGTTCTGGGGTATTATACATGGAATTGGCCCTGTATTTATCTGCTGTGGGTTCTGGGGTATTATACATGGAATTGGTCCTGTATTTATCTGCTGTGTGTTCTGGGGTATTATACATGGAATTGGTCCTGTATTTATCCTGCTGTGTGTTCTGGGGTATTATACATGGAATTGGCACTGTATTTATCTGCTGTGTGTTCTGGGTATTATACATGGAAATGGCCCTGTATTTATACTGCTGTGTGTTCTGGGGTATTATACATGGAATTGGTCCTGTATTTATCTGCTGTGTGTTCTGGGGTATTATACATGGAATTGGTCCTGTATTTATCTGCTGTGGGTTCTGGGGTATTATACATGGAATTGGCCCTGTATTTATCTGCTGTGTGTTCTGGGGTATTATACATGGAATTGGCCCTGTATTTATCTGCTGTGTGTTCTGGGTATTATACATGGAAATGGCCCTGTATTTATACTGCTGTGTGTTCTGGGGTATTATACATGGAATTGGCCCTGTATTTATCTGCTGTGGGTTCTGGGGTATTATACATGGAATTGGTCCTGTATTTATCTGCTGTGTGTTCTGGGGTATTATACATGGAATTGGTCCTGTATTTATCCTGCTGTGTGTTCTGGGGTATTATACATGGAATTGGCACTGTATTTATCTGCTGTGTGTTCTGGGTATTATACATGGAAATGGCCCTGTATTTATACTGCTGTGTGTTCTGGGGTATTATACATGGAATTGGTCCTGTATTTATCTGCTGTGTGTTCTGGGGTATTATACATGGAATTGGTCCTGTATTTATCTGCTGTGTGTTCTGGGGTATTATACATGGAATTGGCACTGTATTTATCTGCTGTGTGTTCTGGGTATTATACATGGAATTGGCCCTGTATTTATCTGCTGTGTGTTCTGGGTATTATACATGGAATTGGCCCTGTATTTATCTGCTGTGTGTTCTGGGTATTATACATGGAATTGGCCCTGTATTTATCTGCTGTGTGTTCTGGGGTATTATACATGGAATTGGCCCTGTATTTATCTGCTGTGTGTTCTGGGGTATTATACATGGAATTGGCCCTGTATTTATCTGCTGTGTGTTCTGGGGTATTATACATGGAATTGGCCCTGTATTTATCTGCTGTGTGTTCTGGGGTATTATACATGGAATTGGCCCTGTATTTATCTGCTGTGTGTTCTGGGGTATCATACATGGAATTGGCCCTGTATTTATCTGCTGTGTGTTCTGGGGTATTATACATGGAATTGGCCCTGTATTTATCCTGCTGTGTGTTCTGGGGTATTATACATGGAATTGGCACTGTATTTATCTGCTGTGTGTTCTGGGGTATTATACATGGAATTGGCCCTGTATTTATCCTGCTGTGTGTTCTGGGGTATCATACATGGAATTGGCCCTGTATTTATCTGCTGTGTGTTCTGGGGTATTATACATGGAATTGGCCCTGTATTTATCCTGCTGTGTGTTCTGGGGTATTATACATGGAATTGGCCCTGTATTTATCTGCTGTGTGTTCTGGGGTATTATACATGGAATTGGCCCTGTATTTATCCTGCTGTGTGTTCTGGGGTATTATACATGAAATTGGTCCTGTATTTATCCTACTGTGTGTGCAGCACTCACTCACACTCACTGACACTCACTAACACTCACTCAGTCTCACTGACACTCGCTCACACTTACTAACACTCACTCTCACCGACACTCGCTCACTCACTGACACTTGCTCACTCAGACTTACTAACACTCACTCACACTCACTCACTCAGTTAGGGGCAGCTAGGCTGGCGGAGGGAGGGGGTCTATGTGGGGTGGGGGTTTTAATAAAGGGTTTGTTTGTCCTTTAAGTTAACTTTTAGTATCTTATAGACTGGCTCATTAGAAGTACATTTTGAGTTGGCCTTTTTTTTTTAGTTTTTGAATGATTTCCCTTCTTCTTCTGACTCTTTCCAGCTTTCACATGGGGGTCACTGACCCCATCTAAAAAACAAATGTTCTGTAAGGCCACACATTTAGGGGCAGATTTATCAAGGGTCGAATTTCGAAGTAAAAAATACTTCGAAATTCGACCGTCTAATTAAAATACGCCGAATTCAAACTTTTTTCATCGAATTTGTGCATTCTGCGGTCGAAGTAAAATCGATCGACGTATTAACGTATTTTAACGTATGATTGAACGATTTTACTTCGACTTCAAAGGAATGCTGTAGAAGGTCCCCATAGGCTAACATAGCACTTCGGCGGGTTTGATTTGGAAAAGTATTGAAGTCGAAGTTTTTTTAAAGAGACAGTACTTCAATTATCGAATGGTTGAATATTCGAATTTTACTTCGAAATGAAGCCGAAGTATCGTATTCGATGGTCGAAGTATCCAAAAAAAATGACCTCTCCTGTTCATAATCCAGTGTGACAAATAGAAAGGAGAATAAATTAGCAGCATGGCCCCTCCCACAACTGACTGTCACATAAAACAAGACTCGCTGCCACTTGGGCTACAGGGAATTAGAGGGAACACGGGGGTGTCTGCCCATCTGCCCCCCCCTTATATCAACACTTAATTCCCCACAATAAGATTTAACCCTCCTGTGACACAAGGACACTTTCCTGCAGTGTCGCAAAACCCCTGATGAGACCAGACAGACTTCCCCAGAGTCGAGTGATATTAACTCAGGGGAGGCAGCAGCAGCAGGGCCAAGAGCGGATTCTATGGAGGAGTGACGTGTGAGTATCCAGGTGTGAGCTCTTACCTGCGGCTCCGGCCTCGCTCCGTTCCAGGGAGATACTGACCGCTCTCTGGGTGACGTGGAAGCGCTGGCGGAGCGCAGGACAACTCACTACTACGGAAGCCGGGGAGGGGAACCGGAAGACTCGCAAAAACGCGGACAGCTGACGTCACTGGTAGTTCAAAGAAGATCTGCGGAAGGGAGCGACTCTGCAAACCGGAAACCAGCAGCTGGAACGCATAATCCAGGAAATAGCTCCGTTTTATGGAACGCAAACAAACAGGGCGAGGAAACAGAAGGTAAAAAAAGAATTGAGCAGCAGCCACGAACTGACATTGGTGTCGTTTGTCCTTTATACTTACATGTACGTTTTATTTTCCTGTAGGGATGTGTGTGAGTGTGGCAGGGCTGCTCACAAGTCAGTACAGACTGCAGCAGGAATATCCGGGTTACAAACGAGGGAAATCCAACTCTTGTGGAAATAAAGTCCTTCCTGTGTATTTCTATGGCGTTTCCCTTCTATTAAAGGGCCGGTTCACCTTTAAATGAACTCTTAGTATGTTCCACAATCTCAGCAACAACTTTTCAATTGGTCTTCATTCTTTATTTTTTTTTTTATAGTTTTAGAATTATTTCCATTGTTCTTCTGCCTCTTTCCAATGGGGTCAAAAGCCATAAAAAAGCCATAAGTCAAAAGCCATAAAAAATAAAAACCAATTGCAAATTATTTCAGGATATCCCTCTATCTATACATCATACTGACAGGGGGTTATTTATCAAAGTCCGAATTTATCTCAATATTTTCTACGACAAACTCTGATCAAATCCGCTCAGGTTTTCAATGCTTATTTATTAATACATTTTCCCTAAAATTTGCTTTGCATGAAAAAAAAATCAGATTTTCATATTTTTTTCGGATTTTTCCATCCAATTTTCACAATTTTATCCCGAAGGGGTATTGCACGAAACCCAGCGCACATCCCATTGACTTATATGGAACCTCGACAGGTCTGAGATGCTGGATTTTCAGATTCGGACTTTTCCACCCTCGGTGTTTAATAAATTCCGAAAAATTCATGATTTTTTTTAAAAGTCCAGTTTTATAAAAAAAAAATATAGATTTTTGCATTCGGAGTTTAGTAATTAAGCGCCTTAATTTAAAGGTAAACAAACCCTTTAAAAACATGGACATTTTTCAGGTTTAGGTCAGGTAGTAACTGTAATAAAGTTGTCTCAGAAACTCACACTCAGGTGAAGGTTGAATGGGAAATGTCCTTGCTGCAACTCTGAGCATTAAAGACACTACAGGCAGAAGGAGTTGTAGCGAGTAGCAACAAGAGCTGGAGGGTGACTCATTGGATATCCCTAAGCTTCATTACTTTCTCAATCATGTATCAGGGCAGAGGCTCTTGGTTACCACCGTCCTATGATAGACTGTAAGGACAGGGCTAGGACTCTTATTAAAGGGGTCCGGTCACCCAAACATAAAAAAAAACTGTATAATGAAAGTTCTTTACAAATTTATTAAAACATCCATATCAATTATAAAGTTATTAAATATCTCAGCTGTCAATCATTTATTGCCGGCACCACCTCTATCCCGTAGGCACAGAGAGGGAGCAGGGAGTTACTTTAACTTTCCATTCTGCACTTCTACACGTTACTCCCCTCCTCGCATCTCATTTTGTCAACCAGTGCATGGCCATCAATTAATACGATTTCGAGATCATACAAAACTTGCCTTAATAAGGGGTCATTTATCAACACTGTGCATGTTTGCCCATGGACAGTAACCCATGGCAACCATTCAGATTGCTGCATTCATTGTCCTACTTGCGGCTGCCTTCAAAAATCTGATCACTGATTGGTTGCTAGAGGTAACTGCCCATGGGCGAATATGCCCGGTCTTGATAAATGAGCCCCAGTGTGTACAAATGGCTGCTGCCTCCTTGATTGTGAACTCTCAGACTGAAGGGAACAATATTTATATCATTTCTATGGTGTAAGTAAAGTTTATTTTGCTTGACTAATGAATATGGATTTATTTGTAGAATGAAACCGCTGAAACAAACTGAAGAGGGAAAAAAAATCCTTTATTTTTTTTAGTGGCTTTTACAACCGTAGACACAATATCATACAAAATATAAGGCAATGCCTGAAACTGTTTTTTTTTTTTTTAATTCAGAAGAGCATTATGTATGTAGGACTGGATCTGCAAGTGAAGATAAGTTTCATCAGATCCTCAGGGGCAGGGTCAGGGCGTGGCCTTCATTAGCTTGGAATTTAGTGCTCCATAGGCTCCTCCTGCTTTTCTACTGGTTCCTCAGCAGCGGGTGCAGTCTGAGACAGAGGAAAATAGGAATGTTGGGAAGTTATCCTTGTTAAATGAATTATATTGTGACACCCCTATCTCTGCTCTCACAGCCAAAAACACACACATTTGGTTTACAGAAATAAAATTATTACACATCCAACCAATCTTTCCTGTAGTTATAAGGTTGAATGTGCAGGCGTATCTGTGCTACAGGACTGGGTATTCCCAAATACATGATATCCGCAAGGCTCTATGCTGATTATCCCCATGTCTGTCCTGTGGGGACGGGAGCAGCAGAACATACATAAGAGAGAAGTCATTTACAAAAGAGCTCTAGCCACTAGAGGGAGCTGCTGAGATGTAAAACTAGTTGCCCTGATGGTTTTGCCCCATCAGTTACACCACCGAGTTTCTACATTGTTCCATTTATAATGCAGCATTTACATAAATCCTGTTCCGGGTCAGGCAGATTCAGGGAGATTAGTCGTCTTGCGACAAATCTCCTTTTCTTCAGGAGCAACTAGCTAGGGGAGATTAGTCGCCCGGAGACTAAACTCCCCAAATCTGCCTGTGTGCCCTGACCCTAACTGTCATTTACACAACTCATTGGGCTGACAGTTACAAAACACCCATGACAGATCCATTGTATCAGAGATTATAGAGAGGCCTCTGACAACTGGTGGGGGATACTGACCTTCCTCTGGGGTCTTTCTTCCAAGCCCTCTAGAAACGAGGCAACATCATCATCATCGTAGATGGTAAACTCCATGTCTTTCCCGACGATGCCGATAGAAACATTCTGAGGAACAAAAAGAGATAAATCACGTTTCCCTGCAGCCTTTTAGTTACGGTTATGAAATAATATCCATTCAGTTGCAGCTTCGGCCGAATCCTTCGCAAACGATTTGCCCGAATACCTAACCGAATCCAAATACGAATTTGCATATGCAAATTAGGGGCAGGAATGGGAATTTTTTTTACTTTGTTTTGTGGCAAAAAGTCCCTTCCCACTCTGCTGAAAAAAGGCAGAATCCTGGCCAAATCCCGAACCGATTCCTGGATTTGGTGCATCCCTAATTGAAATATCTATTTAAAGGTGCGACAGGGAGATATTACCTTAGTAGTGAGATCCTGCTCTGCAGGGAGGGTTTCTCTCAGGCCACGGAGTCCATGTTTCACCAGCTCACTCAGATTACCTGCATGGGGAAACAAAAGCACAAATCTGCCAATCACCATTTAGGCTCACGGTGAAATTTAAAGGGTAACTTAAAATATTAGCCACTCCCTCAAACTCATACATCAGCCTGTAGTACCTTGTATATCTACATTAACAACTTCAATGGTTTTCCTTTCTATCCTGCCTCTCCCCACTCTGGAATATAAAGGGTTTATACAGGAGGCTGTTTGGATTTAGTGGAACCCCCATTTATAGCCACTCCGTAAATAAGCATTCACCCCCAAATGTTTCCCTAACTGGCTCACTTACAGTCCAGAAACTCGGACATGTGTCGCTCCAGGTAAGTGCGCGCTGACTGAGACCTCGCTCCGATGGACATCGCTTTACAGTCAAAGTAGTTGGCGGAGGGGCAAGTCTGGAAAATGTGGGGTCCCATGTCCTGTACAAACAAGAGATATTGGGTTATAATGCGATTATTGTACATTGTACCAAAAATTGTACGTAACCTGTGCAAACTCACAGTTTATACACAACAGTAGATTAGATGTTAATTACTTTAAAACACTACATTTTTTGGTGTTACTGTTCCTTTTATATACGAATGTCTTTTCCAAGTACACAACATACAAGGCATTTTCTTACTGCCAATGGCTTCTGCCATATCCTCCTTCACAGAAGCTCTTACATCTGATTTGATTACATCTGATTATTTTCAGAACATTTTTGACTGCAGATACCCAAAATTGCTTCCGACTCCACAGCTCTGCGTAAAAGCAAGAACATTTCTAAAGGGGAAATAAGCCCTTACATCATATCCAGCGATGAGCAGCCCCACGCCGTACGGTCTCCGTCCGTAACGCTGAGTTGGAATTTGGGTTTCTAAGGTTACAGTTAAAAGAAAACGTTCACTAAAAATAAGACGAAGTTACAAAAATAATGTTTGCCCCTTTTCTGGGGATAAAAGTAGGGATCCAGGATTCGATTCTGGATTCTGTCTTTTTCAGCAGGACTCAGATTCGGCCAAATCCTTCTGCCTGGCTGAACCGAAACCTAATTTGTATATGCAAATTAGGGGCATTGAGGGAAATCGCATGACTGTCACAAAACAAGGAAGTAAAAAATATGCCCCCCTCTAATTTGCATATGCAAATTAAGATCCGGTTTGGTATTCAGCCAAATCTTTCACAAAGATTCGGGGGTTCAGCCGAATCCAAAATAGTGGATTCCTATGTAAAAGCCACAATTCTGTGTTCAGAAGAACTGGCGGCGCCAGTCGGGTACAGAGACCCCTAGAAAGCTGATCTAGAAAAGTCTGGAATCTAGAACAATGTATCTTGAGACAACACCGAGACTCCCGGGAAATGAAAGGATACTGCTTCCAATCTGGGAGACCAGTCGAGAAACTGGAAGGGGGCGATCGAACACGAAGCGAGAGTCCAGACACTCCTGCCGCATGAAGTTGCTGCAAAACAAGAGAGAGAGTCAGCGGTGCGTAACACTTGTTTAACTATACGTGGGTATCTATGGGCAGCAGCAGCAACGGGACAGAACATTACTCACCACAGCAGGCGGGCATCAGCAGTGAGACCGGCAATGGAAATACCAACGTGACTGTCCACATTGAGAATTTTCTTCTGATGAGCTGCCAGTTCTGACTGTGCCCTCTGTACAGAAACAACAGGAGGGTCCAATAAGGAATTAGGGAGTTGTAAGAGATGTACCACTTATTAGATCAATACAAGTGATGCTTTAGAGCAGGGGTCCCCAACCTTTTTTTTACCCGTGAACCAGATGCAAATGTAAAAAGAGTTGGGGGGCAACACAATCATGTAAAAGTCCCATGGCGTGCCAAACAAAGGCTGTGATTGGCTATTTGGTAGCCCCTATGTGGACTTGAAGCCTACAGGAGGCTCTACTTGGCACTATATATAGTCTTTATGCAATTAAAACTTGCCTCCAAGCCAGAAATTCAAAAATAAGCACCTGCTTTGAGGACACAGAGAGCAACATCCACGGGGTCGGAGAGCAACATGTTGCTCGCGAGCTACTGGTTGGGGATCACTGCTTTAGAGCCTGTCTCTTTAATAAGAGGGATGAGAATTTACAACGTTGCCGTAACTGATGGAGGCAGCAGTAAAGTGCAGCTATAGACAAGCACAGAAGGAGGAATGAGAAGGGCTGAGCTGCATCTGTCTGCATCTACAGATATTGCTGGGAGAGGCGCCGACCCCTCCAGACAGCACCGGGCTATTATCATCAGGAGAGATTAGGGGAAATTAGGTATTTGTGCAAGGGCTGAGCTGCACCCACTGATGCTGGAGATTGAAGGGACCTACCGTAACCTACAGGAGATGCCATCGACTTACCTTTAAAGCTACAAGCACGGCGTGAGTTTTGGACTTGAGTCCGACGGTGGCAGAGCCCTGCTTCACGGCCTCCATTGCATACTCAATCTGATGAATACGGCCCTGGGGGGAAAGAAATGCTCAGCACCAACTCTCAGTAACTTCTCTGCACAGATTCAAGGGGTGCTTCACCTTTAGTATGTTATAGAATAGCCAATTCTAAGCAAGTTTTCCACTGGTTTTCATTTTTTATTTTTAATAGTTCTGAAACTATTTGCTTTCTTCACTGACCCCTGATCTAAAAAACAAATGCTCTGTAAGGCTATAAATGGTTACTTTTTATTACTCATATTCCTATTCAGGCCTCAATTCATATCCAGTCTCTTATTTAAAGCAGTGCATGGTTGCTAGGGGGATTTGGACCCTAGCAATCAGATGGCTGAAATTGCTGAATAAAAAGCTAAATAAGTCAAAAACCACAAATAATAAAAAATTAAAACCAATAGCAAATTGTCTCAGTCTGATGTAGAGAGTGATATTCTAACAGTTAATTTAGAGGTGAACAACCTCTTTAAGGGAGAGCAATAGTTTCATTCTAAACATGTGACTAATATTTCAGGAACACAGACCCGCCCCTGCAGAACCCAACAGAAAAGCGAGTGAGGGACACTCACACCTTACAACCAATCTGTAAACTTACTATCAATATGAGGATAGCATTCTCCAGCAATGGGAGCTACTTATGATACTGCCCAGACCCAATTAATACTTAATACTCCACTAAACAGTGATTCTTCTGACAGTAACATTCCTATTCATTATTACCTGAGGGCTCCACACGGTAACATCGTTGTCATACTGATTGCGGAACTAGGAGAGAAAAGACACAACATTGTTACAACCCAGTTAGCCCAACACAACTGTCTTCTGCGACATTGTTTCAGGAGTCAGAGGCAGCATTGAAGAGTATATAACCAGACAGTAATCAGTTACACAGAACTATAAACCCAGTGAGAATGAGGAATGAATGGATATTGGGAAGTTGTATCAGGAGTCAGAGGCAGCAGTGCAGAGAAGATAAAGGGACAGACACAATGACAGTTACACAGAACTATAAACCCAGTGAGAATGAGGAATGAATGGATATTGGGAAGTTGTATCAGGAGTCAGAAGCAGCAGTGCAGAGAAGAGAAAGGGACAGACACAATGACAGTTACACAGAACTATAAACCCAGTGAGAATGAGGAATGAATGGATATTGGGAAGTTGTATCAGGAGTCAGAAGCAGCAGTGCAGAGAAGAGAAAGGGACAGACACAATGACAGTTACACAACTATAAACCCAGTGAGAATGAGGAATGAATGGATATTGGGAAGTTGTATCAGGAGTCAGAAGCAGCAGTGCAGAGAAAGGGACAGACACAATGACAGTTACACAGAACTATAAACCCAGTGAGAATGAGGAATGAATGGATATTGGGAAGTTGTATCAGGAGTCAGAAGCAGCAGTGCAGAGAAAGGGACAGACACAATGACAGTTACACAGAACTATAAACCCAGTGAGAATGAGGAATGAATGGATATTGGGAAGTTGTATCAGGAGTCAGAAGCAGCAGTGCAGAGAAAGGGACAGACACAATGACAGTTACACAGAACTATAAACCCAGTGAGAATGAGGAATGAATGGATATTGGGAAGTTGTATCAGGAGTCAGAAGCAGCAGTGCAGAGAAAGGGACAGACACAATGACAGTTACACAGAACTATAAACCCAGTGAGAATGAGGAATGAATGGATATTGGGAAGTTGTATCAGGAGTCAGAAGCAGCAGTGCAGAGAAAGGGACAGACACAATGACAGTTACACAGAACTATAAACCCAGTGAGAATGAGGAATGAATGGATATTGGGAAGTTGTATCAGGAGTCAGAAGCAGTGCAGAGAAGAGAAAGGGACAGACACAATGACAGTTACACAGAACTATA
The DNA here is from genome assembly GCA_038501925.1 of Xenopus petersii. Taxonomy (NCBI): domain Eukaryota; kingdom Metazoa; phylum Chordata; class Amphibia; order Anura; family Pipidae; genus Xenopus; species Xenopus petersii. Next base: position 1,848,838 of record CM076678.1, on the reverse strand, counting down.
AACCCAGTGAGAATGAGGAATGAATGGATATTGGGAAGTTGTATCAGGAGTCAGAAGCAGCAGTTCAGAGAAGAGAAGCAGAATTTGTTTGGGAAACACTTCTAGGGGGTAAATTGCTGTTAAAGGGAACTATGAGGGAATAAATTGTTGGATGTTGAGTCACAAGTGAAAGTGAAACAATGAGGGGAGAGTAATTATAAGTAAATATTAATGATTTTATATCCCTGGGGGAAGTGGTTGTCAGTCTGAGGTGCAGGTGAGACATATAATACATATAATACATAGAATATAATATATAACTGTACATAGAATAAGAGAATATACAATTCCAGCTCGTGTCTCATTGGTGCAGAGGGAACACAATAGAGAAGATGAGTGTGTAAGGGGGGGCACAATGATACAGTTGGGGGGCAGAGAATGTGGGAAAGGTTAAAGGTCAGTCAGGAGGGGGTGCTGGGAGTTGCAGTCACCCAATGACAGGAGGAGCCGAGACAGAACTAGAGACACAAGTGCAGCTGCTGCAGAAGCTCTTGGAGGCGCCACACGTCACTTCCGCGTTAACTCGGGGCCCAACTGAGCTAATTCGGTGGAGCGGGTAAAGCAGTGGCTTCAGTCACAGACACAGGAATACTCACCATACTGCCACTAACTGCTGAATAATGCTGCCGGCTCCACGATCCACTACTCCGGTCTGGCTCAGAAAAAAGGGGACGCGCCGGAAACAAGAGAAAGTACTTCGCTCGGGGATTGGTTTATCTGGTCTGGCTACATCAGCAAACGAGAAGGGGCGGGGCCAGAGAGAAAAAGCGAAGGCTGACTATTCTATTTGCCGGCCGCTACCGTCACGTGACTAAGTGCTGATTCACTGAACTTTATTAACCTCAGACATGATGAACAGTGTGAGTGTAGGGGAGGTGCTTGTTATTCTCTAGTACTGCCGTTAGTGTTGGTGGGAAAGATAAAGGAAGAGAAGAAAGACTGTAATTTCCTTCCTACTGTCCCTCTTATTATATTGCACTGAAACTAGGGACACTTCCTCCTACTTCTAGACTGGCTAATTCTCTGCAACTTTTCAATTGGTCTTTGTTATTTACTCTTCATACTTCTTAAATTATTTCCCTTCTTCTTCTTTCGACTCTTTCCACTGGTGGTCACTGACCCCATCTAATGTCTTGTTATTGCTACTTTTTATCACTCATCTTTGTATTCAGGCCTCTCCTGTTCATATTCCAGTCTCTTATTCAAATCAGTGCATGGTTGCTAGGGGAATTTGGACCCTAGCAACCAGACGGCTGAAATTACAAACTGGAGAGCTGCTAAATAAAAAGCTAAATAAGTAAAAAACCAGAAATATGTATTTATTAGAAGAGGCTCATGGTGTAAGCGAAGAGTAGTGGGTACAGGTCACAGGTATCAGGAGACTTAGCAAAATACACAAGTGTCACCAAGAAACTGTTACAATGTCTGAAGTCTAACCCAGGAGTAGTGGTTGCAGGTCTCTGGCTCCCTGTCCTGCTGGGAAATGTGGGGTGTAACCTATGAGTAGTGACCATGTGGCTGGAGTACAAACCTCCCAACATTTGGAAATAGAAAGTGGGACAAAAAAATTTGTCGCACATAGCATGGTGTAATTTTGTGACCACACCCATTTTATGGCCACACCCCCTAAGTACCACATACTGGCTATGGAAAGTTTCAACACATTTCTGGCAGTTTTAGGATCAGGTTTTATGTGTTGTTAAAAGGTTTGCTAATGAATATGAATTGCTCTTTAAACTGCAAGTCTCCGTTCTCCCAAGAGACCTGCTTATCTTAAATTGTTACAATTTTTTCTTTGCTTATCTTAAATTGTTACAATTTTTCTTTACTTATCTTATATTGTTACAATTGTTTCTTTGCTTATCTTAAATTGTTACAATTGCTTCCTTGCATATCTTATATTGCTACAATTGTTTATCTTCTTATCTTACATTGTTATAATTGTTTCTTTGTTTACCTTAAATAGGTACAATTGTTTCTTTGCTTATTTTAAATTGTTGCAATTGTTTCTTTGCTTATCTTAAATTGTTACAGTTTTTTCTTTTCTGAAATTGTTACAGTTGTTTCCTTCCTTGTCTTAAATTCTTACAATTGTTTCTTTGATTGTCTTTTTTTTTTGTTTTGCTTATCTTAAATTGCTACAATTTTTCTTTACTTATCCTATATTGTTACAATTGTTTATTTGCTTATCTTAAATTGTTACAATTGTTCCTTTGCTCATCTTAAATTGCTACAATTGTTTATTTGCTTATCTTACATTGTTACAATTGTTTCTTTGCTTATCTTAAATTGTTACAATTGTTTTTTGTTTATCTTAAATTGCTAAATTTTTTCTTTACTTATCTTATATTATTACAATTGTTTATTTACTTATCTTAAATTGTTACAATTGTTCCTTTGCTCGTCTTAAATTGCTACAATTGTTTCTTTGCTTATCTTAAATTGTTACATTGTTTCTTTGTTTACCTTAAATGGGTACAATTGTTTCTTTGCTTATCTTAAATTGTTGCAATTGTTTCTTTGCTTACCTTAAATTGTTGCAGTTTTTTCTTTTCTTAAATTGTTACAGTTGTTTCCTTCCTTATCTTAAATTGTTGCAATTGTTTCTTTGCTTATATTAAATTGTTACAATTATTTCTTTGCTTATCTTAAACTCTTACAAATGTATCTAAGTGCAGCTGCCAATGTATCCTGGGTTTTCTGCTAAAAGTCTCTTATTTAATTAATTTTTAGACAATTTGTTTCTTTTTCTGGCTGTCCAGTGCAGGAGATCAAAGAGAAAGTCTGGAAATTTCAATAACAATCCGGGACTGCGGAGTGAGCTGTGAAAATCGGGACTTTCGCATGAAAATCATTAGATGCCCAGCACGGGGTATACCGAGACTGTTACTGTGCTTTGTTCTCTGACATGGGGTTTCGGGAGGGTGCAGGGAGTTGTTTCTTTTATGGTTGCACATAGTTTACTGTTCCCTTTGAGTTGTTTTTGTTAGTTGCACAAGTCTTCTTTAAAGCCTGGACTGGTACCGATAATTAAGTGTCTCTAGATAAAAAAACGCGTTAGGACTCATTGTTTCAGCTAATGGAACGAACGAAAGTTTTATCTTTTATCAGCTGATTCCAGGAGTGCGGCTTCAGGATGTCGTTGGAATTAGTCCCAAAGCTACAGGTTCAGGGAGCTGCACCCGAGACACCGGACGCCATCGATGAGTGCGAAACATTTATTGCCTAAATTGCAACATTCACTTGTGTAGGGCTTGAGCCTGAACGAGATAAATCTCAGGTCTTACACTCATGTCCTTTCGCACAGGGTCAGCCAAACTTTTGAAATTATTTCACGGCCGGGATTGAGCAGCAAATTTCCTCTTTTCGTGTGTAAATCACAATAAATTCTGTGTCTGACACAATCAATGTTCTGTGCGGCTCTACTGACAAAAGAACATTTTATTACTCCTACAGTGTTATATATAGATAGAATATTCTTTTTATTTCTATTATAGTTCCACTATAACCTAATATTCTGCTGAATTGTGCTTAGTACAGAGGGATACTATGCTGTCATAGTTTTATGGGAGGAGGGAGGTGCCATATTGATTCCCTTAGACAGTACAGTATGAGGGTATAGCTTATTGTGTGCCCAGAACATTCCTTCTCTGTATATTTGTATTTATACATATGGGAGGAGGAGGTGCCAAATTGATTCCCTTAGACAGTACAGTATGAGGTTATAGCTTATTGTGTGCCCAGAACATTCCTTCTCTGTATATTTGTATTTATACATATGGGAGGAGGTGCCATATTGATTCCCTTAGACAGTACAGTATGAGGGTATAGCTTATTGTGTGCCCAGAACATTCCTTCTCTGTATATTTGTATTTATACATATGGGAGGAGGAGGTGCCATATTGATTCCCTTAGACAGTACAGTATGAGGGTATAGCTTATTGTGTGCCCAGAACATTCCTTCTCTGTATATTTGTATTTATACATATGGGAGGAGGGAGGTGCCATATTGATTCCCTTAGACAGTACAGTATGAAGGTATAGCTTATTGTGTGCCCAGAACATTCCTTCTCTGTATATTTGTATTTATACATATGGGAGGAGGAGGTGCCATATTGATTCCCTTAGACAGTACAGTATGAGGGCATAGCTTATTGTGTGCCCAGAACATTCCTTCTCTGTATATTTGTATTTATACATATGGGAGGAGGTGCCATATTGATTCCCTTAGACAGTACAGTATGAGGGTATAGCTTATTGTGTGCCCAGAACATTCCTTCTCTGTATATTTGTATTTATACATATGGGAGGAGGAGGTGCCATATTGATTCCCTTAGACAGTACAGTATGAGGGTATAGCTTATTGTGTGCCCAGAACATTCCTTCTCTGTATATTTGTATTTATACATATGGGAGGAGGAGGTGCCATATTGATTCCCTTAGACAGTACAGTATGAGGGTATAGCTTATTGTGTGCCCAGAACATTCCTTCTCTGTATATTTGTATTTATACATATGGGAGGAGGAGGTGCCATATTGATTCCCTTAGACAGTACAGTATGGGGGTATAGCTTATTGTGTGCCCAGAACATTCCTTCTCTGTATATTTGTATTTATACATATGGGAGGAGGTGCCATATTGATTCCCTTAGACAGTACAGTATGAGGGTATAGCTTATTGTGTGCCCAGAACATTCCTTCTCTGTATATTTGTATTTATACATATGGGAGGAGGAGGTGCCATATTGATTCCCTTAGACAGTACAGTAGGAATTTAGCAAGATAAGTTCTAACAAAAATCCCATTTGATATCAGATGACTGGAGGCAAAATTGTTTCAAAGAAACCCTGTTTGCAGTCTGTGTTATTCCTATACAAAAATGTTTGGGTGCGGTTGCCCCCTTGCTGAGCCACAGACTGATATTAGAGCGTCAGCTGATAGACGAGCAGTAATGGGCAGCAATGAATACAGGACCCCTCAGTGTGTGATTGAAACTGAATCATGAGATCCTATGTTGCACAACGTTTCCCTAAAATGTGAAGCCTCCAAAAACAAAGAGAACAATGTGTAACACCCAGGTTTTAAAAATTAAAAAAACACTTCTCGCCCCTAAATACAAAATAAAGTGAGAAATGATGAGAGACCCTCTTGCTCATGTCGATCCACTTATTCTGCACAAACACTTCCTTCTGGGAATTCAGCTTTACAAAGAAACTAAAATGTTCTCAAAGCTTCATAAGATTATCTTAGCTATCCATTAAATATATCACATAGCAGGTATAGTAGGGAGAGATGTGTCTATAGTAATAGTGGATAATAGTCTCTGGGAAGGGAGTGTGACTGTGGGATAGCAGGTATAGTAGGGAGAGATGGTGCCTATAGTAACAGTGGGATAATAGTCTCTGGGAAGAGAGTGTGACTGTGGGATAGCAGGTATAGTAGGGAGAGATGTGTCTATAGTAACAGTGGATAATAGTCTCTGGGAAGGGAGTGTGACTGTGGGATAGCAGGTATAGTAGGGAGAGATGGTGCCTATAGTAACAGTGGATAATAGTCTCTGGGAAGGGAGTGTGACTGTGGGATAGCAGGTATAGTAGGGAGAGATGTGTCTATAGTAACAGTGGATAATAGTCTCTGGGAAGGGAGTGTGACTGTGGGATAGCAGGTATAGTAGGGAGAGATGGTGTCTATAGTAACAGTGGATAATAGTCTCTGGGAAGGGAGTGTGACTGTGGGATAGTAGGTATAGTAGGGAGAGATGTGTCTATAGTAACAGTGGATAATAGTCTCTGGGAAGGGAGTGTGACTGTGGGATAGCAGGTATAGTAGGGAGAGATGGTGCCTATAGTAACAGTGGGTAATAGTCTCTGGGAATGGACCAGGGCTGTACAACAATATCCCAACATTCTATAACATTTCAGTATATACCAAATGCTTTTGCTGGGAGCTGTAGTTCAGTAACAGCTGGAGGGCAGCATGTTGGATATTCCCAGATCAGATAATGTTTCTCTCAGTATAACTGGGAGCTCACATTCCTGTGCTGCTCCCCCCAGGCCAGGATCACTGCCGGAGGTGAATGCCCCTCTCTGTTCCTCGCTGGGACCGGCCCTGTTTTCCTTGCAGTGGGGAAATGCTCTGCAGAGTTGGAAATTTTGGTTGCGGAACAAGAGAAAAACAAATCCCGTCTCGATGCCGAACGCTGACGTCAAGGGCTGACATTTTGTCAACAAAGAGGAAGTAATTTTTTGGGCATCAGCTCATCAGAGACTGCGGAAAGTGGGTTCTACCTAATGGCTTTTTAGAATATTTATTTTGAGTGGGAGATGTTGGTCCTGTTTTGTGTCTCTAGAGAAAATGATTGTTGGATAATGGGTGAGTTTTGTTTGGCATTGACACCTGTAACCCAAAGGGGAGGTCCATTGCACAAAACTGGGGTACATTGAATAATATCAGTGTGTAAAGATGAAGATAATCATTGAGCTGTTTCCTTCCTTACTATACATTTATTCCAGTTAGAGCAGCTGCTTACTACTTAAAGGGCAGTGTTCCCCTTTATCTGGTATGACCTCAATGAAAAAAGCTTGCACAAACCTAATATTTGACTTATAATTAGGAGATATCTGTGGATTTTGTTATTTTTTGCATTAAACAGTGTTCGTATGAGCGCCATCAAAAGTAATATACAGTCCTGTGATAAGCCTCTGTATAAACAAATCCCTCCCTTACTCTAGCTGCAGTCTCTTACACTTTAAGAGAAGGAGCAGCTCATTATACACTGAACTGCTCATTCCACTAGCCTTTAGCCTGGGCCCCCTTAGCTCATAACAAGGTTACAGATATATAGAAACATTGGGGTGTCACCCTGCTATAGTTCCAGGGGTACCCAGGGTACAAATAAGCACTCACCCCAAATCTCCCCCTAACTGACCTTCAGACTGGGCCCCCCTTAGCTCATAACAAGGTTACAGATATATAGAAACATTGGGGTAACAGACACCCTGCTATAGTTCCAGGGGTACCCAGGGTACAAATAAGCACTCACCCCAAATCTCCCCCTAACTGACCTTCAGACTGGGCCCCCCTTAGCTCATAACAAGGTTACAGATATATAGAAACATTGGGGTAACAGACACCCTGCTATAGTTCCAGGGGTACCCAGGGTACAAATAAGCACTCACCCCAAATCTCCCCCTAACTGACCTTCAGACTGGGCCCCCTTAGCTCATAACAAGTTTACAGAAATATAGAAACATTGGGGTGTCACCCTGCTATAGTTCCAGGGGTACCCAGGACACAAATAAGCACTCACCCCAAATCTCCCCCTAACTGGCCTTTAGCCTGGACCCCCTTAGCTCATAACAAGGTTACAGATATATAGAAACATTGGGGTGTCACCCTGCTATAGTTCCAGGGGTACCCAGGGTACAAATAAACACTCACCCCAAATCTCCCCCTAACTGGCCTTCAGACTGGGCCCCCTTAGCTCATAACAAGGTTACAGATATATAGAAACATTGGGGTAACAGACACCCTGCTATAGTTCCAGGGGTACCCAGGACACAAATAAGCACTCACCCCAAATCTCCCCCTAACTGGCCTTTAGCCTGGACCCCCTTAGCTCATAACAAGGTTACAGATATATAGAAACATTGGGGTGTCACCCTGCTATAGTTCCAGGGGTACCCAGGGCATATTGACAGAATGTTCTGTTATACAATTAGCGGGAATCTCAGCTGCCATAAAGCAGGACAGGACGGTTGTTTTGGGAAAGCAGGAAGGAAACATTTTCATTTTATTTAGGAAGGACAAATCTGAGTAAGTAAATATTTGTTTTCAGTTATTCCTGCTCCACTCGTTAATACATAATGTTATTAGGAAGTAAGATCATTTGCTGAATTCTCTTTACATAATTTAATAAACGCAGAAATCAATACAATGACCAATGGGAAATAATACAGAGGTGCCCAAAACTGTATTACAGTAAAGGATGATTTTTCTGCTGCATCAATGTGATTCCGAGCAATTGCTGCACATACAGAGCCTTCTTGCCTGGTCACCGGCTCAGCAGCTTCTCAAACATTAGAAATGAATAGCGACGATTGTTTCTCTGCTGCCAAGAGCGGGTACAGAGTGGCGCGTGCCAAGTCTGAAGAATGCGCAGCCCTAATTGAGGTCTAACCCACGCTAAGTATTACCTGGCACCTTCATTTACACTCCGCAGCCTCGGCAAAGTAAACACACTGCTCATTAATCAGCTCATTACAACATGGTATTCTGATTAATTAACATAAATATTTAGTTAATCACCAGACAAATCCATCTGTTCCACTTCATCAGGGATCGGCGTCCCCTTATTCTTATTCTTTAAATTTAAATTAGTCGTATGCTACAAACAATGGGAGGATTCTATGCCCAGGAGCTTACATTCTAAATGACAAGTGTATATTCTGCTCTCATTTCCCTACAGAAATAGGGATTGGTAGTACTAGATAGGTACCTAATATATAGAGACAAGAGGAAAGTGTTGGAAGGGTTACTGTCTGTTCTCTCTCATTTCCCTACAGAAATAGGGATTGGTAACACTAGATAGGTACCTAATATATAGAGACAAGAGGAAAGTGTTGGAAGGGTTACTGTCTGCTCTCTCTCATTTCCCTACAGAAATAGGGATTGGTAACACTAGATAGGTACCTAATATATAGAGACAAGAGGAAAGTGTTGGAAGGGTTACTGTCTGCTCTCTCTCTCATTTCCCTACAGAAATAGGGATTGGTAACACTAGATAGGTACCTAATATATAGAGACAAGAGGAAAGTGTTGGAAGGGTTACTGTCTGCTCTCTCTCATTTCCCTACAGAAATAGGGATTGGTAACACTAGATAGGTACCTAATATATAGAGACAAGAGGAAAGTGTTGGAAGGGTTACTGTCTGCTCTCTCTCATTTCCCTACAGAAATAGGGATTGGTAACACTAGATAGGTACCTAATATATAGAGACAAGAGGAAAGTGTTGGAAGGGTTACTGTCTGCTCTCTCTCATTTCCCTACAGAAATAGGGATTGGTAGCACTAGATAGGTACCTAATATATAGAGACAAGAGGAAAGTGTTGGAAGGGTTACTGTCTGCTCTCATTTCCCTACAGAAATAGGGATTGGTAACACTAGATAGGTACCTAATATATAGAGACAAGAGGAAAGTGTTGGAAGGGTTACTGTCTGCTCTCATTTCCCTACAGAAATAGGGATTGGTAACACTAGATAGGTACCTAATATATAGAGACAAGAGGAAAGTGTTGGAAGGGTTACTGTCTGCTCTCTCTCATTTCCCTACAGAAATAGGGATTGGTAATCTTAGTTTTAAACACACATAAACACACATAAAATGCATTCAGTATGTTGACTTTATAATAGCCCAATTAGACCCATGGTACTTTCTATGTACAATTTGCATTTTGGGGTCCATACATGGCTCTTAGGCAGATAATATTATGTATATTGGGTGTCAAACTGTTGAGAAGATCCCTGGCATTCATAATCTTCATGTTTTACAGTGGTCCGGGGTGACATGTGATAAATAAGAGGCCATAAATTGCACGGTTTGAATCAAGTTTTGGGAAAACATTGCACTTGTATTTTAACATAGAAAGACATATCTCCATTTTGGATTTGGCAGAATGTGTATTTTCCAATGACATGTGTTCCTAGTATAAAATTATTTTTAGTGGATCTCTGTCCCTCGCAGTCTTTAGTAAGCTGATTTCTAGTGTATGGAAGTTTTTGACCTGTATATGTAGTTCTGTGTAAAATTCAATACACCGTACAATTCTTTTGGCAGTGGAAGGGTTAAATTTGCATTACAAGTGGATTTTTTTATTTAATATCATGATGACAGTTTCCTCATAAATGTCAGTTAGGGAGATGTTGAGCCTTTAAATATTAAAAAGAAAAACAAAAGTTGAAGGAATATTTATAGCCGACAGTCCCTCTGTATAAATAGAATATATTGTGCAGATAAAGCAGAGGCAGACACAAGTGCAGGGGGATTCAGTTCCCGCTTGGCACCAAGTGTTGGCACAACAGTAGCCCCAATGCAACGAGGGAGAAATAAATCCCATTACCCTGACTCTGTGCCCATGTAGCAGGGGGGCTCAAAGAGGCAGCACTGCATCTAAACCCCCAGAATGCTTTAAGTTTTCACTTTTAAAGGGAAAGTGTAACCCAAGTGATATTTTATGTATAAGGGCCCTTAATAAATGTATAGATGCCATTACATCGGTTGCTCTTGTTTGTCAAACAATGCTCCTAAAATCCACTAGGGGTCACAATGATTTTTTATTTGCTCCGTAGGGTGCACAACACTTATCTCACTTACCTATAGGCTGCGGATTCAAATGACTTCTGGGAACCATATGCAGTGCCATATGTTACTTAATGGAAATATATAGTTGTCCCATACTTACTGCAATTCCTATAGTCCCTGAGTATTGGACTCTTGTTCTCCTCCCCTCAGTATGTTTCTTTTTATTGGTCTCTCTTAGTCTCCTGTCTCCATCTTGTCCTACTGTCTCCATCTTGTCCTTCTGTCTCCATCTTGCCCTACTGTCTCCATCTTGTCCTGGTGTCTCCATCTTTTCCTACTGTTTCCATCTTGCCCTACTGTCTCCATCTTGTCCTGGTGTCTCCATCTTTTCCTACTGTTTCCATCTTGCCCTACTGTCTCCATCTTGTCCTACTGTCTCCATCTTGTCTTGTTGTCTCCATCTTGCCCTACTGTCTCCATCTTGCCCTACTGTCTCCATCTTGCCCTACTGTCTCCATCTTGTCCTATTGTCTCCATCTTGTCCTACTGTCTCCATCTTGCTCTACTGTCTCCATCTTGCCCTACTGTCTCCATCTTGTCCTGGTGTCTCCATCTTTTCCTACTGTTTCCATCTTGCCCTACTGTCTCCATCTTGTCCTGTTGTCTCCATCTTGCTCTACTGTCTCCATCTTGCCCTACTGTCTCCATCTTGCTCTACTGTCTCCATCTTGTCCTACTGTCTCCATCTTGTTCTACTTTCTCCATCTTGCCCTACTGTCTCCATCTTGTCCTACTGTCTCCATCTTGTTCTACTGTCTCCATCTTGTCCTATTGTCTCCATCTTTCTCTACTGTCTCCATCTTGCTCTACCGTCTCCATCTTGTCCTACTGTCTCCATCTTGTTCTACTGTCTCCAGCGCCGATTCTGACTAAGGAGCCGCCTGAGGCGGCTCCTGCAATGCCGCCCCCCCTCACCAACTTACGTGTCGGGAGGGGAGGCAGAAACACTATTGCGGAGAGCGCAATTACGCTCTCTTGCCATAGTACAGCCGAATTTCTGGTTCAAAAACCGGAAATTCGGCTCTTAAAGGTGCAGGAGCGGCTTTTTGCCGCCCCTGGAATCCTTTCAGGCGCTGCCGCCTGAGGCGAGCGGCTCAGCTCGCCTCATTGGCGGCGCGCCCCTGACTGTCTCCATCTTGTCCTATTGTCTCCATCTTGCTCTACTGTCTCCATCTTGCTCTACTGTCTCCATCTTGTCCTACTGTCTCCATCTTGTCCTACTGTCTCCATCTTGTTCTACTGTCTCCATCTTGCCCTACTGTCTACATCTTGCCCTACTGTCTCCATCTTGTCCTACTGTCTCCATCTTGTCCTACTGTCTCCATCTTGTTCTACTGTCTCCATCTTATCCTAATGTTTCTATCTTGCCCTACTGTCTCCATCTTGCCCTACTGTCTCAATATTTACCTTCTTGTCGTACTGTCTTCATGTTGCCCCTTACTCTACATCAAGCAATACTGTCTATCTAATATATCTATTTATCTAATGTCACTGCCAGAATCCTGACTTACTATAATGTTACTTTAATCAGAGATGTAAGTAGATATTATTGGGTCCCACAGCAAATTATTTTTCAGGCCCCCAAAATATCTAGAGATTGACTAGTTATTACCAATGTTTATAGAAATTTCATATGAATTAGGGCTTCATGGGGCCCCTATACCTTGTGGTTCTGCTTCTGCTGTGGTTACCCCCCCGTACTTTTCTTAGCCATCACTGGGGCAGGTGGAGTTGCCACTATGGGGGGTATTAGTGCCAATCTGGGCAGAGACAGCAGCAGAATGTGCCGAGGAAGCAGAACTTTTTCTTCTTTCTTTTGTTCATGAGTTTGGGAAACGAAATGACATGATGGGAATGAGTGAATGAGGGGGACATTTGTATTGAGTGGGGGTGTCATGGGGCAATACATTGTGAGGCTCTTCAGCTCTAAACATTTTTTTTTTACAAACATTCCTGCTCTGGAAAAAAATCTAATTTTAAAAGAGGTCAGAAAATCTATTGAATAGGGCCCCAGATCATTTGTGGCCCAATGGGTTTTACAGCTGTAAATACCGACAGATTTAATCTTGTATTGATTCTTGCCTCGTGTCTGTCTCCCCAATAAACTTGGACTGTGATTGGCTGACCGTCTGGAGCTTGCTGCGCGCTGATTGGCCATAGTGGATTGTCTTTTCCTCTATTGGACAGACAAGTGCAGGCTCAGCTGGCTCCTCCCTCTCTCTCTCAGCTGTGTGAGGCACAATTTCAAATAGAGAAGAGGCGGGTCACTGGCTGAATGGGCGGAACTGAAGGGTTTAGCGGAGGCGGGACAAAGAGAGACGGGAAAGCATCGAGCTGTAGGAGGCGGGGATAAGGCTGAAGGTGGAGAGAAGTGGGCGGTGCAAGAATGAGGATTCCGAGGCGGTGCAGGTGTTTATCAGAGCAGAGGTGGAGTAGTGGGTGTGGCTGGCTGGAGGCGTAACCGTGTAGGGGCGTGAGAAGGGGGCGCGTATTGAGGCGGAACCGGATCTGTTTGATTAGCGATGGCGAAGAGGAGGCGTGGCGATAGGCAGTCCCTCACTTTGTTTGGCGCTAATGGCGGGAGGCGGAGTCTAATGCTCTGTGGGTTGTGCCGGGTCAGTGGGCGGTGCTGGAGTGTTGGCGGAGCCAGTGGTGTGGGCGTGTCTGTTGTTGAGTGGGAGGAGCTGGGGCCAGTAGTTGTGAGGGAGCAGATGGCGGAGGAGGCCCCGGACATGAGCCCCCCGGGCGCGGACACACGAGCATGAAGGGACCGGAGGGACGGAACGGCTACGTGCGGACTAGTGTGAGAGCTGTGCCCGCGGAACCCCCGTGTGAGGAGCTGCTGCGCGGGCTGCGCTTCCCTTTGGTGCTGGGGGCGCTGGGAGTGGTCGCGCTGTGCGGATTCCCGGGGGTGGGTCAGGCGCTCAGTCCCCTCTTCACTATCGGCTCCGCCTACTTCTTCCTGAGCCGCAGTGTGTGGCCCCGGGGGGCCCTTCTGGCGCTGCCGCTTTGCTGCTCCCTGGGGGAGGTCCTTGGACTGGGGGCGGTCCTGGGCTCCGTGGGGCTCGTGTCTCTGTATCAGGCGCTGAGACTGGGGGAGTCCGTGCTGCTCCTTCTCTTCTCCAGTCTCATCTGGCTCCTCACTGCCTCTGGCCTGGGGGCCCTTCCTGCCGGACTCCGGGCCCTGGGGAGCTGCTTGGCCGGACTGGGGGGCGTGCTCTTGGCTTTGGCTTCTCGTCCAGCCCCGCCCCCGAGGAGCAGTCTTGTGGAGGCGGATAAAGTCCCGGTGATTCGGCCCCGCAGGAGATCCAGCTGTGTGTCCCTCGGAGAGACCCCCAATTCGTACTATGGGGGCAGTAAGATGGGCCGGAGACCTTCCCTACCCTGTATCTCCCGTGAGCAGGTAAGTCATCACTGGCCCCTCCCCTGCGGAACCTCCTGTCTCACAACAACTCCCTGGGCGAGAGGTTCCGCTGAGGATAATGAAACGTTGTTTCTCATCAAATTCACTTGTATTTGTGTCCCAGGGAACCGGCTGCTGCAGAAGCTCTTGGATACAACTAAACCCACAATGTCCGCACTCATCCCTGGGTCCAAGAGGTTCTGCAGCAGCAGAGAGACATGTCTATGGGCCCCTACTGACTGGCACTAGCCCCAACTCCTGACCAGCCAAGATGTCTCATAGCAGCCGAGACTGAGTGCAAGCTCTTTGTACCAGGGAAACCTCCGATATCTATACTGTTCACATCTGACCTGAGCATAGTTGGGCCCTTTCTTGATTGTAGCGGCTTCTTATTGGTCGGTGTTTGGCTCCAGAACCAAGAGACCAGGGACACTGCTGTAACTAGATGATACTGGGCCCCGCAGCAAATTTATTTTAGGGCCCCCAACATATCCAGAGTTTGACCTAAATTACCAATATTTCAAATTGCTAATTAATTAGGGCCTCACGGGGCCCCCTATACCTTCTGGGCCCCTCTGCAGCCACCAGGTCTGCTTCCTCTCTAGTTACTCCCCTGCCGCGGAGCACCCTACATTTCCTTGTTCATTTCCACCTGGTCTGGGAGCTGGTGCCAGGTACCAACTACTCTTTCATAAAAGTGAATGTTATTGTATCTGGGCAAGGAGCCGATTCCGGCGACTAATCTCCCCGATTTAAATTGGAGATGGGATGCCACTCGGAACACTTCCTTTTCCGAAGTCGCCCAAAGTCGCCTTACGAGGCAGCTAGAATGTAAATCACCGGTGGGATGGAACTCTGAACGCTTCCTTTTCCAAAGTCGCCTGAAGTTGCCTTACGAGGAAGCTACAATGTAAATCGCCGGCAGGCACTCAGATTGCTTCGGCTTTCCGAAGTCGCCTGAAGTTGCCTCGTAAGGCGACTTCTGGCAACTTCGGAAAAGGAAGCATTCCATGTGCCATCCCACCCCAATTTACATTCTAGCTGCCTCGTAAGGCGACTTCAGGTGACCTCGTAAAACAAAGCACTACGAGTGTCATCCCACCGGCGTTTAACATTCTAGCCGCGGGTGTAGGCCGTTCGGGGGAGATAAGTCGCCCGAAGAAGAAGCGATTTGTCGAAATCTCCCAAAATAGCAGCGCGTGTCTCTGCCCTTAATAGGCCAAGTTGGGGGGGGGGGGATTCTGTATAGAAAGTTCTGTTTTGTACCCAAATAAATCTCTCGGTTGTTTCTCTCTCTCTCTCTCTGTGCCACGAAATTCACGTGAGCTCCACCCCCCCACCAACCACCAAGATTTGTGCAAAAAAAAAACAATTCTCTCTGTCGCAGGGAGATTTAAAAAAAAAAAAAAAAACCCGAATCATTTCCTTGAGCCCAAATATCTGCAGCTCTGAGACTTGTGACTTTGTGACGTTCCAGATTTGTTTCCACCTTTGTTTTGTTTCCTATCGAAAATTCTTCACTTCTACTGGATCCTACACTGTGTAACGTGATTGTTACATTACTATACTCCTGCACCCCCAAACCTTGGGATAATGATCTGTATCTCACACATATATTGATATTGTACATCAGTCAGGAACCCCACTGTCCCCTCTATACTCCTGCACCCCCAAACCTTGGGATAATGATCTGTATCTCACACATATATTGATATTGTACATCAGTCAGGAACCCCACTGTCCCCTCTATACTCCTGCACCCCCAAACCTTGGGATAATGATCTGTATCTCACACATATATTGATATTGTACATCAGTCAGGAACCCCACTGTCCCTCTATACTCCTGCACCCCCAAACCTTGTATATAATGATCTGTATCTCACACATATATTGATATTGTACATCAGTCAGGAACCCCACTGTCCCTCTATACTCCTGTACCCCCAAACCTTGGGATAATGATCTGTATCTCACACATATATTGATATTGTACATCAGTCAGGAACCCCACTGTCCCTCTATACTCCTGCACCCCCAAACCTTGGGATAATGATCTGTATCTCACACATATATTGTACATCAGTCAGGAACCCCACTGTCCCTCTATACTCCTGTACCCCCAAACCTTGGGATAATGATCTGTATCTCACACATATATTGATATTGTACATCAGTCAGGAACCCCACTGTCCCTCTATACTCCTGTACCCCCAAACCTTGGGATAATGATCTGTATCTCACACATATATTGATATTGTACATCAGTCAGGAACCCCACTGTCCCTCTATACTCCTGCACCCCCAAACCTTGGGATAATGATCTGTATCTCACAAATATATTGATATTGTACATCAGTCAGGAACCCCACTGTCCCTCTATACTCCTGCACCCCCAAACCTTGGGATAATGATCTGTATCTCACACATATATTGATATTGTACATCAGCTGATTGGGGAGCTCTTTTTATTGTTACACCCCAGTTCCTCCTCACTTGCTCATTTATTTAATATCTAAATCTGAATTATGTTTCTTTTTCCTCCGCTGGCAGGGGTGACACCTTCAGACGTTTGGGGTTTAATTGCCTCAGTAAATTTGTCACATTTATTAGCTGGTATGTGAATACGGAGAAGCTTTGCGTCACACAATTGATAAAGAATTTAACTCTTCGGGGGAACCTTTAGGAATGAGCGGGTGTGATGGATCAATTCGACATTTTGTTAAGGAGTTTTGGGGGGTGGGGGAGGGAGGTTGCACTTTGAATGAACAATTTGCAGCAGCGAAACACGTCAAAAAGTTAATCTTTTTTGTTTTTAGACTAAGTTGTATTTCCTGCTACTCATGTGACTCCCGCCGAGCCCCGCGTTGCATTAAGACTGGGATTTTTCATATAAACTCAGTGTAAAAGTCACAAGGTTTATGGAAAGAGGGAGATTTTATTTGCAGCACTGCTGTCTGGCGAGGCCTAGGACTGATTTACTGGTGGGGATGTAATAAAGCTCAGCAGCAGCACAACTGACGACACCACTGAAACTTTTTAAGCAAATAAATCAGAGATGCGACGAATCCAGGATTTGGTTAGAATAGAATCCAAACCTAATTTGCATATGCAAATTAGGGACAGGGAGGAAAAACGTGTGACTTTTTGTCACAAAACAAGGAAGTAAAACATTTTTCCCCTTTTCACCCCTAATTTTCATATGCAAATTTGGATTTGGTCCGGTATTCGGTCGAATCTTTTGTGAAGGATTTGGGGGTTCGGCCGCATCCAAAATACAGGATTCAGTGCTTCCCTAAAATAAATGTCTATATTCTCTGATGCCTCAGCGATTCTCCCACTCGGGGCAGATGTGAACTAATTGCCCTTTAACGAGCAGCAACTCCCCGCAAGCCTGTGGGCCACGCTGGGAACAGATCCCTGCAGTTAAAGTGCGGTGCATTCAGGCGCAACACCTGCATCTAATGCCTTTCCGTTTATTGGCTCCTCTTGACGTCATTTGGACGTTTGTAGAAAGTGAATTGAAGAAAATTCAGGTTTGAAAAGTAAACAAGAAAAAAAAGCAAAAAAAAAAAAAATTCTTTACATATCGGAGGTCCTTTCCGTTCCCCAAATACAAATATTAAAGGTCAGACTGTTTGTGGGGTGTCTCTGTAATTGTCGTTGCTTTTGTACAGTAGCCCCATGTCTGCATTACTGTGTATTATTACTCTATAGCCACAGGGGCTACAAGGGGGAACATCTGTGTTCTACAGCCCCCGGCACTGGCTTTCCAAAATAAAGAGAGAGGTTAAAGGTCATTCTTTTTGGAACAGGCTGCTTTAGAGTAACAGTCACAAATCTACTGCTGCTCCTGCTACAACTACAACTGCTGCTACTACTACTGCTCCTCCTACAACTACTTCTGCTGCTGCTGCTGCTGCTGCTACTACTACTATTGCTGCTACTATTGCTCCTGCCACAACTACTACTGCTGCTACAACTACTACTGCTGCTCCTGCTACAACTACAACTACTGCTGCTCCTGCTACAACTACTACTGCTGCTGCTACTACTACTACTGCTACTGCTGTTGCTATAACTGCTGCTGCTGCTACTACTGCTGCTCCTGCTACTGCTGTTGCTACAACTGCTGCTGCTGCTACTACTGCTGCTCCTGCTACAACTACTACTGCTGCTACTACAATTGCTGCTGCTACTACTACTACTGCTGCTCTTGCTAAAACTACTACTGCTGCAGCAGCTACTACTGATGCTACTACTACTGCTACTGCTGTTGCTATAACTACTGCTGCTGCTACTACTGCTACTGTTGTTGCTACAACTGCTGCTGCTGCTACTACTGCTGTTCCTGCTACTATTACTGCTGCTGCTGTTGCTACAACTGCTGCTACTACTACTATTGCTGCTCTTGCTAAAACTGCTGCTGCTACTACTGCTACTGCTGTTGCTATAACTACTGCTGCTACTACTACTGCTACTGCTGTTGCTACAACTGCTGCTGCTAATACTGCTGCTCCTGCTACAACTACTGCTGCTGCTGCTACTACTGATGCTGTTGCTACAACTGCTGCTGCTACTACTACTGCTGCTCTTGCTAAAACTACTACTGCTGCAGCCACTACTACTGCTACTGCTGTTGCTACAACTGCTACTGCTGCTACTAATGCTGCTGCTACTACTATTACTTAGTTAACAGCCCGCCACCCGGGTCCCCTTTTTATTAGCCACTGCCTGCCTGACCCCCTGGGCGGCGGGCCCTGCGGGCAAGCAGAATGGGGCCCCTATAAGAAGCATACGTTAGAGAAGTAGGATGGCACACACATATGCGAACGTGCTGAAGTCTAATCAGAATAAAAGCACTTTAAGTTCAGCACGTTGGCATATGTTTGCGCCATTGGAACCCAGTTGAGCAGCAAGGGTTCTGGATAGAGCACCACCGCGAAACAGCTGCAGTCTTTTGAACTATTGTATGTTACCCCCTATAAGAAGCAGCCTGACATTTAATGTAACTTTTCGGAACACCCTTTGGGTTACTAATACTGTTGGCGGTTAAATGGGTCAGAGAAACCATGAACTTTGCCCAAACCAAGGGAACGAGGGATTTTATTTTTGGGCACGTGAAGTGTCACCGATTGCTGCTTCAAAATAAACGTCTGTCTGTGAATATTCACGTCTGCTGTTTCCTATTACTCTCGGCTCAGATCTCTGCTCATAGTTTGGGGCGCTTTCCAGTTTGTAAAAGTCTTTGCTTTGCACTAAGGATTTATTTACCCTTTAATAGCAGAATGTATGCCTTGACCACAGAATGCATTGGGGCCCCTGCTCTCTGAAGGGCCACCTGTTTACCAATGTGCAAACAACTTCATATCCAGGTTGCTGTGACTTTAAGCTAAACGGTAATCGGTTAACTGCTTGTGTACCGGAGTGATCAGGCTGCAGAACAACTTGCTTCCTCATTTCACCTCGTGGGTTAATGTGTAACAGTCTCAATCCTTTATATTTCCTGGCCCGGGAGCCTCAGAACTTTCAGGTTCATGAGTCCAGTTGTAAGTGCAGGTCCCGAGTGCAACAGCAGCCGCTTGTGTAAACCAGACGGAGTCACTTCCAATAGAAACGTAATCTCTTGTGTCAGAAGCAACTGGAAGCCTGTGAGTGTGTGTGATCCCCATTGTAAGCAGCAGTCCTGTCCTGCTTTATGGCAGCTGAGATTCTAGCTATCTGTATAACAGAACCTTCTGTCCCAGTGGCTGCACAGATCCTATCTGATCCCCATTGTAAGCAGCAGTCCTGTCCTGCTTTATGGCAGCTGAGATTCTAGCTATCTGTATAACAGAACATTCTGTCCCAGTGGCTGCACAGATCCTATCTGATCCCCATTGTAAGCAGCAGTCCTGTCCTGCTTTATGGCAGCTGAGATTCTAGCTATCTGTATAACAGAACATTCTGTCCCAGTGGCTGCACAGATCCTATCTGATCCCCATTGTAAGCAGCAGTCCTGTCCTGCTTTATGGCAGCTGAGATTCTAGCTATCTGTATAACAGAACATTCTGTCCCAGTGGCTGCACAGATCCTATCTGATCCCCATTGTAAGCAGCAGTCCTGTCCTGCTTTATGGCAGCTGAGATTCTAGCTATCTGTATAACAGAGCATTCTGTCCCAGTGGCTGCACAGATCCTATCTGATCCCCATTGTAAGCAGCAGTCCTGTCCTGCTTTATGGCAGCTGAGATTCTAGCTATCTGTATAACAGTCCTGTCCTGCTTTATGGCAGCTGAGATTCTAGCTATCTGTATAACAGAACATTCTGTCCCAGTGGCTGCACAGATCCTATCTGATCCCCATTGTAAGCAGCAGTCTTGTCCTGCTTTATGGCAGCTGAGATTCTAGCTATCTGTATAACAGAACATTCTGTCCCAGTGGCTGCACAGATCCTATCTGATCCCCATTGTAAGCAGCAGTCCTGTCCTGCTTTATGGCAGCTGAGATTCTAGCTATCTGTATAACAGAACATTCTGTCCCAGTGGCTGCACAGATCCTATCTGATCCCCATTGTAAGCAGCAGTCCTGTCCTGCTTTATGGCAGCTGAGATTCTAGCTATCTGTATAACAGAACATTCTGTCCCAGTGGCTGCACAGATCCTATCTGATCCCCATTGTAAGCAGCAGTCCTGTCCTGCTTTATGGCAGCTGAGATTCTAGCTATCCGTATGTTAGTTGGCACTAATAACAATTACTTACAATTAAACAGAACGGAAAAGGTGCATTTTGCGGTGATTATATCCCTTAAATGATTAACTTTTTGCCTGTTCAAGAAATCCCTGTATTTTCTGTTCTAGTCGTTGCTACACAAACACGCCCTGACGCTTGTTACATATTTATCTTTAATGAAACACTGGCTGCACCTCTGTATTTGGACAGTGTGTTTGGGAGACCTCTCTCTCTCTCTCTCCTGCCCGTGTTTGTACCCAGGGGACAGCCCTAGTGCTCGGAGGGAGAGATCCAGTCAAACAAGACTGACGAGGAGGAATCTTTAGTGTCTGTTTATTTTTGACACACAAATGTGTAGAATGATGTCACAACACTGGCACCGCCCATTTCTTCTGTTAAAGTCTCCTTTCCCATCAGCAGTGACACATTGTCATTAACCACAAGCCTCGAGCAAAATATACAACTGTCACTTCTGTGTCCCTCCCCTCAGTCTGGAAAATACACAAGTGTTATTGTTTTATACAGGGGGAAATGCCACATTATTTCCCATATACTGTACATTATATCTTACTGTGTGCCCAGAACATTCCTTCTCTGTATATTTGTATTTATACATATGGGAGGAGGAGGTGCCATATTGATTCCCTTAGACAGTACAGTATGAGGGTATAGCTTATTGTGTGCCCAGAACATTCCTTCTCTGTATATTTGTATTTATACATATGGGAGGAGGAGGTGCCATATTGATTCCCTTAGACAGTACAGTATGAGGGTATAGCTTATTGTGTGCCCAGAACATTCCTTCTCTGTATATTTGTATTTATACATATGGGAGGAGGAGGTGCCATATTGATTCCCTTAGACAGTACAGTATGAGGGTATAGCTTATTGTGTGCCCATAACATTCCTTCTCTGTATATTTGTATTTATACATATGGGAGGAGGTGCCATATTGATTCCCTTAGACAGTACAGTATGAGGGTATAGCTTATTGTGTGCCCAGAACATTCCTTCTCTGTATATTTGTATTTATACATATGGGAGGAGGAGGTGCCATATTGATTCCCTTAGACAGTACAGTATGAGGGTATAGCTTATTGTGTGCCCAGAACATTCCTTCTCTGTATATTTGTATTTATACATATGGGAGGAGGAGGTGCCATATTGATTCCCTTAGACAGTACAGTATGAGGGTATAGCTTATTGTGTGCCCAGAACATTCCTTCTCTGTATATTTGTATTTATACATATGGGAGGAGGGAGGTGCCATATTGATTCCCTTAGACAGTACAGTATGAGGGTATAGCTTATTGTGTGCCCAGAACATTCCTTCTCTGTATATTTGTATTTATACATATGGGAGGAGGGAGCTGCCATATTGTTACGTTAGCTGCTCACTAAGCTTTCAGAAATTGGCATTAAACCTATGAGGTATCAATGAAGACGTCGGTGCTGCCCTGTAGGTTTGGCCGCCCTTCAGGAAGGGTCACACTGTGGCTAAAGCTAAATCAGGAATGAGACTAATCAGCATTGGGCCAAGCACAATCTAATGTGTCAACACTCCTTGTTTTTGTCAGAGCCACTGACACCCTATAAACACAAGCTCATGCCGACCCGGGGCATCGCACTGCATCATGGGAAGCCTGAGATAGAACAGAATAGTGTGAAAGTCTGTGCTCTGGTTTTCAGCTCAGGAACTAAACTTTGTGCTTTTTACTTTGTTCTTTAGTTGTATATTGTACCTCCTGGGGTTCAGAAATGTCAGGGTTAAAGACCAACCCTAATGTATAATTTAATTGCCAGCATCCAGCTCTCAGGGCCCTATAGGAACTATAGCAGGGTGACACCCCAATGTTTCTATATATCTGTAACCTTGTTATGAGCTAAGGGGGCCCAGTCTGAAGGTCAGTTAGGGGGAGATTTGGGGTGAGTGTTTATTTGTACACTGGGTACCCCTGGAACTATATAGCAGGGTGACACCCCAATGTTTCTATATATCTGTAACCTTGTTATGAGCTAAGGGGCCCAGTCTGAAGGTCAGTTAGGGGGAGATTTGGGGTGAGTGCTTATTTGTACCCTGGGTACCCCTGGAACTATAGCAGGGTGACACCCCAATGTTTCTATATATCTGTAACCTTGTTATGAGCTAAGGGGCCCAGTCTGAAGGTCAGTTAGGGGGAGATTTGGGGTGAGTGTTTATTTGTACCCTGGGTACCCCTGGAACTATAGCAGGGTGACTGTTACCCCAATGTTTCTATATATCTGTAACCTTGTTATGAGCTAAAGGGCCCAGCCCTGGTCCTGGTTCAACAACATCCAAAATAGAAGAAGAAATGATAAGTCCAAAGACATTGGCCCCCAGCTGTGGACCCAGTTTGGGGGGAGCAGTTAGATTTAGGCAAGTGGTAGGGGTTGTATTTGTTAGGCTGTAGTTACTTCCCCTTTAATATTTTGGCCTAAAGTTATACAGAAATGTTGAATTTTGGGGACTCCTTATTAAAAGAAATAGTGGGCGCTGTGTCTGCACAAGTCACATTCATAGACTTTCCTGATTTGTTAAAAAAAAAAAAGATAGAAAAAGTAGAAATGATTTGTGTCCCCTTCCCATGTCACTCGGGAAAGTGCGTCTGTTTCAGAGGTAACTGTCAGTTACGGGCTCAGGTCCCTTGTGGCTCTGCTCGGCTACGGAGCTTGCACTCACAGAGGAACTGAAAGATGATTTTCGTCAGTAGTTTTGAGCAGTGTGACTGGTGGGGTGACGTTGGCTGAGTAACTGTCGCTTTCAGTTTCATGTGGGGGGGTATTAGCCACGAGGCCCCCTATCACAGGAGGGACAGATATTTGTGAAAGTTCACTGGTATAATCACCAGTAAAATTTAGTATGTTCTAAATTGGCCAAGTCTAAGCAACTTTTCAGTTGGTCTTCATTATTTTTTTTTGATAGTTTTTGACTTATTGACCTTCTTCTCCTTCTGCCTCTTTCCAGCTTTCAACTGGGGGTCACTGACCCCCAACTAAAAAACAAATGCTCTGTAAGGCTACAAATGTATTGTTATTGCTACTTTCTATTTCTCATCTTTCTATTCAGGCCTCTCCTATTCATATTCCAGTCTCTTATTCAAATCCGTGCATGGTTGCTAGGGGAATTTGGACCCTAGCAACACAACTGTTGAAATTACAAACTGGAGAACTGCTGCAAACTCTATCTTCATCCCCCCCTTTAAAATCCACCATCCGGGACGGTGAGACCAACAAGGGGACATAAATCACCGGCGCAGAAGAGGGTGGAAGGATCAAACACCAAGTGCTCAGCTAATGCCTCTGAAACTGCCCAGACTGCCCCTATCCTCACACTTGGCTCCTCTCTCTGTTAATTGGGTTCTTAACAGAATGAACATTTTTGATTTGATGCCATCGTCTCTCCTGGCACTGACTTCTTTCTCTTTTTAACATTATCTGAGATTCAGATTATTGTGAAATTATACTATTACCCACTTAACCAATCATACAGCTTTCCTTGCCCTTTAATATCCACCAATTACAACCTCCTCCCATATGTATAAATACAAATATACAGAGAAGGAATGTTCTGGGCACACAATAAGCTATACCCTCATACTGTACTGTCTAAGGGAATCAATATGGCACCTCCTCCTCCCATATGTATAAATACAAATATACAGAGAAGGAATGTTCTGGGCACACAATAAGCTATACCCTCATACTGTACTGTCTAAGGGAATCAATATGGCACCTCCCTCCTCCCATATGTATAAATACAAATATACAGAGAAGGAATGTTCTGGGCACACAATAAGCTATACCCTCATACTGTACTGTCTAAGGGAATCAATATGGCACCTCCCTCCTCCCATATGTATAAATACAAATATACAGAGAAGGAATGTTCTGGGCACACAATAAGCTATACCCTCATACTGTACTGTCTAAGGGAATCAATATGGCACCTCCCTCCTCCCATATGTATAAATACAAATATACAGAGAAGGAATGTTCTGGGCACACAATAAGCTAATAAATAGTAAATAGAAGAGAAACCCTGTATATAAATAAACTTCCCCTTGAAGCATGAGAAGCTGTGATTGGGCACGACTTGCTTTCTCTTACTACAATCCCTTTGTTTACTAATAAAACGTTCATTTTTTTTCTTCTCCTTTCGCCGGAATTGGATTTTCCACTTTGGCTTCCTGTTCTGGGGAAGAGAGGAATTTTCGAATAACTCGCCTGAAAGCCGCATTGTTGCCTCATGTATTTACACTGGGAATGAAGGGGGGGGGGGTGCTCTACAAGTGACCCACGGATTTCAATACATTTATAGAGAACTGTTTATTTTTTAGAAATTTGCACATTGTAATATGCGGTGAGGGGAGGACTTTTTTTTGGGGGGGTCCCACAGACTTATCTGATGTTTATAATATTGGTGTGTAGGTACATCTCAGCTCATTTTGCCTGGTCATGTGCTTTCAGAAAGAGCCAGCACTTTAGGATGGAACTGCTTTCTGGCAGCCTGTTGTTTCTCCTACTCAATGTAACTGAATGTGTCTCAGTGGGACCTGGATTTTACTATTGAGTGCTGTTCTTAGATCTACCAGGCAGCTGTTATCTTGTGTTAGGGAGCTGCTATCTGGTTACCTTCCCATTGTTCTGTTGTTATCACTCCAACTTGCAGTACAGCAGTAAAGAGTGACTGAAGTTTATCAGAGCACAAGTCACATGACTGGGGCAGCTGGGAAACTGACAATATGTCTAGCCCCATGTCAGATTTCAAAATTAAATATAAAAAAATCTGCTTGCTTTAGGGATGTTAAACTGGTGCATTGCCTTCGGTTATTGACCTTAAACTCCCATCATCCTCAGCCTGCCTGAAGGTTTAACCTCCTGACCTGATGTAATCGATTTGTTTCTCACTTTCGGTGCCTGTAGGAAGCCGCAGCTTTAAAGGAGCGGTTCACCATTAAATTAACTTTATGTTATAGAAAGGCCAGTTCTAAGCAACTTTTCAATTGGCTTTCATTTTTTTCTTTTTTATAGTTTTTGAATTATTTACTTTCTTCTTCTGATTCTTTGCAGCTTTCAAAAAGGGGTCACTGACCCCATCTAAAAAACAAATGCTCTGTAAGGCTACAAATGTATTGTTATTACTTATCTTTCTATTCAGGCCTCTCCTATTCATATTCCAGTCTCTTATTCATATCAGTTCATGGTTGCTAGGGGAATTAGGACCCTAGCGACCAGATGGCTGAAATTGCAAACTGGAGAGCTGCTGAATAAAAAGCTAAATAAGTCAAAAACCACAAATAATAAAAAATGAAAACCAATTACAAATTGTCTCAGAATATCCCTCTCTATATCATACTAACAGTTAATTCAAAGGTGAACAACCCCTTTCACCCTATAACATGCTAAATGTTAACTGATTCTAAGCAACTTTTCAATTGGTCTTCATTTTTTTTATTATAGTTTTTTTTACTTTGTTGCCTCTTTCTTCTGACTCTTTCCAGCTTTCAAATAGGGGTCACTGACCCCATCTAGAAAAAACGAATGCTCTGTAAGGCTACAAATGTATTGTTATTGCTACTTTGTGTTACTCCTCTTTCTAGTCAGGCCTCTCATATTCCTATTCCAGTCTCTTATTCAAATCAGAGCATGGTTGCTAGGGGAATTTGGACCCTAGCAACCAGATGGCTGAAATTGCAAACTGGAGAGCTGTTGAATAAAAAGCTAAATAAGTTAAAAACCACAAATGAAAACCAATTGCAAATTGTCTCAGAATATCCCTCTCTACATCATACTAACGGTTAATTTAAAGGGGAACAACCCCTTTATGTGTCAGACACCTAGTGTTGACCTTGGGGTTAATCAGGAGAGTGGGGGCTCTATAGATTGGCCTGTATTTCTTACTGGGATCAATAGTAACAATGTTCCGCTCTCCCTCGTATTTAGGGCACATTACAGTAACCAGCTAATTCTGCTCCTTCAGCCCCAGGAACAGAGGCATCAATTTAACCTCTGGCTCGGGACCCCCAGGGAGGGTCAATGGAAAATTTGATGGGTGGTCGGTGGTTGCAGATTTCTCTCTGGCTAAACAAAATGAGACAAGAAGCCGTCAGTTCAGGGAGACAATAAAATGCACGTGGTGGGGTCGCAATTACTGCAGCACTCATGCATGTGTAATTAGATAAAAACAGCCCAAAACTGCACAGATCACAAATGTGTTTTTCTTTCAGGTGCCTCTCATTTCAGCTTTCCACTCCGCTGTTAAAAAATAGAAAATCGTTGGACATCTGTTTTCAAAGATTTTATTTAAAAAATGTCCTGCGGAGACGTCTACATCTATTTCATTTAACTTTCCCTTTAATAGATTAAAAAAAAAAAACTCTTTCATTGTTTTTTTTCCCTAAAATGTTATAAACTAGGTGCGTGTGTTACTTTTTATTGTTTAGATTGTAACCTCTTTGGATCAGGGAGTCCCGCCTAACACAAACTTCATATTTCTGTTAAAGGGGAAGTTCCCCTTTCCATTCACCTTTAAGTTAACTTTTAATATGTATAGAACGGGCAGTTGTAATCAGCTTTTCAATTGATCTTCGTTATTTGTTTATTGTAGTTTTTGAATTATTTGCCTTCCTGATTCTGTCCAGCTTTCAAATGGGGTCACTGACCCCATTTAAAAAAACAAATGCCCTGTAAGGCTACAAATGTATTGTTATTGCTGCTTTTTATTCCTCATCTTTTTGTTCAGGCCTCTCCTATTCATATTCCAGTCTCTTATTTAAATCAGTGCATGGTTGCTAGGTTAATTTGGCCCTAGCAACCAGACTGCTGAAATGGCAAACTGGAGTGCTGCTGAATAAAAATGACTCAACACCCACAAATAATGAAAAATGAAAACCAATTGCAAACTGTCTGGCTGTCGGAGGGGGTCGCTGACCCCAGCATCAGAATTAGCTGTAAAATAGAAGGGTGTATAAGTGATATAGATTTGTTCATAGAATATATCTTATGGTGGGGCGCTGGGAGTTTCAGTTGAGCGACCAATGCAAAGCAGGGAAACCGCTGTATTATAATCCCGTCATTCGCTTTGGAATCTATCAATCGATTCTGCACGACTGTGTTTGTAAATACGGGAACATAAAATATCTCTTACGCTGGGGGATTTCATTAGACGCCTACGAATGGGGAAATCGGCAGTTGGGAGACCTGATAATCTCTTTGTTTAACTAGTTCTGCTAATTATTCCAGCACTTGCCTCGTCGGCTGAAATTCCTGCTCTAGTATCACTGTGATAAACAATAAAGGGGAAGTTACTCTGAAAATAAACTGCTGGTTTGACATAGACATTGGCATCTCCAGACAGTGTGGAGCTGACTCGTTTTTTATGGTTTAACTACTCTTGTTCATCTTTGAGGGGTTGCTAGATATATTGCTAGAATCTCAGCTGCCATAAAGCAGGACAGGACTGCTGCTTACAATGGGTATACATGCCTATGGATATTTTTAGCCAGTTAATTTAAGTCTAATTCACAGGTTATTGGTTCAGGTTGGTGCAGCAGAACAAGCAGAACAATTCCTCGCAGTCGGTGCTGATAAAGTGAAGTTAATCATTGGGGGAGGTCTTCATAAATACATAATTCATAAATACACTGTAATATAACATGGAATGGTATTAATAGCGCCCCCTGCTGTCTGAGCTCTATCCCTGCAGGCGGCCGCAGATAATTTACCCTTTAGGCCTGGGTTGTTTGTGCCCGTGTTCTCCCTATTTGTTTGCTATGGGAACTAGATTGGGCAGGGCTATTTTAAGCAGCCACTCCATGGGGGCCCGATAAGAGGCTGAATATCTTTCTGGCGGTTCTTGAGATACGACAATCAGATGGTCGGCGATCACCCGGCACTATGTGGCTTTGAGTTTGGCGTTCGTTATTCACGAGAACTGCACCGCGTCACACTCAATGCAAGAGGGGCGGTGATGATCTTCGCTGTGTTTAAGTGTTATTGCTATTGAAAGCTGTTGTCTGGCTCTTTATATTCTCTGCACTGCTGGTTCTGACTCCTGAAACAATGTAGCTGACGCCTTGCAGATGTGTTGGACTTTGCTATATTATTTTTTTCAAGAGTCTGCTTTTCCAGCTCTACTATCACAGATTTGCTGTAAGTCCTGTGGAATAGGTTATTATTATTATTATTATTATTATTATTAATAGTAAGAATGTTATCATCATTATTAATAATAATAATAATAATAATAATAATAATAGTAAAATAATTTAGGGATGCACCGAATCCACTTTTTTGGATTCGGCCGAACCCCCGAATCCTTCGTGAAAGATTCGGCCGAATACCGAACCGAATCCGAACCCTAATTTGCATTTGCAAATTAGTGGTGGTAAGGGGAAAACATTTTTTACTTCTTTGTTTTCTGACAAAAAGTCATGCAATTTCCCTCCCGCCCCTAATTTGCATATGCAAATTAGGATGCGGTTCGGCTGGGCAGAAGGATTCGGCCGAATCCGAATCCTGCTGAAAAAGGCCGAATCCTGAACCGAATCCTGGATTTGGTGCATCCCTAAAAATAATCATAAAGATAATGATAATCTTGATGATAGTGATGATAATAATAATAATAATAATAATATCTAGTTGCTAGGGTCATTTTGCAGAGCTTGGGGCAAATCCCAGGTGCAAGTGCCTTTTCAATGAACGCTAAGGGGGCACCTTTGACCCCAACGTCCCCAATCAGGAGTCTCAAAAGTTGGAAAATGCTTCATAAAGCGACAATCCCGTAGCTGCCGCATAGACCTGAAGGTGGCGCTGTTCTGTTGTGACCCTATGGGAAACCATGACCTTTAATAGGAAGTGATAGTGCAAATCGGGGGCTGAATGCATCCATTTTTTATTATTGCATTAAAGGGGAAATAATCCTTTTAAAAATTTGTCCCACAAGGAAACCTATGAAAATCCACAGGAGGTGTTATTTGTCTTCCACATCTCTATTGAAAACCAACATAACATAGTTACATAACCCATTGAGTAGAATATACCTCTGATCATACAGCAGCTCAGTCCAAAGCAGCTTCTGATTGGTGGATGTTAGACTGTACCAAGTAGGAACCTGTGTAAGTTTTCTCTATTGACATGTGCAAAGATAGGGTTAATCCGTGTCCTGTCACCTGCCTCTCTCATTGGCTGCTGCTGGAACAGGATGCGCCTGGGCTGAGTGCAAACAGATGAGGAAATGTGGGAGAGGGGGAATCCAGAACTTTGGCTGTTACCCCAGCAACCGCTGACGTCACAATCACCAGCAATTAGTCTGCAGCTCTGCACTGACTGGAGGAGAGAGGCATTAGGGAGAGGGGACACTGACCCCAGTGCAGGCTGCTGCTGTCTCTTTACACACGGGATTGGTATTTATTGGCCGGGGGTGGGAGTGCAACTTTTCTGTCATTTTGAAAAGAAAAACTGGAGCCAATTTGTGTTATTTTCTAGATATATTTATATACTTATATTTACATATTTTCTAGATACTTATATATTTATATACTTATGTTGAAGTATAGTTCTGCCATCGTTATGTACTAAGGTTGCCACCTCACCCCTTTAAAAATGAACGCACATGGAATCCACAGGCTGCATGGCTAATTAGCAATTCATTTAGATGCATGGCTGCAGAATACGCTGATTGAGGGCTCTTACACACGGAGTGGTTTTACCGGCGTTTCGCTTTCTTTCGTTCAGCCACAGGGGAGCGCAGGAGTAGACGCACTGGATTATTGTGAAGGGGGCTGTACTCTCACAGACGCATGTAAGCGCCAAACGCAGGTACAGCCCCCTTCACAATAATTCAGTGCGACTACTCCTGCGCTCCCCTGTGGCTGAACGAAAGAAAGCACAACGCAGGTAAAACCGCTCCGTGTGTAAGGGCTCTTACACACGGCCGTTCCGACCTGCGCTCCCCTGTGTTCCGTTTTTTGTCGTTCAGCCGCAGGGGAGCGCAGGAATAGACGCAAGTCATTATTTGAAATGGGGCTGTACTCACTCAGGCGCATGTAGGCGCCGAACGCAGGAAAAATGCAGCATGTTGCGTCTAAACCTGCGTTCGGCGCCTACACTTGCCTGAGTGAGTACAGCCCCATTTCAAATAATGACTTGCGTCTATTCCTGCGCTCCCCTGCGGCTGAACGACAAAAAACGGAACATGGGAGCGCAGGTCGGAACGGCCGTGTGTAAGAGCCCTTAGAGCGCTAAATCAGTTCATTCTGCAGCCATGCATCTGAATGAATTGCTAATTAGCCATGCAGCCTGTGGATTCCATATGCGTTCATTTCAAGGGCTCTTACAGACGAGGGGTTTTACTTCCCTGCGTTCCGGTTTCATGCGTTCAGCCGCAGGAGTAGATGCACTCAATTATTGTCAAGGGGACTTGTTCTCACACAGACGCATGTAAGCGCCGAACGCAGGAAAAATGCAACATGCTGCGTCCCAACCTGTGTTCGGCGCATATATGCGTCTGTGTGAGTACAGCCCCATTGATAATAATTGAGTGCGTCTACTCCTGTGGCTGAACGCATGAAACCGGAGCTCAGGTAAAAACGCTCGTCTGTAAGAGCCCTAACAGGGGTGAGGTGGCAACTCTATTATGTAGCCATTGATCTAAAGTTCAAGTTTAGGTAAATTTCCCCTTGAAATGGGATAAAACACTTGTCACCCTGCTCAGGGGCCAAACACTGAACGACACATAAACTTTCAATCACCGACTTTTAATCGCTGCTCAGCTCGTTAATTAGAAGCATTAAGACTTGGGCAGGAATAATGTTTCTTTTGGGAATGGCACACGGACGGGCAAGTGTTTTGCTGGGGGGCAAGATTGACGTTTTTAGGACCACGGTGTTGGGGGAGACTATAGAGATCGAAAAATATATTATAAACAGTTGCCCCTAAATACAAGGTACAACGGCATTGCCATAAAGTGGCACTTTCTGCATAAAATGGCCCATATTTATATTTATATCACAGCTGCTGCTATTCACTTATATGACTTATAATGTGACAAGAAAGTGTCTAATTGCTGCTTCACTGGAAACAACCGAGTTTTGCTTTTACAAGAGGCAGTCGATCACTTTCCTAAAATAACAATCAGCTTGTGCCCCCCCCCCGACTGCAGAACCAACTCAGGACTCTCTAATTTTAATGAACTGGAAACATACGTGGGATCAATTTCCAGGGGTACCCAGGGCACACATAAGCACTCACCCCAAATCTCCCCCTAACTGACCTTCAGACTGGGCCCCCTTAGCTCATAACAAGGTTACAGATATATAGAAACATTGGGGTGTCACCCTGCTATAGTTCCATTGGTACCCAGGTTACAAATAATCACTCACCCCAAATC
This sequence comes from Xenopus petersii, assembly GCA_038501925.1. Taxonomy (NCBI): domain Eukaryota; kingdom Metazoa; phylum Chordata; class Amphibia; order Anura; family Pipidae; genus Xenopus; species Xenopus petersii. Next base: position 1,816,916 of record CM076678.1, on the reverse strand, counting down.
TCCCCCTAACTGACCTTCAGACTGGGCCCCCTTAGCTCATAACAAGGTTACAGATATATAGAAACATTGGGGTGTCACCCTGCTATAGTTCCAGGGGTACCCAGGGTACAAATAAGCACTCACCCCAAATCTCCCCCTAACTGACCTTCAGACTGGGCCCCCTTAGCTCATAACAAGGTTACAGATATATAGAAACATTGGGGTGTCACTCTGCTATAGTTCCAGGGGTACCCAGGGTACAAATAAGCACTCACCCCAAATCTCCCCCTAACTGACCTTCAGGCTGGGCCCCCTTAGCTCATAACAAGGTTACAGATATATAGAAACATGGGGGTGTCACCCTGCTATAGTTCCAGGGGTACCCAGGGTACAAATAAACACTCACCCCAAATCTCCCCCTAACTGACCTTCAGACTGGGCCCCTTAGCTCATAACAAGGTTACAGATATATAGAAACATTGGGGTGTCACCCTGCTATAGTTCCAGGGGTACCCAGGGTACAAATAAACACTCACCCCAAATCATGAAAAAGTAGTGACAGCCGGGGAGATTCAGGCAGTTGGAGGAAGACAGTCGCCAGTTTGCTGACATTTGTGCCGGGTGCTGATACTACGCAGGCAACTGTCTCTTTAAAGGGGTTGTTCACCTTCAAACACCAAATTGGTTTCAGGCAGATCACCAGAAATAACCACTTTTTCCAATGACTTTCTATTTTCTATGTGTGATGCATTTTCTAATGCTGAAGTGTAAAGTTTTATTTTTCACCTTCTAAAGCAACTCTGGGAAGAGGGGTCGCCGACCCTGTAAACTGTTCTAAATTGATACATTCAGTTGATACATTTCTTATCTCTGTCCCTGCTGAGCAGAATCTCTTGGTTTCATTACAGGCGGCTGTTAGACTTGATACAATAGTTACTGATACTCCAGAGATGCTGCTGAGAAATGTATCGACTAAGTGGAAATTAAATATTTTTTACATTTTTTGTGTACTTTGACTAGAGAATAGTCCAAATTCGATTTGAATTTGAAAAAAATGTGAAAATTCGAATGTCGAAATTTATCATGTACCGTCTCTTTAAAAATTCGACGTCGATCATTCGCCATCTAAAACCTGCGGAATTGCTGTTTTAGCCTATGGGGAACCGATTTGGAGTCAATTGAAGGTTTTTTCTTTTTAGAAAATTTTTTTAATCGAATACGATGTTACTTAGATTCGTATGATTCGAACGAAAAAAACTTTGAAATTTCAAATTCAAAAAGACCAACCTAAATTACGTCAGTTTTTTTTTTGGGTTGAACAGGTCCATTTTCGATCGAATAGGTCCGTATTCGGCCGAATTCAAATCGAATTAACAGCGCAATCAAGTTTTTCCGATTTTTTTTTTGACTCCAAATGGGTTCTAGGAGGTCCCCATAGGCTAAACAGCCATTTTTAAAGAGACAGTACATGATAAATTTCATTATTGGAATTTTTTAAGTTTTTTTCAAATTCGAATCGCATTTGGACTATTCGTTAGTCGAAGTACACACAAAAAAAATAGCTTGAAATATTTTCATTTGCAAATTCACCTTGAACTTTGATAAATCTGCCCCTTGTAGTTGTATAAATGCTGGTATATATTATATTGTGTAGGTGTATAAAGCTTATGGTGTGTGTGAGCTGCCATATTGCCTGCCAGGGGCGAGATGTTTCCGTGGAACAGGACTAATTATCCACGTGACTTGCTCTGGGCCCAGTATTTACTAATAACGGAACTTAATTCCAGCCTCACACTGTGTTTGTGTAACCGACATCTGACTCCGAGGAGCGAGGCTTTTGCTGTTTCTGGAGTCGCTAATTTATATTATTTTTGTCTGGCATTTTGTTCTTTCCATTCCCTAAAGCTTTTGGACTGGGCTGGGAATTGTGCGTCTGCCTCTTGGGTGGGATCTGGACTTGATTGGATTGCGAGGCCTTCGCATAGTGAAAATGAGTTTGTTACCCCAATACGGGAGGAGAAGTGGGTTGAGTAGAGGGACGAGGAGGGGAATAGGATCGGAGTTTCCAGGCTTTTCCTATGGAGTCTGAGGCTTTAATGAAATGCTCCGGGTTGTGGGCTCAAGACCAAATCCTTCATCCGCTCGCCCACAGCCGCCCCAGATCTTGGAGTTGGCTCCGCTCTCCTGGAAAGTCCTGGAAAGTAACGAAAACAAGTCTGGAAAGTGGAGCTGGAAAGTCAGGGGAGAGGGTTCAACGGAAAGTGCAAAGGGCCAATATTATTCACATTCAGACTCACAATCTGTTCTCATTGATTAGTAGGGATGCACCCAATCCACTATTTTGGATTCGGCCGAACCCCCGAATCCTCCGTGAAAGATTCGGCCGAATACCGAACCGAATCCGAACCCTAATTTGCATATGCAAGATTCGTCCGAATCTTGCTGAAAAAGGCCGAATCCTGGATTCGGTGCATCCCTATTGATTAGTACTGAGTCAGATCCCCATGCGAGTCTCACCTTCCTCCGAATCCCATAGAATTTGGTGAAGTGACTCTTGACTTGACTCTTGACTTCACCAAACTCTATGGGATTAAGAGGAAAGTGAGACTCGCATGGGGCTGCAAAATCCCATTGGGCAAAAACTGCAAAAGGGCCACGGATGGGATCGTCTTGGCAGAGGTTTAAACTGGCCCCTAATCTCCTGTGATCATTGGCCAGGGGCCGACCCCGGAATCAACAACTGAATCAGCCCAAAAACTTCTGCCTTAACCCCTTCCTGAAAATCTTCACTGGTTCTGTCTGTACAGAGACGAATCCTGCAAGTCTGTTGTGAACATTTTATATTGAATATTTGCTCTGTTATACAGATAGCGAGAATCTCAGCTGCCATAAAGCAGGACAGGACTGCTGCTTACAATGCGGATCAGATAGGATCTGTGCAGCCACTGGGACAGAATGTTCTGTTATACAGATAGCTAGAATCTCAGCTGCCATAAAGCAGGACAGGACTGCTGCTTCCAATGGGGATCAGATAGATCTGTGCAGCCACTGGGACAGAATGTTCTGTTATACAGATAGCTAGAATCTCAGCTGCCATAAAGCAGGACAGGACTGCTGCTTACAATGGGGATCAGATAGGATCTGTGCAGCCACTGGGACAGAATGTTCTGTTATACAGATAGCTAGAATCTCAGCTGCCATAAAGCAGGACAGGACTGCTGCTTACAATGGGGATCAGATAGGATCTGTGCAGCCACTGGGACAGAATGTTCTGTTATACAGATAGCTAGAATCTCAGCTGCCATAAAGCAGGACATGACTGCTGCTTCCAATGGGGATCAGATAGGATCTGTGCAGCCACTGGGACAGAATGTTCTGTTATACAGATAGCTAGAATCTCAGCTGCCATAAAGCAGGACAGGACTGCTGCTTCCAATGGGGATCAGATAGATCTGTGCAGCCACTGGGACAGAATGTTCTGATCTGTGCAGCCACTGGGACAGAATGTTCTGTTATACAGATAGCTAGAATCTCAGCTGCCATAAAGCAGGACATGACTGCTGCTTACAATGGGGATCAGATAGGATCTGTGCAGCCACTGGGACAGAATGTTCTGTTATACAGATAGCTAGAATCTCAGCTGCCATAAAGCAGGACAGGACTGCTGCTTCCAATGGGGATCAGATAGGATCTGTGCAGCCACTGGGACAGAATGTTCTGTTATACAGATAGCTAGAATCTCAGCTGCCATAAAGCAGGACAGGACTGCTGCTTCCAATGGGGATCAGATAGATCTGTGCAGCCACTGGGACAGAATGTTCTGATCTGTGCAGCCACTGGGACAGAATGTTCTGTTATACAGATAGCTAGAATCTCAGCTGCCATAAAGCAGGACATGACTGCTGCTTACAATGGGGATCAGATAGGATCTGTGCAGCCACTGGGACAGAATGTTCTGTTATACAGATAGCTAGAATCTCAGCTGCCATAAAGCAGGACAGGACTGCTGCTTACAATGGGGATCAGATAGGATCTGTGCAGCCACTGGGACAGAATGTTCTGTTATACAGATAGCTAGAATCTCAGCTGCCATAAAGCAGGACAGGACTGTTGCTTACAATGGGGATCAGATAGGATCTGTGCAGCCACTGGGACAGAATGTTCTGTTATACAGATAGCTAGAATCTCAGCTGCCATAAAGCAGGACATGACTGCTGCTTACAATGGGGATCAGATAGGATCTGTAAATATATTTCATGCCCAGTGGGTGCCTCTCCCTCATCTTTCTATTCAGGCCTCTCCTATTCATATTCCAGTCTCTTATTCAAAACAGTGGTTGCTAGGGTTATTTCTACCCTAGCAACCAGATGGCAGAAACTGCAAACCGGAGAGCTGCTGCATAAAAAGCTAAATAAGTCAAAATCCACAAATAAAACCAATTGCAAATTGTCTCAGAATATCCCTCTCTACATCATACTAACAGTTCATTTAAAGGTGAACAACCCCTTTAACATGAACCCAGCTTTAGAAATTGTAAGTAAAGATTTCAGACCAGGATTTATAGAAATGATACAAAATTCATTATTTTTTTTTTTAAAAACCTCTCCTCTTTTTCCTCCCAATTTGCTCTATTTTTTCTGTTTTCCCTCCCCGTAGCCCAGGGGCCGGTGACTCTTTCGGCCTAAAACTCATGAGGCCACGGAAGTTTTTTTTTTCTCTGCCCCCCCCCTGTTGTTGCTAGGATACGGCTGACGTCAGTGTGACTTGTATAAAAACCTTTGTGTGTTTTATCTGCTGACAACTGAACCCCCCCCCTCGCAAAGGGCCAAAGTGTTCAGCTCCCATCGAGCAAACTTTCCTCTCTGCAAAGTCTCCGCCATTCTGCCCCTTGCCATGCGTTTACTCGTTGTTTATTTTTTTAGTTTTTGTTAAATTTCAAAATTAACATTCTTTAAATTGACTTTAAAAAATGTTTTTAAAAAATTATTTTATAATTATTAGTTTGTTCCGACTTCTACATCCTAGGGATTCCGTGGCACGTCCTACTGTGGAGCATTTCTATTGGCCTCGAGATAACTTTTAGCATGTTACGGAATAGCAACTTTTCAATTGGTCTTCATTATTTATTGTTTGTAGTTTTTTTTAAATTATTTGCTCTTTTCTTCTACTTCTGACTCTTTCCGCCTTGCAAATAGGGCCAGTGACTCACAACACAGGTATTTGCACAGGGGAGAGTATTTCCTGGTAACAGCAGTCCTGACTTGCTTTATGGCAGGGATTGTAGACACACATTTATGTCACACAAGACTCATGGCAATGGCTGGTAAGTGGGAGAGTAGAGAAATCAGAGGATAAGATACAGTAAAAAGCAGATCATTATGTGAGGACAGTATGGCATCCCCACCTCTGGATTGCTACCTCTCTGTCTCAGATCCCTAAAAGTAAAAACTACTTACTACAGTGGAAATCACTTGTAGCAGTGAGATAGTTGATGTAGTTGACCCTACAGTCTGAGCTTCTGAAAACCATGGGCACCAAATATCAAATATACCCCCCACCATGGCATTACCCTCAGTTCTGCTTCACACCTACCCCTGATGTACTAAAAAAGCATTATTTTCACTGTGTAAATCTCACACGTAATTGTGGTTTGTACAGGAAACTGTGTGACTCTGCGGCTCATAGTAACATAGTAAGTAAGGTTGAAAAAAGACACATGTCCATCGAGTTCAACCTTTTTTTTTTTTTTCATAATAGCAGGCGGCGTGCAAAATGCTTAGTCTTCTCCCGCAGGTATTTATATAGATGGGAGCTGCCATATTGATTCCCTTAGACAGTACAGTATGAGGGTATAGCTTATTGTGTGCCCAGAACATTCCTTCTCTGTATATTTGTATTTATACATATGGGAGGAGGAGGTGCCATATTGATTCCCTTAGACAGTACAGTATGAGGGTATAGCTTATTGTGTGCCCAGAACATTCCTTCTCTGTATATTTGTATTTATACATATGGGAGGAGGAGGTGCCATATTGATTCCCTTAGACAGTACAGTATGAGGGTATAGCTTATTGTGTGCCCAGAACATTCCTTCTCTGTATATTTGTATTTATACATATGGGAGGAGGAGGTGCCATATTGATTCCCTTAGACAGTACAGTATGAGGGTATAGCTTATTGTGTGCCCAGAACATTCCTTCTCTGTATATTTGTATTTATACATATGGGAGGAGGAGGTGCCATATTGATTCCCTTAGACAGTACAGTATGAGGGTATAGCTTATTGTGTGCCCAGAACATTCCTTCTCTGTATATTTGTATTTATACATATGGGAGGAGGAGGTGCCATATTGATTCCCTTAGACAGTACAGTATGAGGGTATAGCTTATTGTGTGCCCAGAACATTCCTTCTCTGTATATTTGTATTTATACATATGGGAGGAGGAGGTGCCATATTGATTCCCTTAGACAGTACAGTATGAGGGTATAGCTTATTGTGTGCCCAGAACATTCCTTCTCTGTATATTTGTATTTATACATATGGGAGGAGGAGGTGCCATATTGATTCCCTTAGACAGTACAGTATGAGGGTATAGCTTATTGTGTGCCCAGAACATTCCTTCTCTGTATATTTGTATTTATACATATGGGAGGAGGAGGTGCCATATTGATTCCCTTAGACAGTACAGTATGAGGGTATAGCTTATTGTGTGCCCAGAACATTCCTTCTCTGTATATTTGTATTTATACATATGGGAGGAGGAGGTGCCATATTGATTCCCTTAGACAGTACAGTATGAGGGTATAGCTTATTGTGTGCCCAGAACATTCTTTCTCTGTATATTTGTATTTATATGTAGAGGTTGCTGTGACTGACAGTAGTATGGCAGCTCCTACTCATAAATAGGAGAGAGAAGCTTATGGGATAAAGCCTGTGTATGAGCCGCTTGTCGTATTGTCCGACTGTGGGATAAAGTTCACATGTGACTCACCTCTGTTGACCTTCCCATGATGAAGACGATGGTGCCCCAGTGTAAAACACGTGTTGGTTATTACGCCTGTTTCTCCCAGAGGCTGAGGGCACTGAGCCAACTCACACTGTCATTCAATGGACTCGCTGCTTTGCCTTGTGCTGCTGCTCCAGGGTGTGGGCTCTGTTTGTCCATTGTGAGTGGGGCGACTGATACTGTTTCCCAACATAAAGATGGGCTGTTAACCCCTCGCTCCCAGAATTAGCGGAGAAACAGCTGTAGCCTTACTGAGCAGTTTCCTCTAAAAATGGTATATATTTATATAAAAAAGCATTGCCAGGGGAAACAAAACTACATAGGAATGTTCTGGGCACACAATAAGTTATACCCTCATACTGTACTGTCTAAGGGAATCAATATGGCACCTCCTCCTCCCATATGTATAAATACAAATATACAGAGAAGGAATGTTCTGGGCACACAATAAGCTATACCCTCATACTGTACTGTCTAAGGGAATCAATATGGCACCTCCTCCTCCCATATGTATAAATACAAATATACAGAGAAGGAATGTTCTGGGCACACAATAAGCTATACCCTCATACTGTACTGTCTAAGGGAATCAATATGGCACCTCCCTCCTCCCATATGTATAAATACAAATATACAGAGAAGGAATGTTCTGGGCACACAATAAGCTATACCCTCATACTGTACTGTCTAAGGGAATCAATATGGCACCTCCTCCTCCCATATGTATAAATACAAATATACAGAGAAGGAATGTTCTGGGCACACAATAAGCTATACCCTCATACTGTACTGTCTAAGGGAATCAATATGGCACCTCCTCCTCTCATATGTATAAATACAAATATACAGAGAAGGAATGTTCTGGGCACACAATAAGCTATACCCTCATACTGTACTGTCTAAGGGAATCAATATGGCACCTCCTCCTCCCATATGTATAAATACAAATATACAGAGAAGGAATGTTCTGGGCACACAATAAGCTATACCCTCATACTGTACTGTCTACGGGAATCAATATGGCACCTCCTCTCATATATATACAGTCGAACCCCAATTTTACATCCCATGATTTTAAATTTTCCTATTTAGAGGCTGCTGGGAGTTGTCGGTGTTAGAGCTCAGGCTGCAGTTGGTGCCGGGGAGCAGTGGAGGGAGCGGGAGCAGCAGGAATATTATTTCCATACAAGGCTGGTTCTGCGGATCAGTAAGAGGAGGAAACAGACTGGATGGAGCCTGATAAAGATTGATACCGAGTGGCCCAGTAGCCCCTGTCTCTTGTCTTTGTATAAAGCTCTTGTGGCTCTGTCCGGGGGGGGAGATTATCTGGGCCGTGGCAGTTCCATTGTGTCCCCTGTTCCCCCGGAGCCGACCAGAAACAAAGGATTGAGACGGAGATAAAACCCAAATTCATTCCCTGCTGGACTGGCCAGGCCCGAGTCATCAGAAAGAGTAGAGTTGGGCTGTTTACTCTTGACTTGTCTATAAAGTCCCAAGCCTCCTTGCTGTGCCCATTCACCTCTATCCCAGCGCCGGAAGCCTTGCAGCCAATGAGATGTCAGTGTAGTAAATATCAAATTGAGGATTCCCTGCACCTTGGTATTTTCCCTGTCCCAGAGCAGATGAGTGTGTCCATGTGTCCAGTCACTCATTTGTTTCTATGGGATATCCCAGCTGCAGCCCGAGCTCTAACACCCATCCCTTTTGTTAATTCCCAGTCTAAATTGCATTAGAATGCGTGGCCAGTTCCAGGCAGATCATGTGACCAGTAGGTGAGCCATTGATTGGTTGCAAATATAATTTTGCCATGGATGTCCATAATGTCTATCCCTGAGGCCCTCCAGCTGCCTTTGGTAGCCTGCTGAGAGTTGCATTTCAATGGACTGAGGGGCCACATATTGGCCGTAAACTCATGTTGCACTGTTACTTTCCCTTTAATTTTAAAGAGGCAACTTCTGGCAGAGGGTCCCTTCCCTGGTGCTTTTGGCTGAATAGGGAGAAGGAAAGTCCAGACTGGGAGTCAAAATAGGCCCTGACATTCCAAGTACAGAGAGGCCCAATAAACTGTCATCTCACACAACTGTCAGGTCTGAGCCTGGCTTTGCCCTGCGACACATGGCACAGGTGAGAGGGTTTCCCATCGTTGCCGTGTCTGTATGGGGGTTGCCATGGAGCCGCTATCATTGTTTGCTTAATTCTATGTCGGGTATCCATGGCGATGCTTATTTACTCAGCTAATGCCAGACTGTGTCAGTGTGAACCGGCCTTTTCTATTGCTCCAGAAACGGCCTAAGACTTTAATCGGATAAATTATGGTGACTTCTGACAGGGCCACAGATTTGTTTTATAGTCACTTAGCAAACTTAGGGACCGTTCCTGCTGAATTGTGCTTAGTACAGGGAATACCTATGTGCCATAGTTTTATGGGATCTCTCTGTACAGACTATGAGCAAACTTAGGGACTGTTCCTGCTGAATTGTGCTTAGTACAGGGAATACCTATGTACCATAGTTTTATGGGATCTCTCTGTACAGACTATGAGCAAACTTAGGGACTGTTCCTGCTGAATTGTGCTTAGTACAGAGGAATACCTATGTACCATAGTTTTATGGGATCTCTCTGTACAGACTATGAGCAAACTTAGGGGACTGTTCCTGCTGAATTGTGCTTAGTACAGGGAATACCTATGCTGCCATAGTTTTATGGGATCTCTCTGTACAGACTATGAGCAAACTTAGGGGACTGTTCCTGCTGAATTGTGCTTAGTACAGGGAATACCTATGCTGCCATAGTTTTATGGGATCTCTCTGTACAGACTATGAACAAACTTAGGGACTGTTCCTGCTGAATTGTGCTTAATACAGGGAATACCTATGCTGTCATAGTTTTATGGGATCTCTCTGTACAGACTATGAGCAAACTTAGGGGACTGTTCCTGCTGAATTGTGCTTAGTACAGGGAATACCTATGCTGCCATAGTTTTATGGGATCTCTCTGTACAGACTATGAGCAAACTTAGGGACTGTTCCTGCTGAATTGTGCTTAGTACAGGGAATACCTATGCTGCCATAGTTTTATGGGATCTCTCTGTACAGACTATGAGCAAACTTAGGGGCTGTTCCTGCTGAATTGTGCTTAGTACAGGGAATACCTATGCTGCCATAGTTTTATGGGATCTCTCTGTACAGACTATGAACAAACTTAGGGACTGTTCCTGCTGAATTGTGCTTAATACAGGGAATACCTACGCTGCCATAGTTTTATGGGATCTCTCTGTACAGACTATGAGCAAACTTAGGGGACTGTTCTTGCTGAATTGTGCTTAGTACAGGGAATACCTATGCTGCCATAGTTTTATGGGATCTCTCTGTACAGACTATGAGCAAACTTAGGGGCTGTTCCTGCTGTAATGTTTGGAGTAGGAACCCCATACAGGCGTAATAATGAGCCTTTGCTTGACTCCAGATATTTACACGATTATTTTCCACCCTCGGAGTTGGTACAGTCCATTAGAGGCAGTGGGACAAGTTGAGACAGAGAAGAAATTCCTCAAAAGCAGTGGAATCACAAGCAGTTTTCACACAACTTACTCACAGCCGGCACCCGACTGTTATAAGTTAATAAATACTCGTGATCCAATATGGAGAAAACCAGGGAGGGTGGGGCTAATCTCTAAAATCTGTTTTTACCAGGAATACACCGAATCCACTATTTTGGATGGCCGTACCCCTGAATCCTTCACGAAAGATTCGGCCGAATAACAAACCAAATTTGCATATGCAAATTAGGCGTGGGAATGGGAAAACATTTTTTATTTCCTTGTTTGGTGACAAAAAGTCACGCTATTTCCCTCCCCGTCCCTAATTTGCATATGCAAATTAGGATTCAGATTCAGTTCGGCTGGACAGAAGGATTCTTGGATATGTTCATTGCTCATTCCTGCATCAGAACAGCCTGCAAAGACCTGGCCTATGGAGTGTAGGACAGCTAATTGCTTTGCAGCACCTACTTCCAGGGCTGCTTTAATAAATGGGCAGAGGGGGGGGGCACTGGAAGGGCTCAATAGAGGAGCTGAAGGTGGGACCAGGACAAGTCGGAACCCTCCAGTCCCTCCTTATATAAGGAGCAGCCCGTGCCCCCGGCTTCTGCGGCCTCATGTGGGAACCCGGCACCTGCGGCTCCTCTTTAGTTGACCGTAAAAATTAGCCATTAATCAGCAGGGAAACAAAGGCTATTTGGGTTTAACATTCCAACTCAGCACAGGAACCAACCCAGATCTACTCTCACAGATGAGAAAAAGTACAGCTCAAGACCCAGTCTACATTCTGGTTGCCAGGGGCACCCTCCCTAGCAACTAAGCAACACTTTTTTTTTAAAGTTTTGTTTTTATGCTTTATAAACCGCTTGACTGAGCACAAGAGGAGCTTGTGAATTGGTATGGCAGCAGCAGGGCCCCTGGGGATCACTGTGGCCCCCTACAACTTTGTGTCGCCTTCATTATAAATATCTGATAACGTGAGCTCTTTAGGCAACACGTTTTGCTTTGGCAGGTGAATAAGAATTGTGGGGCTGCCATGCTGGTGGCACTCTGCTATGAAATTGAAACCCTAAAGTAAATGCAAATAAAATGTGGCCCCTTCTCTGCGCAATGCATGTGCTGCTTCTTATGGGTTTGGTTTACATCACCATCTAGTGGTCATTTCACTGTACTGACTCGCTCATCTGCACCGGCTGTTCTGTCTCTCTAACTGGCGGTTCTGAGTTGGCACTTGCCTCTGGTGCTGCTTAGGAGACAGGGCTGGCCTCTAGGCAGTGGCACTACAGAGGGAATTGTGGGATTGATTCTATTATGCAGTGGTTATTAGATATTAGGCTCTGGGGGACAGGGGTTCATTGTGCTTGAAACCCCTTCTTATAAAGCTGTTTGCTATAGGGTATCAATATGACTCCCTGAGAGCGACTGTACCCTCAGAATGTGTGCCCCAACTTTTATTTATTGTGTGTGTGTTGGAGCTGCCAAATATCTTCCCTGCACAGTCTTCTTATGGCCACTAGATGGTGCTGATTGGTTACAATCCACCAACACCTCATTGGGGGCTGCTCCCAAACACTTGTAAAAGTTCAAGCCCTAAAAAAGGGTTACAGATGTAGGTACACCCCCCCCCCACAAACAATCACTTTGGTATATACTGTAATATATGGGGAAACTCTGCTCAGATGTAGGGTGTATTTCCCCTTTAATTAATGTTGGATCATCTGTGAACATTCCCAATAAGTCCTGTTGTTTATCTCTGAGCCCATAAAGACTGGACCCTGGGCTGCTTGGGGGCCGGAGAGAGTCAAAACTCATACACTATTCTCTGTATATTTGTATTTATACATATGGGAGGAGAGGTGCCATATTGACTCCCATAGACAGTACAGTATGAGGGTATAGCTTATTGTGTGCCCAGAAACATTCCTTCTCTGTATATTTGTATTTATACATATAGGAGGAGGGAGATGTCATATTGATTCCCTTAGACAGTACAGTATGAGGGTATAGCTTATTGTGTGCCCAGAACATTCCTTCTCTGTATATTTGTATTTATACATATGGAGGAGGAGGTGCCATATTGATTCCCTTAGACACTACAGTATGAGGGTATAGCTTATTGTGTGCCCAGAACATTCCTTCTCTGTATATTTGTATTTATACATATGGGAGGAGGAGGTGCCATATTGATTCCCTTAGACAGTACAGTATGAGGGTATAGCTTATTGTGTGCCCAGAACATTCCTTCTCTGTATATTTGTATTTATACATATGGGAGGAGGAGGTGCCATATTGATTCCCTTAGACAGTACAGTATGAGGGTATAGCTTATTGTGTGCCCAGAACATTCCTTCTCTGTATATTTGTATTTATACATATGGAGGAGGAGGTGCCATATTGATTCCCTTAGACAGTACAGTATGAGGGTATAGCTTATTGTGTGCCCAGAACATTCCTTCTCTGTATATTTGTATTTATACATATGGGAGGAGGAGGTGCCATATTGATTCCCTTAGACAGTACAGTATGAGGGTATAGCTTATTGTGTGCCCAGAACATTCCTTCTCTGTATATTTGTATTTATACATATGGGAGGAGGAGGTGCCATATTGATTCCCTTAGACAGTACAGTATGAGGGTATAGCTTATTGTGTGCCCAGAACATTCCTTCTCTGTATATTTGTATTTATACATATGGGAGGAGGAGGTGCCATATTGATTCCCTTAGACAATACAGTACAGTAATATTCTGTAACTATTCTCAGCACCCCTGTTTCTCAGATGGGGAGACTTGGGGGAGGGGGACTCTGGCTTTTTAATTTGCTGAAAATCCTGAGGTTTACAAGAATGTGGCCGTGGCATGTAAATGTCTCTAATCCCGTCCGGAGACCCCTCCCAGCACACGGCGGAACGCACCCATTTGCATTGTCTTTGCGTCATCACAGCACTTAAAAGATTAAATTGCCTTCATTTCATTTACCCGACCCCTCATCAATCTCATGCCGCTCAGACAAACTCTTTTCACTACCTGCAAATATAAATATTCTGTGCAGCAGGGGAACCATACGTGTCCCTAAACCCCCATAAATATATGTATAGCTGGGGGTCGGAGCCCACTGGGGTCTTTAACAAAGAAAACATATCTGTGCTTTATATCAGCCTGCAGCCTTGTGTCTTTATATGGTCACAGAACAACCCCTCAGTGACTTCTAATATCCTTATCATTTACAGTAGGGGGTACATTATCCCTTATAATACATGAGTGATACTCAGAGGTTCCCTGTATAACTCAGCCTGCAGCCTTGTGTCTTTATATGGTCACAGAACAACCCCTCAGTGACTTCTAATATCCTTATCATTTATAGTAGGGGGTGCGCTAACTTTAGTGTCAGCAGAAGGAATGTGGGTGAGAGTCACGGATCTTATGTCCTTTATTCTGATGTTCTATTGGACAGGAAGGATATGAACCCTAGAGAGGCAGCTCTTCTGACCCGTTATATCTGCAGCATGTCAGGTGTTAATTTAAAGGGAACTGTCTCTTTCCATGGCTGTAACTGATTGGCTGGAGCAGTGACTGCTGAAAATTTGGCCGGGGAGCTGCTGCGGCTGTTGCTTCCTGCTACAAGTCTAACACTGAGCTGAACTCGATTGACGTCATTGAGAGAGATAAGATCTGTCTGTGGTTCAGCCGCACTCCTGTTCCTGTTTGCCAGGGACCCCGTGTAACCCCAGGCCTCCTCTCTGCGGGGGGAACCAGCAGTGCATTGGAGTGTTTCTTCATCTCACCCTGAGCCTTGTGCCCTCTCCTATATCAGTATTCATTGGCTTCTTCCCTGATTCCTGCCTTTGATACTCTCGCTCTCTCTCTCTCTCTCTCTGCACTGCTGGTTCTTACTCTTGAATCACAAATTTAAAGATGACTAAACGTCCCCCATGTTTCTCCTGTACCAAGTGTTCCTGTTCTGGTTCAATATGGCCTTCCTATTATATGTATGGTGGATCCCCACAGAGTAGCAGTTGGGAATAGGAAGTGCAATTTTTCGTAGAGCATGTCAGACCCAGTTGCACTACTGGTTGGGCTGTATATATATATATATATATATATATATATATATATATATATATATATATATATATATATATATATATATATATATATATATATATATATATATGTGTATATATATATATAATACACAAAAGCCATGGATATCCTGTAAATTATATCCTTATAAACGGTGAGTTCTGATGTCATCAGTTATAAACGGTGGGTCTGATGTCATTTCAGTCACATGACTCACTGAAAGTTGTGTATTATAATAATACCTTCAGCCTCGTGTTTATATATGGTCATGAAAATCCTTGGTAACTTATAATATCCTTATATTTTACAAGAGGGGGTACTTTATTAACTATATATATATATATATATAATACACAAAAGCCATGAATATCTTGTAAATTATATCCTTATAAACGGTGAGTTCTGATGTCATCAGTTCTGATGTCATCATTTCTGTCACGACTCCCTAAAACTTGTGTATTATAATAAATAAAGTACCCCCAGTTGCAAAATATGAGGATATTAGAAGTTACCTCGGAGTTCCATGACCTGTATAAAAACACTCGGCCTTCGGCCTCGTGTTTTTATATGGTCATGAAACTCCTCGGTAACTTATAATATCCTTATATTTTACGAGAGGGGGTACTTTATTCACTATATATATATATATATATATATATATATATATATATATATATATATATATTGTTACAGTTTCAGCTGTGCCTAAGACTCCATTGTTTTAGTCTTTCTGGCTTCTCCCTTGTATATTCCCTCCCGTGGCTCTCCTGTTGTGTTATAACCCTTTATTAGACAGCAGCAGGGGGCGTGACCTAGTAACCCAGGCTATATGGGCATGACCAGCTAAGTTGGGGTGTAAGTGCAGTGCCAATAGGTGGAGCACAACACACTAGGTTACCCGCCTCTCTCAGCTGAGCTCCACCCACAGGCCCCGCCTCCAGCACCCAGAGAGGACCCCTCGGGACTGGAATGTTTTGCTGGAACTGCTCCCCTTTATTTCTCTGTTCATTGGTGTCCGTTTGTCTCATTTCAGATGATTCTGTGGGACTGGGACCTGAAGCAGTGGTACAAACCCCAATACCAGGTACCGACCCGCCTCCTCCTGCAAGTCTGACCTGTGTATCTGTTACTTTAAATTAACCCTCTCTGTGACGTCTTGTTCCAGAACGCTGGAGGTGGCAACGGAGTTGATCTGTCAGTCCTCAACGAGGCGCGAAACATGGTCACCGACCTACTGGCTGATCCCTCCCTCTCACCCCAAGTGATCTCCTCCCTCCGCAGCATCAGCAGCTCAATGGGAACCTTCTCAGGCTCATGTAGACCAAAAATCAACCCCTTCACCCCCTTCCCTGGCTTCTACCCCTGTACTGAAATGGAGGATCCTATGGATAAAGTAGAGCGGAAACCTCACAAGGTAACAACACCTGTACAACACACAGTCCAGCAGGAACAGTCTGTACAGATACAGTAAAACTATAGATATTCCCTGTACTAAGCACAATTCCGCAGGAACAGTCCCCTAAGTTTGCTCATAGTCTGTACAGAGAGATCCCATAAAACTATGGCAGCATAGGTATTCCCTGTACTAAGCACAATTCAGCAGGAACAGTCCCCTAAGTTTGCTCATAGTCTGTACAGAGAGATCCCATAAAACTATGGCAGCATAGGTATTCCCTGTATTAAGCACAATTCAGCAGGAACAGTCCCCTAAGTTTGCTCAAAGTCTGTACAGAGAGATCCCATAAAACTATGGTACATAGGTATTCCCTGTACTAAGCACAATTCAGCAGGAACAGTCCCTAAGTTTGCTCATAGTCTGTACAGAGAGAGATATAGCTGGGCCCAGGTAGGTGACATATGAGCAGGTTTGTGTGCAACTGTCTCAGGGGTTACTGTGTATTTATTTGTCTGTTTTCGGCAGGGAATGAACAGTCGCAGCAGTCTGCCAACCCCCCAGCTCCGTCGCAGCTCAGGGGCATCAATTCTGCCTCCCATGGAGCCTCCTCCTCGGTGGGAACGCAGCAATGGCAAGAGGCCCCACCAGGAATACATGGGTGCCAGGTAATTGCTGCGTTTATTAAATTGATAATTATTACAGAGTTTAAATCTGCAGCCTCCTAAGGATGACGGGAGTTGGTTGGTGGAGCAGGGAGTTGCAGGCTAAAGGGAAGGATCTGACCAAACTGATTGTACAGTTGTGCAGTACCAGTTTGTACCAGCAGATGTCGCTGATGCTGCAAACTTTGTTCAATAGAACCACAAAGTGACCCAAATCATTTCTATTCTGTACAGTTTTTTAATGTAATTTTACAATTTCCCCCTCCAAAACAGCCAAGGATCATATCCAAATGGACCCTACAGTTCCAACCTCCTCACGATCCCAAAGCAACGGTCCTCGTCTGTAACACTGACCCACCACATTGGCCCCAGGAGAGCTGGTAATAACATGAATTTCATACGAACTGCACTGGGCTGGGGGAATGAGTGATTTATTGGTGGGGAGGAAAGGAGATCTCACCATCAGCATAGGAAGGGGTTCTTTACTGTAAGGACAGTCAGGTTATGGGATTCCCTACCAAGAGAGGGGGAATGAGTGATTTATTGGTGGGGATGAAAGGAGATCTCACCATCAGCATAGGAAGGGGTTCTTTACAGTAAGGACAGTCAGGTTATGGGATTCCCTACCAAGAGAGGGGGAATGAGTGATTCATTGGTGGGGAGGAACGGAGATCTCACCATCAGCATAGGAAGGGGTTCTTTACTGTAAGGACAGTCAGGTTATGGGATTCCCTACCAAGAGAGGGGGAATGAGTGATTCATTGGTGGGGAGGAAAGGAGATCTCACCATCAGCATAGGAAGGGGTTCTTTACTGTAAGGACAGTCAGGTTATAAGATTCCCTACCAAGAGAGGGGAATGAGTGATTCATTGGTGGGGAGGAAAGGAGATCTCACCATCAGCATAGGAAGGGGTTCTTTACTGTAAGGACAGTCAGGTTATGGGATTCCCTACCAAGAGAGGGGAATGAGTGATTCATTGGTGGGGAGGAAAGGAGATCTCACCATCAGTATAGGAAGGGGTTCTTTACTGTAAGGACAGTCAGGTTATGGGATTCCCTACCAAGAGAGGGGGAATGAGTGATTCATTGGTGGGGAGGAAAGGAGATCTCACCATCAGCATAGGAAGGGGTTCTTTACTGTAAGGACAGTCAGGTTATGGGATTCACTACCAAGAGAGGGGGAATGAGTGATTCATTGGTGGGGAGGAACGGAGATCTCACCATCAGCATAGGAAGGGGTTCTTTACTGTAAGGACAGTCAGGTTATGGGATTCCCTACCAAGAGAGGGGGAATGAGTGATTCATTGGTGGGGAGGAAAGGAGATCTCACCATCAGCATAGGAAGGGGTTCTTTACTGCAGAAGAGAATGATTACTAAGTGCTACATTGTATGTTGTTTAGAGATTGAGTCGGGTGCTGCTCTGTTGCCCTTTCCGCAGGTGCCTCTCCGTCCCTCAGTCCAGTGAATTCCCCCAGTCTTGGTTCTGGGTTCAGTCGGGCCCCCGTTGAATTCCCCGACACGGCCGATTTCCTCACCAAGCCCAGCGTGACTCTCCATAAAACCGCAGGACTCGCGTCCACTTCTCAGGATTTCCAGCCGCAGGTCCGGTCGCCCGGCAGCCATATTTGTACCAGGTAACCCGGCAACGTCCAGGGGTTCCGCCCTCGGCGCAAGCAGTGACCCATTTGTTAAGCACCAGGGTATTGGGTATTATGCCTTCCTGGCTACTCATTGGCCAATATCCTCCCCTGGGTATTGCTGTGCCATTCACTTTAAAGGGTTTGTTTACCGTTAAATTAACTCTTAGTGTGCTGCAGAGAGGGATATTCTGAGACCATTTGCGATTGGTTTTCATTTTTTATCATTTGTGTTTTTTGATTTATTTGGCTTTTTATTCAGCAGCTCTCCAGTTTGTAATTTCAGCCATCTGGTTGCTAGGGCCCAAATTACCTTGGCAACCACGCACTGATTTGAATAAGGAGAATAGCAGAGGCCTCAATAGAAAGCGGTGTAATAAAAAAAAGCAACCGTAACAATACATTTGTAGCCTTACAGAGCATTTATTTTTTTTAGACGGGGTCGGCGACCCCCTTTTGAAAGCTGGCAAGAGTCAGAAGAAAAAGGCAAATCATTAATAAACTATAAAATATATATAATGAAGACCAATTGAAAAGTTGCTTTGAATTAGCAATACTAAAAGTTAACTTTGAAATGAACCACCCCTTTAACTCCGTATGTCCTGAACTCCCCTTTGTCTCCCGCCAGTTGTGGGCGTCC
This sequence comes from Xenopus petersii, assembly GCA_038501925.1. Classification (NCBI taxonomy): domain Eukaryota; kingdom Metazoa; phylum Chordata; class Amphibia; order Anura; family Pipidae; genus Xenopus; species Xenopus petersii. Next base: position 1,797,974 of record CM076678.1, on the reverse strand, counting down.
GACTCTGAAGGCTGTTTCCAATGCAGAAGTGACAGATAGCAGTTGCCAGTCGGGCACAGAGCAACAGTCTATACAGCAGGGTAAGTACCGTGAGTGCCCAATTGGCCAGTCCCAATGGATTCACTGGGCAGCGTCTGTCTCTGGTTCTGTCCTAAGAAACAATCTATGAGGAGTCTGTTAATTCTATCAGATAAACTTTGTTACACAGACAGGCACTGCCACTGTATCTCTCATGCCACTGTCTCCCCCCGCAGCTGAAAGTGGAACAGGCCAGAAGGAAGCGGGGCATTTAAAGGAGAAGGCGCAGGAGAGCCGACTGCAGAAAGACTCCAGGAATGAGCCAGGGGGCCGGGAATCCGAGGTATCATTAATGTTATTGGCCTGAACTTGGGGTACAGGGAGTGGGGTACAACCCCCCAGTGTAACATTATGGCCCCTTGTGACCCTCAGATGAAAGAAGAATCCCCCCTGCTGGAGCTGATCCAAGACCAGGACTCGCTGTTGGGCAGATTAGACAATTGGAACTTTCCCATATTTGATCTGGTGGAGCGGACGGGAGGGAAGTCGGGGAGGATCCTCAGTCAGGTACCCCCCAAAAACCCTCTTTATTATGGGGCCCATGTCACTCGCATGTCTCTCATTATGGTGCAGAAGCCAAACTAACATCTCAGCATTTCACTGCAAACCTATTGTGATATCAAACACTGGTTATTTCCATGGATACGTAGCCACGCCCCTGATCCACCCTGGTAATGCCCATTATAGCTGTCCAAGCCCTGCCCACTCTGGTGCTCCATCTTTAAGTTGCCTTTTAGTATGTTATAAAATGGCTAATTCTAAGCACCTTTTCAATTAGTCTTTATTTTTTTATACTTTTTGAATTATTTACCTTCTTCTTCTGACTCTGTCCAGCTTTCGAATAGGGGTCACTGACCCCATCTAAAAAAACAAATGCTCCGTAAGGGTACAAATGTATTATAATTGCTACTTTTTATTCTGTTCAGGCCTCTCCTATTCATAATCCAGTCTCTTGTTCAAATCAACGGACGGTTGCTAGGGTCATTTGTTCCCTAGCAACCAAATGGCTGACATTGCAAACTGGAGAGCTGTTGAATAAAAAGCTAAATAAGTCAAAAACTACAAATAATAAAAAATGAAAACCAATTGCAATTTGTCTCAGAATATCCCTCTCTACATCATACTAACAGTTAATTTAAAGGGGAACAACCCCTTTAAGCTCCACCTCCTCTCTGCCCTGCAAATCCCTTTTTTACATCTGTTGGGGCCCCTCTGCCATGGGGCTCCTGGGTGTTCTGCATAGTGCCCACTCAGTGCCCCTGTCTCATGCCAGTTAGGGAGTGGGTAGGGTGCAGGGGAGGTTGCACATACACTCCACCCCCATCTGCATTACACCTATTTTTTGCATGTTGCACCCAGCATTGCACATATTGGGGTGAATAAGGGAAATGGCACCGGGGGAACTTGTGCAGTATTAGAGCCTCCTCCTGTACTCTATATACCAGTTGGTCAGTAACGCTCCTGTACTCTATATACCAGTTGGTTGGTAACGCTCTTGTACTCTATATACCAGTTGGTTGGTAACGCTCTTGTACTCTATATACCAGTTGGTTAGTAACGCTCCTGTACTCTATAGACCAGTTGGTTGGTAACGCTCCTGTACTCTATAGACCAGTTGGTTGGTAACGCTCCTGTACTCTATAGACCAGTTGGTTGGTAACGCTCCTGTACTCTATATACCAGTTGGTTGGTAACGCTCTTGTACTCTATATACCAGTTGGTTAGTAACGCTCCTGTACTCTATAGACCAGTTGGTTGGTAACGCTCCTGTACTCTATAGACCATTTGGTTGGTAACGCTCCTGTACTCTAAATACCAGTTGGTTGGTAACGCTCCTGTACTCTATATACCAGTTGGTTGGTAACGCTCCTGTACTCTATATACCAGTTGGTTGGTAACGCTCCTGTACTCTATAGACCAGTTGGTTGGTAACGCTCCTGTACTCTATAGACCAGTTGGTTGGTAACGCTCCTGTACTCTATAGACCAGTTGGTTGGTAACGCTCCTGTACTCTAAATACCAGTTGGTTGGTAACGCTCCTGTACTCTATATACCAGTTGGTTGGTAACGCTCCTGTACTCTATATACCAGTTGGTTGGTAACGCTCTTGTACTCTATATACCAGTTGGTTAGTAACGCTCCTGTACTCTATAGACCAGTTGGTTGGTAACGCTCCTGTACTCTATAGACCAGTTGGTTGGTAACGCTCTTGTACTCTATATACCAGTTGGTTAGTAACGCTCCTGTACTCTATAGACCAGTTGGTTGGTAACGCTCCTGTACTCTATAGACCAGTTGGTTGGTAACGCTCCTGTACTCTAAATACCAGTTGGTTGGTAACGCTCCTGTACTCTATATACCAGTTGGTTGGTAACGCTCTTGTACTCTATATACCAGTTGGTTAGTAACGCTCCTGTACTCTATAGACCAGTTGGTTAGTAACGCTCCTGTACTCTATAGACCAGTTGGTTAGTAACGCTCCTGTACTCTATATACCAGTTGGTTGGTAACGCTCTTGTACTCTATATACCAGTTGGTTGGTAACGCTCCTGTACTCTATATACCAGTTGGTTAGTAACGCTCCTGTACTCTATAGACCAGTTGGTTAGTAACGCTCCTGTACTCTATAGACCAGTTGGTTAGTAACGCTCCTGTACTCTATAGACCAGTTGGTTAGTAACGCTCCTGTACTCTATATACCAGTTGGTTGGTAACGCTCCTGTACTCTAAATACCAGTTGGTTGGTAACGCTCCTGTACTCTATATACCAGTTGTTGGTTATGCTTAGAGCCCCCCTATTCTGCTGGTAGAGTTCTGGGGCTGCAGACAGAGCAACAGGTATTGATTGTCTCCGTATTCTCATCAGCGTGACAGCTTTTAGCATGAGTAACATTTTTTGGCTCGGCCGCCCTCCAATAAAAAAGGGATTTATTAAATTCATATCTCTATAAAAGATGTCGTAATGCGGCCGGGAGCTGATTGCTGCAGGGCCCCTGCCAGAATGTCGCTCCCAAATTACCCAGTGACTAATCCGAGGTCTCTCCAGGATCCCTGCAAGAATAATGGGGCCCATCTGGCCGGTGCAGAAAATAAACGCAGCAGAAATAATGGCTCGTTAATTGGGAGGCGCTCGTTAAGATGAAGGTTCTTTTATATAGATGGATTCCCTGCTGCGGGTGCTGTGATTGGACACTCTCAGTTCCTAGTGTGGGCCCCTGAAAGCATAGGGCCAATCTTCCTGTGACAAATGGGTTAATTAGACGCAGCGATGATCAGGCTCGTTATGACCGCACAGCATCCTGGGGATTTCCTGAGGATAATAAAAGCTGAACTTGCTTTCCTGTATAATGACAAAGAGGAACCATCTGTTACCCCTGTGAGACAATAGTATCTCCCAGTGTATCGCTTGTCTCCGCTCCGGAGCTATTCAGGAACTGTCTCTTCCGGAGTCTCAGTGGGACTGTCAGTCTATTATCCCTTTGACAGAGCAGCATGTAAACTCTGAGTATCCTGCGAGTAGCCCGTCCTTCGCGACTCAATGAGAAGATTCTAAAGAGACGGGGCGATTATCCTTAATATATTGCTGGGACCAGGAAGTAGCACAAGAGCAGTGAGAGGGTTAAATGTATAATGATATTCAATTGGGAAGTTTCTCATAGCGCTACTCACAGGAAGTTCCCTGTAGTAGTACTCCCCCCAGTATTTCCCAATAATACTGCTTACAGGAACCTTCCTATAGTACCACTCTCATTGTACAGCTCTGGGGAAGCTTCTCATAGTTGTGCTCATAAGAATTAGTTCTATAGCACCACTCACTGGAAGTTCCCCGTAGTACCCCATTATACTGCTCACAGGAAGCTCCCTGTAGTACTCCCACCAATATTTCCCAATAATACTGCTTACAGGAACCTTTCTATACTACCACTCTCATTGTACAGCTCTCGCGAAGCTTCTAATAGTAGTACTCACAAGAATTAGTACTGTAGCAGTGCTATTGCACCGCTCACTGGAAGTTCCCCGTAGTACCCCATTATACTGCTCACAGGAAGCTCCCCGTAGTACTCCCACTAGTATTTCCCAATAATACTGCTTACAGGAATCTTCCTATAGTACCACTCTAACTGTACCGCTCCCGGGAAGCTTCTCATAGTAGTACTCACAAGAATTAGTACTGTAGTAGTGCTATAGCACCGTTCACTGGAAGTTCCCCGTAATACCCCATTATACTGCTCACAGGAAGCTCCCTGTAGTACTCCCGTCATTATTTCCCAATAATACTGCTTACAGGAACCTTCCTATAGTACCACTCTCATAGTACAGCTCACAGGAAGCTTCTCATAGTAGTGCTCACAAGAATTAGTACTGTAATACTGCTCGAAGGAAGTTCCCAGTAGTACCCCATAATAACATTCACAATAAGTTCCCATAGTACCACTCCCAGGAACCTTCCCTTAGGACAATAAGACTTTTTTTTTTTTTTAATTTAAGAATTTTCAATTTAATGTAAAAATATTTCACATTGGGCCCCTGAGTTTTATCTGAATTTAAAATGTGTTCCCTTTTCTGACCTGGAATCTCTCTCTCGCTCTCTCTCTAGGTTTCCTACACTCTGTTTCAGGACACGGGTTTATTTGAGATTTTCAAAATCCCTCTACGAGAATTCCAGAACTTCTTCAGAGCCTTAGAAAGCGGCTACCGGAATATTCCATGTGAGTAATCCCTCTCCCTTCCAACGGGGAGCGCCAAAACTTTTGCCCGACACTTAAGTTTACTGTGTGAAACAGTGGCCATGATAAAGCAGTTGTCTGAATTGTAGGATAAATATCAATAATAACCAACCAGGTGTCTAAATGTGTTTAATGTCCCCTGTCTCAGACCATAACCGTATTCACGCCACTGATGTGCTCCACTCCGTGTGGTACCTGAGCACCCGGCCAATCCCAGGGTTCCAAGATATTCACAGCGACGAAACAGGTAACTCACACCTCTGGTTGGTGCGAATCTACTGTTACTATAGGCACCATCTATCACTACTATACCTGCTATCCCACAGTCACACTCCCTTCCCAGAGACTATTATCCACTGTTACTATAGACACATCTCTCCCTACTATACCTGCTATCCCACAGTCATACTCCCTTCCCAGAGACTATTATCCACTGTTACTATAGACACATCTCTCCCTACTATACCTGCTATCCCACAGTCACACTCCCTTCCCAGAGACTATTATCCACTGTTACTATAGACACCATCTCTCCCTACTATACCTGCTATCCCACAGTCATACTCCCTTCCCAGAGACTATTATCCACTGTTACTATAGACACCATCTCTCCCTACTATACCTGCTATCCCACAGTCACACTCCCTTCCCAGAGACTATTATCCACTGTTACTATAGACACCATCTCTCCCTACTATACCTGCTATCTCACAGTCACACTCCCTTCCCAGAGACTATTATCCACTGTTACTATAGACACCATCTCTCCCTACTATACCTGCTATCCCACAGTCACACTCCCTTCCCAGAGACTATTATCCCACTGTTACTATAGACAACATCTCTCCCTACTATACCTGCTATCCCACAGTCACACTCCCTTCCCAGAGACTATTATCCCACTGTTACTATAGACAACATCTCTCCCTACTATACCTGCTATCCCACAGTCACACTCCCTTCCCAGAGACTATTATCCACTGTTACTATAGACACATCTCTCCCTACTATACCTGCTATCTCACAGTCACACTCCCTTCCCAGAGACTATTATCCCACTGTTACTATAGACAACATCTCTCCCTACTATACCTGCTATCCCACAGTCACACTCCCTTCCCAGAGACTATTATCCCACTGTTACTATAGACAACATCTCTCCCTACTATACCTGCTATCCCACAGTCACACTCCCTTCCCAGAGACTATTATCCCACTGTTACTATAGACAACATCTCTCCCTACTATACCTGCTATCCCACAGTCACACTCCCTTCCCAGAGACTATTATCCCACTGTTACTATAGACAACATCTCTCCCTACTATACCTGCTATCCCACAGTCACACTCCCTTCCCAGAGACTATTATCCACTGTTACTATAGACACCATCTCTCCCTACTATACCTGCTATCCCACAGTCACACTCCCTTCCCAGAGACTATTATCCCACTGTTACTATAGACACATCTCTCCCTACTATACCTGCTATCCCACAGTCACACTCCCTTCCCAGAGGCTCCTCCTTCCCCTCCCCAGTAGGGACCTTGTCGTGGCCCTCAACCTGAGCAGTAATTTTCGGAGCATTTCCTATATGTTTCCTTATTAAGTGATTGATGGGCAAGTGCTGATCTGTTCGGCTCATGTGCCAAGTTCCATCAGTTTCCTTTGCTGGATGAGAAGTTTATTCCCCGTCAGAGTCAGCAACTTTGTGCCTGTGCATTAGGCTAATATTTCTTTACATAATTAGGAAATTAAAACATCTCAAACTAAAAATATCCTGGGTTAAACAATTTAACTGATTGCTGTTGCACTGGACTCATGGAGGGAATAGTAGAAATGCACTTACAGTGACTCATAGACTGAGCCGATTCTCTGGCACAGGGAACATCAGCCTCTTCCCTGGGAGGGGCAGAAACTGTACTAACAGTATGGCAGCTCCCACTCATCCTATGGAAGCTGTTTATTGTGTGCACAGAATCTGTATATTTGGGGATTTGTTTGGGGAAGTAACCCAGGGTGGCTCTGCTTCTTCGTTACTTTGTATGCTGGGTTCCTGGGCACAAGAGCTTACAGCTTGTAGCAGAGCTGCCCTAGCAATTGCCCAATGGTTCTGTTAATTCCATTATATGTGACTGGCTGGTTCTTATGAATAGAGGGATATTCTGCCTTCCCACTCCCAGTATCTGTGAATAATAAAGGGGAACTAATCCTTGCAATGATCCCTAATTCTCATATTTAGTGGAGCGTTAGCTTCATGTCCTATGGACGGGGCATCTCTAGGTCTGGACCAGAAACCCTGGGAGCGTTGTCCCTTCTGATCCCTTCTACAGGGGGTCCATATCCCTCTTTTCATACTCTCCCACCCCAAGAATCCCGCCTGCCATGTGCTTTTCATGCATCATTTTCTACTTTTAGTTAAATGATGATTTTGGCATCTAGTTTGCTTTTCTCCCATGTTGCTGACAAATGCAATTAGGTTTACTCCATCGCACAGGGCCCAATATAATTTATAAACGGGAGCCATCGTTTGGCTCGGGAAGACGCTGCATGGCAGTTGCCTACGCAAATAAATCTGCACCAGGCTGATTACGGGGCTTTCTGAGGCGGATGTGATTCCATATCTTTTGGATCAACTGACATATAACGATTTGATATGCACTATTAACTTGCCCTTTATTCCTTATAAATGTGCAGTGAAACAGGGCGGCATATTTTATATAGGGGTTCTGTGTATTAGTATATTTGTGTATAGCAATATCAGCAGCTATACTATTCCTAATCACCAGTGCAACATCTTTAATGCTTGTATCAAATGTCTCGTTCCTTGCTCCAGATCCAGACGCAGAGGGCGGAGCCACACAAGCGTACTTGGCATCAAAGACTTGCAAGCTTCCAGATGATAGCTATGGGTGTCTCTCATCCAATATCCCTGCACTTGAGTTAATGGCCCTGTATGTGGCAGCAGCCATGCACGACTATGACCACCCCGGTCGCACAAATGCATTTCTCGTGGCCACCAATGCACCGCAGGTATATCTGCCCAAGCTTTGCACATGGATTTGATTTTAAATCAAACATTTCAGTGTATGTATGATGATGTTGGCTAATGGTTGGTTGTCTGATGGTTGGTTGACTGATGGTTAGTTGGCTGATGGTTGGTTGACTGATGGTTGGTTGACTGATGGTTAGTTGGCTGATGGTTGGTTGGCTGATGGTTGGTCGGCTGGCTAATGGATGGTTGGCTGTCAGATGGATGGTTGGTTTGCTCATGGATGGTTGGCTGGCTGATGGTTGGTTGGCCTGCTAAAGGTGGCCATACACGGAGAGATCCGCTTGTTTGGCGATGTCACCAAACAAGCGAATCTCTCTCCGATATGCCCACCTTGAGGTGGGCTATATCGGGCTGATCCGATCATCCTAACGCATGGGAAACAGGGGTCGGATCGCGGGACCACATCAACGAACATATGTGGCTGCAATCCGACGGGATTTTTTGTCCCATCCGATCGAGATCTGGCCGACTTTCGGCCAGATCTTGATCTGGGAAGCCCGTTGGGGGGCCCCATACACGAGCCAATAAACTGCCGACTTGGTCTGTTGGCAGCTTTTATCGGCCTGTGTATGGCCACCTGGTTGGCTGGCAGATGCATGGTTGGTTGGCTGATGGATGGTTGGCAGATGGATGGTTGGCTGGCTGATGGTTGGTTGGCAGATGGATGTTTGGCTGGCTGATGGATGGTTGGATGGCTGATGGATGGTTGGCTGGCTGATGGTTGGTTGGCAGATGGATGTTTGGCTGGCTGATGGATGGTTGGCTGGCTGATGGATGGTTGGATGGCTGATGGATGTTTGGCTGGCTGATGGTTGGCTGGCTGATGGTTGGTTGGTTGATGGATGGTTGGCTGGATGATGGTTGGTTGGCTGGCGGATGGATTTTGGTTGGCTGATGGATGGTTGGATTTTCTCCATGTTTTACCACTGGTACCTAGGGCTCAAGTCTGAGAGAACTGCTTTTCATAATGCCGGGAGCCTTTGCAGCAATGAGGTTTTCCAAGGATTTTAGCAGAGCTTTCTGTTCCCATGGCAAGTTCCCTCTAGTGGCGAATGCAGCATTGCATATTAATAATTATGTGTTGGGCTAATAAACTCACCGTTAATTATATGAAATAACCAGCAAGAATAAAGCTGCTGTCCCTTTAAACAGTTTACTCAGCCAATGAAACATCACTTTGCATATACTCGATACTGAGTGTAAATACGGCACGCTATAAATAAAGATACATACGCAGTGGCGCTGTTACGTCCCATCCAGTCAGTGGCTCTGATGAGTAAAAAATCCACTGCACGTCCGGCCTCATTAGAAGTCGCCAATTTGATCTGCGTTCTGTCTCTTTCCGCTAAACCGGCTCTTGGTTTAGGAGACCCAGATTTACTATGCAGCGGCTTTATGTTCAATCAGTCATAGAAATGAGAAGTTTATGGAGAGGGGCTGCGATCATTTAGCCCCCTTCTCTCTCTCCCAGCTCATTAGAATGCGCAAACCAGGGTCGCCCCCTGCGTATAATTTGATTAGGGTGGATCAGCTGAGTGCAGATTTAATCCCATTAGGAAATCGATTTGACATGGCCATGAAGGCAGATTGGGAAATTTTTCAGGGCAGACATTAAAGCTTTTAAATTGATTTATCTCTGAATCATTCGACGTTGGGACTGTGGAACTAAAGATGCTTTTATATTAATATTATCATTTTACTATTCACTTCCCTGCACCATGGAGCTGCCATACTACTCCCATCTACTTCCATTCACTGTCTATGCCTATCCCCCCAAATCTCCCCCTAACTGACCTTCAGGCTGGGCCCCCTTAGCTCAAAACAAGGTTACAGATATATAGAAACATTGGGGTAACAGTCACCCTGCTATAGTTCCAGGGGTACCCAGGGTACAAATAAGCACTCACCCCAAATCTCCCCCTAACTGACCTTCAGACTGGGCCCCCTTAGCTCATAACAAGGTTACAGATATATAGAAACATTGGGGTGTCACCCTGCTATAGTTCAAGGAGTACCCAGGGTACAAATAATCACTCACCCCAAATCTCCCCCTAACTGACCTTCAGACTGGGCCCCCTTAGCTCATAACAAGGTTACAGATATATAGAAACATTGGGGTGTCACCCTGCTATAGTTCAAGGAGTACCCAGGGTACAAATAATCACTCACCCCAAATCTCCCCCTAACTGACCTTCAGACTGGGCCCCCTTAGCTCATAACAAGGTTACAGATATATAGAAACATTGGGGTGTCACCCTGCTATAGTTCCAGGGGTACCCAGGGTACAAATAATCACTCACCCCAAATCTCCCCCTAACTGACCTTCAGACTGGGCCCCCTTAGCTCATAACAAGGTTACAGATATATAGAAACATTGGGGTGTCACCCTGCTATAGTTCCAGGGGTACCCAGGGTACAAATAATCACTCACCCCAAATCTCCCCCTAACTGACCTTCAGACTGGGCCCCCTTAGCTCATAACAAGGTTACAGATATATAGAAACATTGGGGTGTCACCCTGCTATAGTTCAAGGAGTACCCAGGGTACAAATAATCACTCACCCCAAATCTCCCCCTAACTGACCTTCAGACTGGGCCCCCTTAGCTCATAACAAGGTTACAGATATATAGAAACATTGGGGTGTCACCCTGCTATAGTTCAAGGAGTACCCAGGGTACAAATAATCACTCACCCCAAATCTCCCCCTAACTGACCTTCAGACTGGGCCCCCTTAGCTCATAACAAGGTTACAGATATATAGAAACATTGGGGCAAACTACAGCTCCCAGCAGCCCCAGCTGAAGAGTATAATATTACAGATTTATGAATTATCTTTGCTGCTTTCAGGCTGTTCTTTACAATGACCGGTCAGTGCTGGAGAATCATCACGCAGCCTCAGCCTGGAACCTCTTTCTGTCGCAGCCGGAATACAATTTCCTCTCCTACTTGGACCATGTGCAGTTCAAGAGATTTCGATTTCTGGTGATAGAAGCAATCCTCGCCACCGACCTCAAAAAGCATTTTGACTTTCTTGCTGAGTTCAATGCCAAGGTCTGTCTCCCAAACACATCACATGTCCTACACCTGATATCATTGGCCTATATTTACTGGAGCGAGTTCAGTTACTCATATTATGTGCCCAGAACATTCCTTCTCTGTATATTTGTATTTATACATATGGGAGGAGGAGGTGCCATATTGATTCCCTTAGACAGTACAGTATGAGGGTATAGCTTATTGTGTGCCCAGAACATTCCTTCTCTGTATATTTGTATTTATACATATGGGAGGAGGAGGTGCCATATTGATTCCCTTAGACAGTACAGTATGAGGATATAGCTTATTGTGTGCCCAGAACATTCCTTCTCTGTATATACAATACTTTGTGTTGGTTACTTCTCTGTTTGCCCCTTTCTCAGGTCAATGATGTGAATGGAATTGGCATCGACTGGAGCAACGAGAATGACCGCCTCCTGGTTTGCCAAGTCTGCATTAAACTGGCCGACATCAATGGGCCGGCAAAAACCCGGGAATTGCACTTAAAGTGGACAGAAGGAATTGTGAATGAATTCTATGAGCAGGTGTGTGTGTTGCACATATTTGTCAGTGAGGGGCAGTTGGGTGGAAGAGCAGATCATTGGGGAGAGATATCTTATTCTTTAGGCGAGTAATGGAGCTGGAAGAGAACGGACCTCTGCTACATTGTTTCAAGAGTCACAACCAGTGTCCGAAAGTGACAAACAAGTGGCAATTGTGGGGCAGGATTTCCTATTGGGTCCAGCCTATGAGCTGTGCTTATCTCTGACAGACAGTACTATCCTCCTATCTCTAAACACCACTGAAAGAAATCTGTGTGTCCAATGGCTTGGAGATGTTGTTATGTACTCAGAGTGTATTTATTTACTAACAATGTTCTATACCCCCCTCCCCAGGGAGATGAAGAGTCAAGTCTGGGACTCCCCATCAGCCCATTCATGGACCGTTCCGCTCCACAACTTGCAAAGCTGCAGGAATCTTTCATTACTCATATAGTGGGGCCCCTGTGTAACTCGTACGATGCCGCCGGCCTGCTGCCCGGGAGATGGACCGAGGAGGATGAGGAGATCGAGGAAAGTGATGACAACGACGATTTGGATTCAGAAGAGGAAGAAATGGAGGAAGATATTGATCCAAGTAAGTGGGCGGAGTCCTGGGATTATCTTCAGTTTTAGGAAAAGTGCCACAAAGTGGATATTATCTCTTTCAGTTACTATAGACACCATCTCTCCCTACTATACCTGCTATCCCACAGTCACACTCCCTTCCCAGAGACTATTATCTACTGTTACTATAGGCACCATCTCTCCCTACTATACCTGCTATCCCACAGTCACACTCCCTTCCCAGAGACTATTATCCACTGTTACTATAGGCACCATCTCTCCCTACTATACCTGCTATCCCACAGTCACACTCCCTTCCCAGAGACTATTATCCACTGTTACTATAGGCACCATCTCTCCCTACTATACCTGCTATCCCACAGTCACATTCCCTTCCCAGAGACTATTATCCACTGTTACTATAGGCACCATCTCTCCCTACTATACCTGCTATCCCACAGTCACACTCCCTTCCAAGAGATTATTATCCCACTGTTACTATAGGCACCATCTCTCCCTACTATACCTGCTATCCCACAGTCACACTCCCTTCCCAGAGACTATTATCTACTGTTACTATAGGCACCATCTCTCCCTACTATACCTGCTATCCCACAGTCACACTCCTTTCCCAGAGACTATTATCCACTGTTACTATAGGCACCATCTCTCCCTACTATACCTGCTATCCCACAGTCACACTCCCTTCCCAGAGACTATTATCCACTGTTACTATAGACACCATCTCTCCCTACTATACCTGCTATCCCACAGTCACACTCCCTTCCCAGAGACTATTATCCCACTGTTACTATAGGCACCATCTCTCCCTACTATACCTGCTATCCCACAGTCACACTCCCTTCCCAGAGACTATTATCCACTGTTACTATAGACACATCTCTCCCTACTATACCTGCTATCCCACAGTCACACTCCCTTCCCAGAGACTATTATCCACTGTTACTATAGACACATCTCTCCCTACTATACCTGCTATCCCACAGTCACACTCCCTTCCCAGAGACTATTATCCCACTGTTACTATAGGCACCATCTCTCCCTACTATACCTGCTATCCCACAGTCACACTCCCTTCCCAGAGACTATTATCCCACTGTTACTATAGGCACCATCTCTCCCTACTATACCTGCTATCCCACAGTCACACTCCCTTCCCAGAGACTATTATCCACTGTTACTATAGACACATCTCTCCCTACTATACCTGCTATCCCACAGTCACACTCCCTTCCCAGAGACTATTATCCACTGTTACTATAGACACATCTCTCCCTACTATACCTGCTATCCCACAGTCACACTCCCTTCCCAGAGACTATTATCCCACTGTTACTATAGGCACCATCTCTCCCTACTATACCTGCTATCCCACAGTCACACTCCCTTCCCAGAGACTATTATCCACTGTTACTATAGGCACCATCTCTCCCTACTATACCTGCTATCCCACAGTCACACTCCCTTCCCAGAGACTATTATCCCACTGTTACTATAGGCACCATCTCTCCCTACTATACCTGCTATCCCACAGTCACACTCCCTTCCCAGAGACTATTATCTACTGTTACTATAGGCACCATCTCTCCCTACTATACCTGCTATCCCACAGTCACACTCCCTTCCCAGAGACTATTATCCACTGTTACTATAGGCACCATCTCTCCCTACTATACCTGCTATCCCACAGTCACATTCCCTTCCCAGAGACTATTATCCACTGTTACTATAGGCACCATCTCTCCCTACTATACCTGCTATCCCACAGTCACACTCCCTTCCAAGAGATTATTATCCCACTGTTACTATAGGCACCATCTCTCCCTACTATACCTGCTATCCCACAGTCACACTCCCTTCCCAGAGACTATTATCTACTGTTACTATAGGCACCATCTCTCCCTACTATACCTGCTATCCCACAGTCACACTCCCTTCCCAGAGACTATTATCTACTGTTACTATAGGCACCATCTCTCCCTACTATACCTGCTATCCCACAGTCACACTCCCTTCCCAGAGACTATTATCCACTGTTACTATAGGCACCATCTCTCCCTACTATACCTGCTATCCCACAGTCACACTCCCTTCCCAGAGACTATTATCCCACTGTTACTATAGGCACCATCTCTCCCTACTATACCTGCTATCCCACAGTCACACTCCCTTCCCAGAGACTATTATCTACTGTTACTATAGGCACCATCTCTCCCTACTATACCTGCTATCCCACAGTCACACTCCCTTCCCAGAGACTATTATCCACTGTTACTATAGGCACCATCTCTCCCTACTATACCTGCTATCCCACAGTCACATTCCCTTCCCAGAGACTATTATCCACTGTTACTATAGGCACCATCTCTCCCTACTATACCTGCTATCCCACAGTCACACTCCCTTCCAAGAGATTATTATTAGGGATGCACCGAATCCACTTTCTTGGATTCGGCCGAACCCCCGAATCCTTTGTGAAAGATTCGGCCGAATACCGAACCGAATCCGAACCCTAATTTGCATATGCAAATTAGGGGTGGGAAGGGGAAAACATTTTTTACTTCCTTGTTTTCTGACAAAAAGTCATGCAATTTCCCTCCCACCCTTAATTTGCATATGCAAATTAGGATTCGGATTCGGTTCGGCTGGGCAGAAGGATTCGGCCGAATCCGAATCCTGCTGAAAAAGGCAGAATCCTGGCCGAATCCCGAACCGAATCCTGGATTCGGTGCATCCCTAATTATTATCCCACTGTTACTATAGGCACCATCTCTCCCTACTATACCTGCTATCCCACAGTCACACTCCTTTCCCAGAGACTATTATCCACTGTTACTATAGGCACCATCTCTCCCTACTATACCTGCTATCCCACAGTCACATTCCCTTCCCAGAGACTATTATCCACTGTTACTATAGGCACCATCTCTCCCTACTATACCTGCTATCCCACAGTCACACTCCCTTCCCAGAGACTATTATCCCACTGTTACTATAGGCACCATCTCTCCCTACTATACCTGCTATCCCACAGTCACACTCCCTTCCCAGAGACTATTATCCACTGTTACTATAGGCACCATCTCTCCCTACTATACCTGCTATCCCACAGTCACATTCCCTTCCCAGAGACTATTATCCACTGTTACTATAGGCACCATCTCTCCCTACTATACCTGCTATCCCACAGTCACACTCCCTTCCAAGAGATTATTATCCCACTGTTACTATAGGCACCATCTCTCCCTACTATACCTGCTATCCCACAGTCACACTCCCTTCCCAGAGACTATTATCTACTGTTACTATAGGCACCATCTCTCCCTACTATACCTGCTATCCCACAGTCACACTCCTTTCCCAGAGACTATTATCCACTGTTACTATAGGCACCATCTCTCCCTACTATACCTGCTATCCCACAGTCACACTCCCTTCCCAGAGACTATTATCCACTGTTACTATAGACACCATCTCTCCCTACTATACCTGCTATCCCACAGTCACACTCCCTTCCCAGAGACTATTATCCCACTGTTACTATAGGCACCATCTCTCCCTACTATACCTGCTATCCCACAGTCACACTCCCTTCCCAGAGACTATTATCCACTGTTACTATAGACACATCTCTCCCTACTATACCTGCTATCCCACAGTCACACTCCCTTCCCAGAGACTATTATCCACTGTTACTATAGACACATCTCTCCCTACTATACCTGCTATCCCACAGTCACACTCCCTTCCCAGAGACTATTATCCCACTGTTACTATAGGCACCATCTCTCCCTACTATACCTGCTATCCCACAGTCACACTCCCTTCCCAGAGACTATTATCCCACTGTTACTATAGGCACCATCTCTCCCTACTATACCTGCTATCCCACAGTCACACTCCCTTCCCAGAGACTATTATCCACTGTTACTATAGACACATCTCTCCCTACTATACCTGCTATCCCACAGTCACACTCCCTTCCCAGAGACTATTATCCACTGTTACTATAGACACATCTCTCCCTACTATACCTGCTATCCCACAGTCACACTCCCTTCCCAGAGACTATTATCCCACTGTTACTATAGGCACCATCTCTCCCTACTATACCTGCTATCCCACAGTCACACTCCCTTCCCAGAGACTATTATCCACTGTTACTATAGGCACCATCTCTCCCTACTATACCTGCTATCCCACAGTCACACTCCCTTCCCAGAGACTATTATCCCACTGTTACTATAGGCACCATCTCTCCCTACTATACCTGCTATCCCACAGTCACACTCCCTTCCCAGAGACTATTATCTACTGTTACTATAGGCACCATCTCTCCCTACTATACCTGCTATCCCACAGTCACACTCCCTTCCCAGAGACTATTATCCACTGTTACTATAGGCACCATCTCTCCCTACTATACCTGCTATCCCACAGTCACATTCCCTTCCCAGAGACTATTATCCACTGTTACTATAGGCACCATCTCTCCCTACTATACCTGCTATCCCACAGTCACACTCCCTTCCAAGAGATTATTATCCCACTGTTACTATAGGCACCATCTCTCCCTACTATACCTGCTATCCCACAGTCACACTCCCTTCCCAGAGACTATTATCTACTGTTACTATAGGCACCATCTCTCCCTACTATACCTGCTATCCCACAGTCACACTCCCTTCCCAGAGACTATTATCTACTGTTACTATAGGCACCATCTCTCCCTACTATACCTGCTATCCCACAGTCACACTCCCTTCCCAGAGACTATTATCCACTGTTACTATAGGCACCATCTCTCCCTACTATACCTGCTATCCCACAGTCACACTCCCTTCCCAGAGACTATTATCCCACTGTTACTATAGGCACCATCTCTCCCTACTATACCTGCTATCCCACAGTCACACTCCCTTCCCAGAGACTATTATCTACTGTTACTATAGGCACCATCTCTCCCTACTATACCTGCTATCCCACAGTCACACTCCCTTCCCAGAGACTATTATCCACTGTTACTATAGGCACCATCTCTCCCTACTATACCTGCTATCCCACAGTCACATTCCCTTCCCAGAGACTATTATCCACTGTTACTATAGGCACCATCTCTCCCTACTATACCTGCTATCCCACAGTCACACTCCCTTCCAAGAGATTATTATTAGGGATGCACCGAATCCACTTTCTTGGATTCGGCCGAACCCCCGAATCCTTTGTGAAAGATTCGGCCGAATACCGAACCGAATCCGAACCCTAATTTGCATATGCAAATTAGGGGTGGGAAGGGGAAAACATTTTTTACTTCCTTGTTTTCTGACAAAAAGTCATGCAATTTCCCTCCCACCCTTAATTTGCATATGCAAATTAGGATTCGGATTCGGTTCGGCTGGGCAGAAGGATTCGGCCGAATCCGAATCCTGCTGAAAAAGGCAGAATCCTGGCCGAATCCCGAACCGAATCCTGGATTCGGTGCATCCCTAATTATTATCCCACTGTTACTATAGGCACCATCTCTCCCTACTATACCTGCTATCCCACAGTCACACTCCTTTCCCAGAGACTATTATCCACTGTTACTATAGGCACCATCTCTCCCTACTATACCTGCTATCCCACAGTCACATTCCCTTCCCAGAGACTATTATCCACTGTTACTATAGGCACCATCTCTCCCTACTATACCTGCTATCCCACAGTCACACTCCCTTCCCAGAGACTATTATCCCACTGTTACTATAGGCACCATCTCTCCCTACTATACCTGCTATCCCACAGTCACACTCCCTTCCCAGAGACTATTATCTACTGTTACTATAGGCACCATCTCTCCCTACTATACCTGCTATCCCACAGTCACACTCCCTTCCCAGAGACTATTATCCACTGTTACTATAGGCACCATCTCTCCCTACTATACCTGCTATCCCACAGTCACACTCCCTTCCCAGAGACTATTATCCCACTGTTACTATAGGCACCATCTCTCCCTACTATACCTGCTATCCCACAGTCACACTCCCTTCCCAGAGACTATTATCTACTGTTACTATAGGCACCATCTCTCCCTACTATACCTGCTATCCCACAGTCACACTCCCTTCCCAGAGACTATTATCCACTGTTACTATAGGCACCATCTCTCCCTACTATACCTGCTATCCCACAGTCACATTCCCTTCCCAGAGACTATTATCCACTGTTACTATAGGCACCATCTCTCCCTACTATACCTGCTATCCCACAGTCACACTCCCTTCCAAGAGATTATTATCCCACTGTTACTATAGGCACCATCTCTCCCTACTATACCTGCTATCCCACAGTCACACTCCCTTCCCAGAGACTATTATCTACTGTTACTATAGGCACCATCTCTCCCTACTATACCTGCTATCCCACAGTCACACTCCTTTCCCAGAGACTATTATCCACTGTTACTATAGGCACCATCTCTCCCTACTATACCTGCTATCCCACAGTCACATTCCCTTCCCAGAGACTATTATCCACTGTTACTATAGGCACCATCTCTCCCTACTATACCTGCTATCCCACAGTCACACTCCCTTCCAAGAGATTATTATCCCACTGTTACTATAGGCACCATCTCTCCCTACTATACCTGCTATCCCACAGTCACACTCCCTTCCCAGAGATTATTATCCCACTGTTACTATAGGCACCATCTCTCCCTACTATACCTGCTATCCCACAGTCACACTCCCTTCCCAGAGACTATTATCCACTGTTACTATAGATACATCTCTCCCTACTATACCTGCTATCCCACAGTCACACTCCCTTCCCAGAGACTATTATTCACTGTTACTATAGACACCATCTCTCCCTACTATACCTGCTATCCCACAGTCACACTCCCTTCCCAGAGACTATTATCCCACTGTTACTATAGGCACCATCTCTCCCTACTATACCTGCTATCCCACAGTCACACTCCCTTCCCAGAGACTATTATCTACTGTTACTATAGGCACCATCTCTCCCTACTATACCTGCTATCCCACAGTCACAC
Organism: Xenopus petersii; assembly: GCA_038501925.1. Classification (NCBI taxonomy): domain Eukaryota; kingdom Metazoa; phylum Chordata; class Amphibia; order Anura; family Pipidae; genus Xenopus; species Xenopus petersii. The sequence goes on along the minus strand of CM076678.1, from coordinate 1,778,908 downwards.
TCCCTTCCCAGAGACTATTATCCACTGTTACTATAGGCACCATCTCTCCCTACTATACCTGCTATCCCACAGTCACACTCCCTTCCCAGAGACTATTATCCACTGTTACTATAGGCACCATCTCTCCCTACTATACCTGCTATCCCACAGTCACACTCCCTTCCCAGAGACTATTAGCCACTGTTACTATAGGCACCATCTCTCCCTACTATACCTGCTATCCCACAGTCACACTCCCTTCCCAGAGACTATTATCCACTGTTACTATAGGCACCATCTCTCCCTACTATACCTGCTATCCCACAGTCACACTCCCTTCCCAGAGACTATTAGCCACTGTTACTATAGGCACCATCTCTCCCTACTATACCTGCTATCCCACAGTCACACTCCCTTCCCAGAGACTATTATCCACTGTTACTATAGATACATCTCTCCCTACTATACCTGCTATCCCTCAGGTACAGTCATCATTAGTGATGATGATTAGTTGGGACCAAACAAACTGTATAGTTGCCCCAACTCTGTAACATTCGGACTCTTGAACCCAACAGCCTTATATGTTTCCGCTGACCCATGGCTTTGTGTGTTTCAGAACCTCCGAGGCGGAAAAGAAGGAGGCGGATACTTTGCCCACTGATCCATCACCTCCGGGAGAACCACAAGGTCTGGAAGAAAACCATCGAGGAAGAGGAGAAGAGCAAAGCCGAGCAAACGAAACAGCAGAACGACGGCAGCTCTGGGCCTGACGATATTCAGGTCATTGAGGAAGATGACGAGGAAGAAGAGCGACAATCCGGGGAGGAGAGAAAATGCTGAGAATTATGGGAAGGGAGGCTCTGACCCCCAACATGCCGAGCTGCCCCCCACTTTCCCTTCCCCACACTGTAACTCTGATAGGCCTTAATACTGTGAGTGGATTATTGCTGCGTCTACAAACTGAGTAGATTAACCCCCATATCCCCGATGCAAAGTTCTCTGTGCCCTAATTGGTATGAGAATACCAGAGTCTAATGCTGCCTTGCTCCTCCCCCGAGCCCTTGCACAAGGAGCTCACACTTCATTTCTGTTACCAAAGCGTCACTGCTGCAACTCACTATTCCCCTTTTGAGGGATTTTTTACTATTCAGTTTTGCTGGAGGTTTTTTTTTTGTGTTTTTTGTACAGACTGAAATAGAAATCGTTGGGGGGGGGGAATGGAGAAAAAAATCCATTTGAAAGACTGACCAAAAAAAAAAGAAAGAAAGAAAAAATGGGGAAAAAAGGTCTAATTTTTAGAAGATTGGAAAATCCCGGATGCATTGATTTTTGGTGCTTTTATTGCTGCGTATAATCGGCCTTTATTTTACCGTTATTATTATTATTATTTCAGGTATGCAGTGAGTATTCACTTCAATTTGCCGTTCTGTGGTAGATTCCAGGAAAAAAAAACAAAAAAAAAACACACCTACAAAAAAAAAGGATTTCCGTAATGAAGGAATTTAATTTTTTTATTTAGACGACGATGATGATGATATTATATATATATATATTTTTCCACTCTTGCTCAGGACTGGCCTGTAGATCTGTGTCACGTGTCAAGCCACGCCCACACACGCGCCGTAACGATTTTGTACCGGCAGCGCTGAACACGATTAACCCTTTGTATGCATGCCTTCAGATAAAATACACACCAAAAAAAATTATTTAAAAAAAAAAAAAAGTTTTTTAGGAAAAGAATTTGCAGGCGCACCCCGTGTCTTTAACCACCATCTGCCTTCTTGCCCCCTCCCCTTACGACAGGGATCTGGGGAAACCCCTTTGGTGCAGGGGACGCCATTGAATTTATAAGGAATTGTTTGCAGGAACCTATTATTTCAGTTTCACGCATTTTAGTTCCCCTTTAAATACCATACTTTTTTTTTTAAGTTGCCCAAATCAGCCCCCTATTGGCTTGTGGGTAAATCACATGACTGGTGCTTGTGTCATTGGCCTGGAAAAGCCAAGTCTTTGGGGGTGCCGTTGCTTTAAGTGGGTATGTAGAAGCCGTGCCATAAAGCAGAACACAACTGCTGTGTAGTTGCTTGTAGAGTCCTGGTTTTTAAAGGCGTCGTTCTACTTAAAGTTAACTTTTAGTATGTTATAGAATGGCCAATTCTAAGCAGCTTTTCAGTTGGTCTTCATCATATACATTTTATAGTTTTTGAATTATTTGCCATTTTTTTCGGACTCTTTCCAGTTTTAAAATGGGGGTCGCTGACCCCATATAAAAAACAAATACTCTGTAATGTATTGTTATTGCTAGTTTTTATTACTCATCTTTCAATTCAGGCGTCTCTCTGATTCTCCTTATTCAAATCAATGCATGGTTGCTAGGGTAATTTGGACTCTAGCAACCAGACAGCTGAAATTGCAAACTGGAGAGCTGCCGAATAAAAAGCGAAATAAGTCAAAAACCACAATAATAAAAAATGAAAACCAATCGCAAATGGTCTCCAAATGTCACTCTCTGCAGCATACTAAGAGTTAATTTAAAGGTGAACAACCCCTTTAAGAGCCTGGGCTCTAGGGGATGAGTAATGGCACATACCAGGGTATGGCTGGTGTTCTGGAACATAAAGGGTTAAATCCCTGGCTTCTTGATGGAATAACAGCATCACCACCACCCTCTTCCCCTATAAACAGGGCAATTTGGTCCATGGGAGCACTGTATAAACAAACCCCTCCCTTTGCTAAGCTGCAGCATTTATAACCAGCATTTAAAACTAGCTACTCCTCTTCAAACAGTGACTGGAGAAGTTGTTTTTATTTAATGGCAGAAACAACAAGACCCCTAGATCCTTCTTAATGGAACCAACAGGCAGAAATCTGGTCACCCCAAGATTATGTTGGAAAAGGGGGGGTATACTTCCCCTTTAATGATAAGTTTCATGCCCAGCCCCCCTATATTTCTCAGTCTGACTTATTTTAATTGGGGATAGGTGTTTGGGGGCACTAAACCCTAAATGACCCCTACATTATTTTATATGCCATCGGTTTTTTAAGGATTGGTTTGCCTTATTGCCTGTTAGTATGTTATAGACAGTCCTAATCTGAGCAACTTTTCAATTGGTCTTCGTGTTCTAGTTCTTCAATGATTCTGTCTCTTTCTAGCTTTCAAAAGAGGGGGGGCGGGGGTCACCGACCCCAGAACCCAAAAATCGATTGCCCTGTGAGGCTGTAATTATATTGTAATTATATTGTAACTGCCTGGTTGCTAGGGTAAATTGGACCCCTAGCAACAAAATAGCATGACACTAAAAGGCAAATTTTTTTTATTAAGTCTGAATTCTGGGAGCTGTAGTCCAGCCAATGGGTGAGGCTCCCTGTAAGGCTGTAGGCGGAGCTATGGATAGTTCACCCCTGGGTCTTGTGCACCTTCTCGGGTAACGTCCTCCGCTTGCACCCAATGTTCTGGCTTTAACACAGACTTGATTTTGGGACATGGGGGATACGGCTTTAATTTGTCTATTTTTTACATCTGACATCGAATTTGTTTGTTCTGTGCTGATCCGACTAATTCAAACTTCCAAATTGTGTGTCTGTAAATCCCCATTCCCCCCTATTTCCTTCCTGTAAAGGGGAACTCAAGCCAAAAAATGATCATTTTGCACAAGAAACGCTATTTGTTTGTTCCTTCCTGCACTGCTGGTTTTGACTCTTGAAACAATGTACCCTCCAATGCCTTTCATGCTCCTTCACCCTAACCCTGTTGGTTATAAAGGTGCCAGTTGGGCACAAGGGGGCGGCTGCTATTGGGTCAGTCTGATCATGTGATCCTCAGGAACTACCCCGCTCGCTGCACAAGCAGAAAAAGGGGAAATAGAACTGTTTCAATATCAGTCGTTGTTTTTAATTGATGCTTCATTCAATCATATAGAGTTAACCCCTTCCTGTATAGATCTCCAGTCCTGCACTGCTTTACGGCTCAGTTGCTGGGGACATTAAAGCACTTCATGCAGCGCAACAGTGGCCCATGATCTTTATTTATGATTGGGTAAGAAAGCTTAGCAAGGCTCAGGCAGCAACCCCACTGCTGATTTAAATATGCAATTTTATGAAAACTGTAAATACTTACTAACAGGACACTTATGTCACGTGCCTAAAAAATCCAAATGTCAAATAAGGCGAAATGTTGGACCACTGTGTACTCAGGTTCCTGCTGAATTGTGCTTAGTACAGGGAATACCTATGTACCATAGTTTTATGGGATCTCTCTGTACAGACTATGAGCAAACTTAGGGGACTGTTCCTGCTGAATTGTGCTTAGTACAGGGAATACCTATGTACCATAGTTTTATGGGATCTCTCTGTACAGACTATGAGCAAACTTAGGGGACTGTTCCTGCTGAATTGTGCTTAGTACAGGGAATACCTATGTACCATAGTTTTATGGGATCTCTCTGTACAGACTATGAGCAAACTTAGGGGACTGTTCCTGCTGAATTGTGCTTAGTACAGGGAATACCTATGTACCATAGTTTTATGGGATCTCTCTGTACAGACTATGAGCAAACTTAGGGGACTGTTCCTGCTGAATTGTGCTTAGTACAGGGAATACCTATGTACCATAGTTTTATGGGATCTCTCTGTACAGACTATGAGCAAACTTAGGGACTGTTCCTGCTGAATTGTGCTTAGTACAGGGAATACCTATGCTGTCATAGTTTTATGGGATCTCTCTGTACAGACTATGAGCAAATTTAGGGGACTGTTCCTGCTGAATTGTGCTTAGTACAGGGAATACCTATGTCCCATAGTTTTATGGGATCTCTCTGTACAGACTATGAGCAAACGTAGGGGACTGTTCCTGCTGAATTATGCTTAGTACAGGAAATGATCAGTGATAGTTAACTTCCCCTTTGAAGGCTAACTGTGGTTTAGTACCTGTTGGACGGGGATGTCTTGTTGCCCATAGTAAACGTATTCATCCAATAAGATGCCAAAAACATATACTTATGGGAAATATTGTAATTAAGACTAATTTATTTTGGGGGTGATTTTCCTGTAATACAGACCCAGGGAGCAGAGGGAAGTCCATGATGTACATAGAAAAGAACATTCAGCCATTTAACCCTTTGTTCTGTTATCCACACCCCCCATAAAAGGGGCCCCGTGACAAATGCCCTTTCTGCCCCTGGATTATTAAAGGAGAAGTAAAGCTACTGAAGCAGTTTATTGCCAATAGATTAGTCACAATAGTACAAGCTATAAGACTATATTTATTCTGCAGAATACTTTACCATAACAGCTCTAGAAGCTCTCTGTTTGTTTAGGGTAGCAGCTGCCATATTAGCTTGGTGTGACAACACTTCCTGACTGAGTCTCTCCCTGCTCACTCATAGCTCTGGGCTCAGATTACAGCAGGGAGGAGAGAGGAACAAACTGAGCATGCTCAAGCCCTAGCCCTGGAGGTTTAAGCTGAAAACAGTTAGTCTGATACAGAAGCCCATGAGTACACAATAGAAGGAAAGAAATGTGCTGTTTGTTTTGACAGAGGACTCAGAGCAACATTACTTTGAGGGTCTACTGATATATAGTGATGGGCGAATTTGCCGCCAGCGAATAAATCACCGAAACGCCTGTGAAAATTCAAAGGCGCAGTTTTGCGAATTTTTCGCCGTTTTTCAATTTCGCAGTAAATTAGCGAATTTTTCGGCGAAACGGCGCAAATTCGCCCATCACTACTGATGTATTTATATAGACCTTTCTGATAAAGCTTACTTACTTTTAGCCTTTCCTTCTCATTTAAAGCTTTGGGTGGGGGTGGGGCAAACACCAGATAAGGAAGTGACAGGAACCCAAACCTTTTCCTGAATTCATTGTTACAATTTCTCTTTGTTTCGCCTCGTTTCTGTGAAACTTTTTCCGTTTCAGTTGCGTCTGCCCACGAAATCTCTATTTATTGTCCCCCGGTCTGTGCCAAACCCCCCCCAACACAATCTTTCTACCAGTAATTAAATTTGACACTTTTAAAGAGACAGTTTGGGATTTGTGTCTTTTATTTCAGGTTTATAGAAGCAATAAGGTTTCTGGGGAGGTGTGTGTGTGCCCAGCAGTCCCTGTTGTGTTACCCGGGTGTGTGTGTGTGACACTATTGTTGGGAAACGTCTCTCTCTCTGAAGTGACAGCACAATAGCCGCTGACGTCACAATGATTGTGACTCACTAACTCCACGTGGCACAAGTGTTACACAATCACATCTGGAAAGAAATGTAAAAATAATAATGAATCACTTGGAGGAGATGAAGGAGTGTCACACGTACGGCCGAGTGCAGATCCACCTCTCAGCTGATATTTTACACCCTGCAGTCTCCATGTGTAGTGCCCAGTATTCCAGCAGGGGGCGTATATATGAAATATCTGTATAACAGAACATTCTGTCCCAGTGGCTGCACAGATCTTATCCCCATTGTAAGCAGCAGTCCTATCCTGCTTTATGGCAGCTGAGATTCTAGCTATCTGTATAACAGAACATTCTGTCCCAGTGGCTGCACAGATCCTATCTGATCCCCATTGTAAGCAGCAGTCCTGTCCTGCTTTATGGCAGCTGAGATTCTATCTGTATAACAGAACATTCTGTCCCAGTGGCTGCACAGATCCTATCTGATCCCCATTGTAAGCAGCAGTCCTGTCCTGCTTTATGGCAGCTGAGATTCTAGCTATCTGTATAACAGAACATTCTGTCCCAGTGGCTGCACAGATCCTATCTGATCCCCATTGTAAGCAGCAGTCCTGTCCTGCTTTATGGCAGCTGAGATTCTAGCTATCTGTATAACAGAACATTCTGTCCCAGTGGCTGCACAGATCCTATCTGATCCCCATTGTAAGCAACAGTCCTGTCCTGCTTTATGGCAGCTGAGATTCTAGCTATCTGTATAACAGAACATTCTGTCCCAGTGGCTGCACAGATCCTATCTGATCCCCATTGTAAGCAGCAGTCCTGTCCTGCTTTATGGCAGCTGAGATTCTAGCTATCTGTATAACAGAACATTCTGTCCCAGTGGCTGCACAGATCCTATCTGATCCCCATTGTAAGCAGCAGTCCTGTCCTGCTTTATGGCAGCTGAGATTCTAGCTATCTGTATAACAGAACATTCTGTCCCAGTGGCTGCACAGATCCTATCTGATCCCCATTGTAAGCAGCAGTCCTGTCCTGCTTTATGGCAGCTGAGATTCTATCTGTATAACAGAACATTCTGTCCCAGTGGCTGCACACATCAGTGCAAAGGAAGCAAATACATCTATAAAAATTTATTTTAAAAATTGCCCAGAACCGATTAATAAAAAGCAAATACTTTAAAAAGGTACATTTGGGAATTATAAGTTAAGTTGGATCCCAATTCCTCAAGCCTTATCAAGTGCTGGGGTTTTCCGAGAAAAATAACCAGTTGGTTCCCTTATGGTGAATGAAATACAAAGTATCAAGACAGTCTTCTTATTTCTACACCGGCTGCGCATCCACAAAAGTCATAATATGCAGCATGGCAGCTCCACATGAACTGGTGAAACCTCACTAACTGTACATTCTGCCGCAGTCTATGGTGTTACAAGCAGGAGGGTGAATGTATCTGTGGGAATGAGAGGATTTCAGTGAGACCGGGCAGTGCCCTCATCGTCTCTCAGCGCAGATAACATACGGGTACGGCTGTAACGTCATCCCCAGTTTGGGCCTGAGATTGGGCACGAAGCCTTGGGGGAAATGAAGGTGGAAGCGCTGAAGCAGCGACGTGAAGAACAGATACATTTCCATGCGGGCGAGTTGCTCCCCGAGGCAGTGTCTCCTCCCTATGGGCACAAGAGAAACGTTAGATTGGCACAACCAGGCTGGCAACATGGGCACCAAACAAATAATCCAAATAAAGAATTATAGGACATCCCTAATTATGGCTTGATCCTAAATCAATCTCTCCCTATTGCTGGACCCAACCCAGAGCATCAGTCCAACAATACTGGGACCAGAAGAACATTGTGTAATACCAGTTACCCCTCACCTTCCCCTCTGTCTGGGCACGGCCCATCGTGGCACTGGATTTGGTTCAGAGGTACTTACCCAAAGAAAAAGGCACAAAAGCTTCTTTCTTTGTAAACTGCCCAGCGCTGTCCAGGAACCTCTCCGGATAAAAGATCTCTGGGTCGGTCCAATATTTCTCATCGAAGTGCACAGAGTACAGGTTGGTGATGACTGTGGTGCCCTCCGGGATCGAATAACCTCGCACCACAGTGTCCCTAGAAGTTGCATGGAAGATCCCTAAGGGGGCGATGTTGCAGAAGCGCAGGACTTCATGCAGCACGGCCTCCGTGTAGGGCATCTTGGATTTCTCCTCCAACGTTGGGATTCGGTTCAGTCCCACAGCTGCATCTATTTCCTTCTGAACTTGGCCTGATAAATTAGGAGAGGGTATTTAGGAGAGGGTCATTTTTGGTTCTTAATTCCTAAAGGTGGCAAACATGTTGGAGAAGGGTTTGGAGAATGGCCAACTACTCTCTTAGATACACCTGAAATCCCAACTTGAAGGTCACCTGAAATCCCAGCTTGAAGGTCACCTGAAATCCCAGCTTGAAGGTCACCTGAAATCCCAGCTTGAAGGTCACCTGAAATCCCAACTTGAAGGTCACCTGAAATCCCAGCTTGAAGGTCACCTGGAATCCCAGCTTGAAGGTCACCTAAAATCCCAACTTGAAGGTCACCTGAAATCCCAGCTTGAAGGTCACTTAGGGTGAGGTTTGGGGAGAATATATATTTGATGTCCTAGATATTCTTGGGGATGTAGCTGAATGACTGATACACCAAATATAGGAAGATATGGGGGTCCTCACAAAAGGTTGAACCTTCAAAATGACCTTCACCTGTTTCACAACCACTGCCCTAAGAACTATATGCCTCTCTTGCTGGACATAGGGTCACCCACCTTGGATGTTCGGATAAAGCGCCATAAAAAGCATTGCCCATCTCAGCACGTTGGTGGTGGTTTCAGTTCCGGCAATGATGAGTTCACCAACTGAGAAGATCAGATTCTCCATGGAGTACGTGCTGTCGGGGTCCGACTCGTTCCTCTCCATCTCATCTATATAGGCGTCAATGAAGTGGCGGGGTGACTGCGGTTTGCGGTTTTCTGAGAAGCGCCCGATAATTTGGAGTAGGAAGTCGTAGACCTCGGAAGCGTTTCGGAATAGTTGCTGGTGCTTCCCGAAAGGCAGGAGGCCGATAATGGGAAAGGCGTTATAGAGGAAGACCCAGGAGCTGGTGGCCAGCTCAATGTTCTCGCTGAAGATCTCGATCATGTGGAGGAAATCGTTGTCATCGTAGCGGAAGCGCTCGCCAAACAGGATCAGGTTGGACACGTTGGAGACCGCGATGGTGACCAGGTGCTTGGGGTCAAAGGATTTCCCTTTATAGGTGTCGACGGCATCGAGGAAGAAGAGACACTCCTCCGAAATCTTGTTCTCAAAGGACTTCTGGCTGTACCCGAAGTTACGGAAACAGCTGACGGCCAACTTGCGATGCTCTGTCCAACAGCGACCGTACTTTGCATTGAGGAGGCCTGAAACCCAAAGATGTAAGTAGGTTCTACTGGGAGGGAAGCAAAGACATAAACATCTGAGAAGCTTCTTCCACCCCACGGTCCCACAGAGATTTCCTGACAGTCAGGGAGTCTGGGTAATGTCCTACAAAACCTTTAGCCCCTTATTATTTTTTGCTGCCACCTACCTCCCATATTTGTCAGTTTCTTGAACAGTGGAAGGGACGGGCGATCTGCAAAGACATCACTCTGCCGCACCAGACATTCCTTCACCGAGTCGTATCCATTCAGGACCACCGTGGAAATCCCCCCCAAATCCAGACTGAAGATCTGAGTGGAAAACCACAGGGTTACTTGGAATAGGGAGCAGGGAATAAAGCTCACACTTGATTGATGATTCCCTCAGCCAATCATCCGAGCTCTAGGTCCCATTGCTGGGCACAAACAGCCGGGTTATCCCAGCACAAGGCCACATGGGTGCTCCCTGTACAGGCTGGGTGCCAAGGTGTGACGGGGTGATCCTCACTACTAACTTCCCTATTCTCTGATCCTATTGGATAAGTAACAGGCAGATCAATAGTGTTGCCCTTTACACACAGTGACCTATCTATTGGCTGCCCATAGGCTCCTCCCACTCTCACCATGAGAGGGGCCCCAAAGGCTTAGGTTCAACAAAATGAACCAAAACCCAATCCTTCTGCTGCTCCAATATACACACGTGTGTGGGAGAGAAGTCTGAGTAGTAACACAATTACACAAGGTAGATTAGTGTACTGGATACAGGTGATATAAGTGTGCAAGAGGAGGAGGAGGGGCCAGTGTGGATGAATGTGTTGTGACTCTATGGTGCACAGATAAGTGTGCAAGAAGCAGAGCAGTCTGGGTAAGTGTGAACCCAAACAGGTGTTTCCTTTGTTTGTTTGTTTTTTTTTTTGCACCATCAGAGCAGCTTGTGTTTCCCACTGGGACCTATTTACACAAGCGCTGATCCCTATCACTATTCACTGACCTGCATCACTCGCATGTTTCCCTCGTGTTCTCTCTCACGGGGTCAGCGAGTGCGTTAAACACATCCCTATCTGTTACCCCTGGAACTATAGCAGGGTGACACCCCAATGTTTCTATATATCTGTAACCTTGTTATGCGCTAAGGGGCCCAGTCTGAAGGTCAGTTAGGGTGAGATTTGGGGTGAGTGTTTATTTGTACCCTGGGTACCCCTGGAACTATAGCAGGGTGACACCCCAATGTTTCTAAATCTGTAACCTTGTTATGAGCTAAGGGGGCCCAGTCTGAAGGCCAGTTAGGGGGAGATTTGGGGTGAGGGTTTATTTGTGCCCTGGGTACCCCTGGAACTATAACAGGGTGACACCCCAATGTTTCTATATATCTGTAACCTTGTTATGAGCTAAGGGGGCCCAGTCTGAAGGTCAGTTAGGGGGAGTTTTGGGGTGAGTGCTTATTTGTGGGGTACCGCTGGAACTATAGCAGGGTGACACCCCAATGTTTCTATATATGAGTGAAGGGGCCCAGACCAAGTGCTGGAATTCCAAAAATGAGTTGAACCTGTTGGCCTGTGGACAGAGAAATGTTACTTGGAGTAAATTCAAGTCCAGGTTTCATCATCTCTTTGCTCGGTCTCTGCGGTTGAGCTAAATATAAAGATTTACTAGAAACACCCACAGGGTGAGTAGAATTCTGTTTGTAGAAGTTGCAGTGAATTAGATTCTGCTCATACCGGGTTACAGTTAATAGAAGCCTTAAACAATAAAATGTCAGTTTCAGTGACCAGTGAGTTTGATATTTCATTATATCTCTATGTATTGTATAGAGAGCAGTGGTTCTGATTGCCCTGACTTTGCTGAGCTTTCCTGTCACCTCCACTTTCTAATGAATCAGTCACAGACTTTCCAGACATCAAGTTACTGAGCTTGTGAGCTTGTCTTTCCATTGCGTGTGAGCTGGACACTAGTTTCTATACATTACCCAGTGCATCCTGGGAAGTCTTCACACATACAGTATATATCACACATATATATATATATATATATCACACATACAGTATATATCACATTAAGTACAATATGTCAGATTGTAACCAGAAGCTGCTCCCCTGCAGGTGACACATATAATATATTATTACTCACAGGCAGCGGCTGATATAAATGTGCAACAGAATAAAGAAAAATAATTATATAAAAAAATAATATAAAGTTGGGGGGGACAGTGTATAAAGTTGGGGGGCAGTGTATGAGGGAATATAAAGTTGGGGGCAGTGTATAAAGTTGGGGGGACAGTGTACAAAGTTGGGGGGGCAGTGTATGATTGAATATAAAGTTGGGGGGGCAGTGTATAAAGTTGGGGGGACAGTGTATAAAGTTGGGGGGACAGTGTATAAAGTTGGGGGGACAGTGTATAAAGTTGGGGGGGCAGTGTATGATTGAATATAAAGTTGGGGGTCAATACCTGTCCGTGGATGTTACTTTGCTTCTTCATGTAGACGTGGGGGTCGGAGGACAAGGCCAGGATGTTGCCAATCAGAGGGATTCCTGGGGGCCCAGGGGGGAAGCCTCGGGGTCGCCTTTGCTTTACGATGTGTCGGACCAAGAAGCCGACGAGCAGCAGAGAAGCAGCGGCCGCTACAAACGCCACGAGCGGTACTGGGGGGAACATGGTGACCGGATCCCAGGGCCCCTCTCTTCTCTGATCAGGGACCATAACCGCCCCATTGGGATCCGCTCCACGCCCCCTCCGACTCTTCCCTCCCCTGACTCCTCCCAAGGGCAGAGTTAAAGAGCCGCCACGTGCAGTCGCTTCCTACTTCCGCCCTTACTGGCGCCTGCTGCCTCCTGATTGGCCAATGTCCTGCCCGAGCTTTACCCACAAACACTTCATTATTCCTCTCTTTGTTTTGGCTCATTTGGGCTTTTACACTGACCTGTCACTTCTTAGTCACTTCACGTCTGACACCAGTGGGCAGGGCCGCCATTAGCAATCACAGGGGCCTCACAACTACATCTGAGGCCTCCAAGCTCCACCCCAGATCCCGCCCACTTCACCCCAAAGTTAAAGGACCAATCAGACATCAGCGCTAAACACGGTAACCCCCCCCCATACACACATTATAAAAAACTATCTGTGTTTAAAGGGGAAGTAAAGTGTAAAATAGAATAAGGCTAGAAATGCTGTATTTTGTATACTAAACATAAACATGAACTTACTGCACCACGAGTCTAATCAAACAAATAATTTATGCTTTCAAAGTTGGCCACAGGGGGTCACCATCTTGTAACTTTGTTATACATCTTTGCAAGACCAAGACTGTGCACATGCTCAGTGTGATCTGGGCTGCTTAGGGATCGTCATAAATGATCAAAACAGCACAAGTCAAATAATATCTGCCAGAAGCCGATACAACAAGACTGATTAATAATCAGAATATACAGACTGCACTGGGTCCTGTGTTGTCATGTAATCTAATGTGGATTTTATAGTTTTTGTATTGTTTAATATAAACTTTCTCCAACTCTGCAGAACCAGTGGCTGCAGCAAAATAATCCTCCAAATAGAATCCCAGTTTATCTGTTTAAATCTGGCTCCATGATCTTTGTCCCTGCAGCTGGAGTTGGAAACAGTAAAGGGATGTAAAGGCAAAAATAAAATCCAATACAAATCTCTACGTAGTCGCCGACTGCTCTACAGGGAAACAAACAAAGCTGCTTGAGTTCTGCATGGCTGGGAAGTAAGGCGGGGGCTCCCCCTGCTGTTCATAAGTATGATTGTTTCCCTGCAGAGCAGTTAGGGACCGTCTGACAATTCCTATCCACAGCAGTAAATGAAGGGAGAATTTCACTGCATACAGTCAGGTTTCTTATAAAAACGGTACACATTTTTTAATTAAAGTATATTGGACATAGGTTTCTTTTTAATTAAAGAAAGTAAAAATTAGAATTCTTTTGCCTTTACACGTTCTTTAATGTTTTTATTACTGTGTTGCTATTTCCAGGGACCCTGCCAAAACTCATAGGAAAGATGATCCAGGGGATAAAATCTCTCGCCCTACTGAAAAAAACCTGATATAACACTGTAACTTTATGTCACGTGATTCCCAAGTGAACTTGTGGTTTCATCATTTACCCAGGGGTTATTGTTTGGTGAAACTGCTACAATATCACATTAGGTATGAGAAGGGGTTTGTTACAGTGAGAGCTGTGCAGATGTGGAATTGTCTCCCTGAATCAGTGGTACAGGCTGATACATTAGATAGGTACAAGGAAGGGTCGGATGCTTTATTCACCAGTAGCTCCTCCCAGCAGACAGGAGGGAGCCAATGAGATTAGAGGAGGGAAAGGGGTGTTACAGGGAGAGCTGAGAAGTGAATCAGGGGTACAGGCTGATACATTAGATAGGTACAAGGAAGGGTCGGATGCTTTATTCACCAGTAGCTCCTCCCAGCAGACAGGAGGGAGCCAATGAGATTAGAGGAGGGAAAGGGGTGTTACAGGGAGAGCTGGGAAGTGAATCAGGGGTACAGGCTGATACATTAGATAGGTACAAGGAAGGGTCGGATGCTTTATTCACCAGTAGCTCCTCCCAGCAGACAGGAGGGAGCCAATGAGATTAGAGGAGGGAAAGGGGTGTTACAGGGAGAGCTGGGAAGTGAATCAGGGGTACAGGCTGATACATTAGATAGGTACAAGGAAGGGTCGGATGCTTTATTCACCAGTAGCTCCTCCCAGCAGACAGGAGGGAGCCAATGAGATTAGAGGAGGGAAATGGGTGTTACAGGGAGAGCTGGGAAGTGAATCAGGGGTACAGGCTGATACATTAGATAGGTACAAGGAAGGGTCGGATGCTTTATTCACCAGTAGCTCCTCCCAGTAGATGATCACTATGATCAACACTGATTTTTACAGTTCCTGGTTATCAGACACCTCCACTTTTCATCTGGAAGGACGGCATCCATTGGACTATAATGAAAGCCAACCAAATGCAGCTAAGGTGTTAGGATAAGTGAAGGGCAGAAGTAAGACCCCCATTTTGTAGGGATGAAGGGTAGCTGTATGTAAAGCTAAAAATGAACTTAACCATAAAACTACATTTTAGAAAGATACAAACAGAGAAGGAATGTTCTGGGCACACAATAAGCTATACCCTCATACTGTACTGTCTAAGGGAATCAATATGGCACCTCCTCCTCCCATATGTATAAATACAAATATACAGAGAAAGAATGTTCTGGGCACATAATAAGCTATACCCTCATACTGTACTGTCTAAGGGAATCAATATGGCACCTCCCTCCTCCCATATGTATAAATACAAATATACAGAGAAGGAATGTTCTGGGCACACAATAAGCTATACCCTCATACTGTACTGTCTAAGGGAATCAATATGGCACCTCCTCCTCCCATATGTATAAATACAAATATACAGAGAAGGAATGTTCTGGGCACACAATAAGCTATACCCTCATACTGTACTGTCTAAGGGAATCAATATGGCACCTCCTCCTCCCATATGTATAAATACAAATATACAGAGAAGAAATGTTCTGGGCACACAATAAGCTATACCCTCATACTGTACTGTCTAAGGGAATCAATATGGCACCTCCTCCTCCCATATGTATAAATACAAATATACAGAGAAGGAATGTTCTGGGCACACAATAAGCTATACCCTCATACTGTACTGTCTAAGGGAATCAATATGGCACCTCCCTCCTCCCATATGTATAAATACAAATATACAGAGAAGGAATGTTCTGGGCACACACTTTTGGCAAAGTTATAACTCAGTAGTAATTGTCCCAGTTCCTAAGTGTAACAGGAGATAATGACTTGGCCTTTCCCCTCCATATTCTGGGTCACATGACTGGTTTTATGGTGCAAACAAGTTCATCTTTATGGGGGGTTTCCTGGGTGGGGCAGATAAGAGAGTGATCTGATAGGTTGATGACCATAAAGACATTTCCCAGATTGCGACACTTGCAGGGAAATTCAGTCGAAATTTATTCTCTTTGTATTTTTCTCAGTAAAACCATAAAATGAGTTTCTTTTCGTTGGTCCCAGTGAGTCGCCGTCACCCCGTGTCCCTTGAGGGGAATCTTTGGCCTCCGTCTTTATTCCGTATTGTGTCAATCAGTGAGGAATTGTCTCTAACGAGCGTCTGCTCTTGGGTTTCTCCGCTCACAATAAGTGACCTTGGCAATTGGCTCAATTAGTGAACAGATCTATTCTAATTAACTTCCTGGCCCCCATCTCTAGTCGCGGCCTGAGCAGCGCTAATTAGATGTGACAGCGATCTAAATGCCCCCGTAGGCTACAGTAGGGCTTGTTACACTCTCTGTCTGTGGGTAGAGAAAAGTGTGGCCCTTGGCAAGTAAATTCTATTTAAATTTCTCAGTCATCCCCCCAATCCCAAGTCCAATAGAAAGGAGGGAGCATTAGCCGCAATTCTATCTCCAGCCTGTAGATGGCGCTGTGTGAAAGGAGTGTGTACTATACCCTCCTGTTAGACAATAGAAAACAATATGGCAGCTCCCTTCATGTAGAAATACAAGTCTACAGCAGAGGAATGTTTAGGGTGGAGTAAAGCACAAGCTAAAAGAAGATAAAGCCACAGATATAAAGAGGTTCCAGTGCCGTTGGACTCAGGTCTGTAGGTTCCCCTGGGCTGGAGGCTCATTGTCATTCATCCCACGTCCCTCTCCCTCCTGCCAAAAAGGATGTTTCATCTTTCATTTAAGAATTACACAGAGGTTCCCAGTCGGCTCCGTCACTGCGATTGGCTGCAACCTTCAAATCAATATAAATCAATGGCAGGTCTTTAAAATAAGTCAGTTGAGTCATCGTGTCATTTCTCTACCTCAGCGATCGCTACGTCTCTTCTGGAAACGCTTGCGGCATGTCAGCGATATATTTCCCTTTTATTTCTCCCCCCCCACCTGTGTGATGGACCCGGGACTGAAAGGGTTACGCAGGGTCACTACAGTTGGTCTAATCCTACGTCCCCCATGTGTCCTTTCTTTTCTGCCATCTTGGTATTGGAAAGTGGTGGAGCTGGAGAGACACAATCTGCTGGGACATGAAAAAGCCAAGATTTCTATCCCTCATAACTTTCCTCTTGTCTCTGTCTCTATATATTAGGTACCTATCTAGTGTTACCAATCCCTATTTCTGTAGGGAAATGAGAGAGAGCAGACAGTAACCCTTCCAACACTTTCCTCTTGTCTCTATATATTAGGTACCTATCTAGTGTTACCAATCCCTATTTCTGTAGGGAAATGAGAGAGAGCAGACAGTAACCCTTCCAACACTTTCCTCTTGTCTCTATATATTAGGTACCTATCTAGTGTTACCAATCCCTATTTCTGTAGGGAAATGAGAGAGAGCAGACAGTAACCTTTCCAACACTTTCCTCTTGTCTCTATATATTAGGTACCTATCTAGTGTTACCAATCCCTATTTCTGTAGGGAAATGAGAGAGAGCAGACAGTAACCCTTCCAACACTTTCCTCTTGTCTCTATATATTAGGTACCTATCTAGTGCTACCAATCCCTATTTCTGTAGGGAAATGAGAGAGAGCAGACAGTAACCCTTCCAACACTTTCCTCTTGTCTCTATATATGAGGTACCTATCTAGTGCTACCAATCCCTATTTCTGTAGGGAAATGAGAGAGAGCAGACAGTAACCCTTCCAACACTTTCCTCTTGTCTCTATATATTAGGTACCTATCTAGTGTTACCAATCCCTATTTCTGTAGGGAAATGAGAGAGAGCAGACAGTAACCCTTCCAACACTTTCCTCTTGTCTCTATATATTAGGTACCTATCTAGTGTTACCAATCCCTATTTCTGTAGGGAAGTGAGAGCAGACAGTAACCCTTCCAACACTTTCCTCTTGTCTCTATATTAGGTACCTATCTAGTACTACCAATCCCCATGACCTTGAATTATGAACGCTTCTTCCATATAAAACTGAGATTGAATTAATTTCTGAGAACTGATTAAAGTCAGGTATGAATCACTGTACTGAATGGGATTAATACTTCCCTCCCATACTTTCCCTTGTTACTGTGCTTAGGGGAAATAAGGAAATGATCCCTGTACATTACTACTTGTGACTCAGAATCTCTTCCTGTCTCTCAGGTGGGATCAGTTGGTTCCCAGAAGAGCTGAGGAATTCTCTCTACTCATTGGCTGCGCTCAATTTCCCCACAGCTCTTGTGCTTTTGGATTCTTGTAAACTAGATTAAGAAAATGAAAGTTCTGTGGACCCAATGATCATCTTCCAGTGACCAAGTTTCCCATAAATGGAGGAAACATTTGTATGAATTATCCACTTTTTGGTTTAAAAAGAATCTCAGGCAGTGCCCAACTGATAGAGAGAGAGAGACCCCCGAGTAGAGATTCTGTACTGAGCTGCACCCATGGGAAGCGACTAATACGGAGACTTATGTGTGAATTATGAGATTTATAAACTGGGAGAGGTTCCCAGCAATGCTGCTCAACTGCCACAAGCAACTCAACTGTCAGGAATGTTTTTATGGATCTGTCAGGATAATAAAGATATGTATGAGATACAGATCATTATCCCAAGGTTTGGGGGTGCAGGGGTATAGAGGGACAGTGGGGTTCCTGACTGATGTACAATATCAATATATGTGTGAGATACAGATCATTATCCCAAGGTTTGGGGGTACAGGAGTATAGAGGGACAGTGGGGTTCCTGACTGATGTACAATATCAATATATGTGTGAGATACAGATCATTATCCCAAGGTTTGGGGGTGCAGGAGTATAGAGGGACACTGGGGTTCCTGACTGATGTACAATATCAATATATGTGTGAGATACAGATAATTATCCCAAGGTTTGGGGGTACAGGAGTATAGAGGGACAGTGGGGTTCCTGACTGATGTACAATATCAATATATGTGTGAGATACAGATCATTATCCCAAGGTTTGGGGGTGCAGGAGTATAGGGGGACAGTGGGGTTCCTGACTGATGTACAATATCAATATATGTGTGAGATACAGATCATTATCCCAAGGTTTGGGGGTGCAGGAGTATAGGGGGACAGTGGGGTTCCTGACTGATGTACAATATCAATATATCTGTGAGATAGAGAACATTATCCCAAGGTTTGGGGGTGCAGGAGTATAGAGGGACAGTGGGGTTCATGACTGATGTACAATATCAATATATGTGTGAGATACAGATCATTATCCCAAGGTTTGGGGGTGCAGGAGTATAGAGGGACAGTGGGGTTCCTGACTGATGTACAATATCAATATATGTGTGAGATACAGATCATTATCCCCAGGTTTGGGGGTGCAGGAGTATAGAGGGGCCAGTGGGGTTCCTGACTGATGTACAATATCAATATATGTGTGAGATACAGATCATTATCCCAAGGTTTGGGGGTGCAGGAGTATAGAGGGACAGTGGGGTTCCTGACTGATGTACAATATCAATATATGTGTGAGATACAGATCATTATCCCCAGGTTTGGGGGTGCAGGAGTATAGAGGGACAGTGGGGTTCCTGACTGATGTACAATATCAATATATGTGTGAGATACAGATCATTATCCCCAGGTTTGGGGGTGCAGGAGTATAGAGGGACAGTGGGGTTCCTGACTGATGTACAATATCAATATATGTGTGAGATACAGATCATTATCCCAAGGTTTGGGGGTGCAGGAGTATAGAGGGACAGTGGGGTTCCTGACTGATGTACAATATCAATATATGTGTGAGATACAGATCATTATCCCAAGGTTTGGGGGTGCAGGAGTATAGAGGGACAGTGGGGTTCCTGACTGATGTACAATATCAATATATGTGTGAGATACAGATCATTATCCCCAGGTTTGGGGGTGCTAGTCGGGGCCATAACTGACCGTTGTGGTGCAATAGCTGCTCTCCCAGTTGATGATGACATTTTCTTGGGGGTGTTGGCAATTTTGTAGCTTTTATGGGTATTTAATAGCATTATTATTACACTGAGAGCAAAACAATTAGCTTGTTAAAGTGATCACAGTTCATTTAAGATAAGAAAACAAAAACACTTTTATTGTACTGACAATTCCCCTGTAGGTTTTGTATTTACATGAAACGTTTAGATAAAAACTGGAAATTGGACTTTTCTTAGACAAAGATAAGATACGAGATAAATGGAAAAAACATAAATTCAGGCCTCCGCCGTTATATAAGTGAGGTTAAATGAGTGTATAGGAACCAGTCCTGTGTTACACAACAGCAACAGATACAGTGACTAATGTATACGTCATGTGATCATAACAGCTCTGCTTGATTACTTACTAAAACTTACTATATACCATTAACTAGGATATGTCAGCCTTACCGGACCTACAGTACATAGTTTCACCTCTTTGGCAAGTAATGCTGGGATGTCCCCCTTAACTGTCTCTTCTCCAGTGTAACAATCCCAACTTGTCTTTCCCATAACTGATCCCTTCCATTCCCTTTATCAGCTTAGTCGCTCTTCTCTGTACTTTCTCTATTTCATTACTGTCCCTTATATATTTATATATAGTGATCATATCCCCCTTATATATTTATATATAGTGATCATATCCCCCTTATATATTTATATATAGTGATCATATCCCCTTATATATATATATATATATATATATATATATATATATATATATATATAGTGATCATATCCCCTTATATATATATATATATATATATATATATAGTGATCATATCCCCTTATATATTTATATATAGTGATCATATCCCCCTATATATTTATATATAGTGATCATATCCCCTTATATATTTATATATAGTGATCATATCCCCTTATATATATATATATATATATATATATATAGTGATCATATCCCCTTATATATTTATATATAGTGATCATATCCCCCTATATATTTATATATAGTGATCATATCCCCTTATATATTTATATATAGTGATCATCAGGGCCGCCATCAGGGGGGGACAGGGGGGACAAGCGTACCGGGCCCGGGCATGAAGGGGGGCCCGGCAGCGCTGCATTTTTTGAAGATCCGGGCCCCCCTTACGAGCGCCCGAGCCGTACGTCTTGCCTCTGTGCTGCCGAATGCGGAAGTGCCGAAAAGCCGAAGCCGATGCGCCGAAAAGACCCGAAGTCACGGAAACAGCCGAAGTCACGAAGCGCCGAAAAGACCCGAAGTCACGAAAACAGCCGAAGCCGAAGTCCTGAAGCAGCGCAAAGACCCGAAGTCACGAAAACAGCCGAAGCCGAAGTCCTGAAGCAGTGAAAAGACCCGAAGTCACGAAAGGAGGTGAAGTTGAAGTACTGAAGCCGTGAGTTCAATTCTACTGAACACCAGTTTGTGTATTTTTTTTTTTTTAATCTCCTGGCCACCAATGTATTATTTTAATATTCTATAGGCCCCTGCAACCAATCTTTTTTTTTAAAACATGTTTTTTGGGGCCCCAATTTTTTTTTTAACTCGTAAGGGGCCCCTGACGCCAATGTTTTTTTTTTTTTTCAAAAAATTATTTTTTTTTTTTTAAATTTTTTTTGGGGCCCCAATTTGTTTTTAACTTGTAAGGGGGCCCCTGCCGCCAATGTTTTTTTTTTTTTCCAAAAAAATTTTTTTTTTTTTTCAAATTTTTTTTTGGGGCCCCAATTTGTTTTTAACTTATAAGGGGGCCCCTGCCGCCAATGTTTTTTTTTTTTTTTCAAAAAAATTTTTTTTTTTTTTAAATTTTTTTTTGGGGCCCCAATTTGTTTTTAACTTATAAGGGGGCCCCTGCCGCCTATGTTTTTTTTTTTTTTTTCTTTAAATTTTTTTTTTTTTAATTTTTTTTTGGGGCCCCAATTTGTTTTTAACTTATAAGGGGGCCCCTGCCACCAATGTTTGTTTATTTTTTAGTTTTTTTTACATTTTTTTTGTTGGGGCCCCAAGTTTTTTTTAACTTATAAGGGGGCCCCTGCCACCAATGTTTTTTTTTAAAAAAAAAAATTTTTAATTTTTTTTTTTTTGGGGCCCCAATTTTTTATAAGGGGGCCCTGACCATCAATAGCTTTTTACAACTTGTGTGGGGGGGGTTACTTTTTTAGCGCTGATGTCTGTGTGGTCTTTTAACTGCGATGTGGAGTGGGCGGGAAATGGGGTGGAGCTTGGTCGTCAGTGTGGGCGGGGCCCAGGGGGCCCCAAAAATTTTGTTGTACGGGGCCCCGTGATTTCTAATGGCGGCCCTGGTGATCATATCCCCCTTATATATTTATATATAGTGATCATATCCCCTTATATATTTATATATAGTGATCATATCCCCTTATATATTTATATATAGTGATCATATCCCCTTATATATATATATATATATAGTGATCATATCCCCTTATATATTTATATATAGTGATCATATCCCCTTATATATTTATATATAGTGATCATATCCCCTTATATATTTATATATAGTGATCATATCCCCCTTATATATTTATATATAGTGATCATATCCCCTTATATATTTATATATAGTGATCATATCCCCTTATATATTTATATATAGTGATCATATCCCCCTTATATATTTATATATAGTGATCATATCCCCTTATATATTTATATATAGTGATCATATCCCCTTATATATTTATATATAGTGATCATATCCCCTTATATATTTATATATAGTGATCATATCCCCCTTATATATTTATATATAGTGATCATATCCCCTTATATATTTATATATAGTGATCATATCCTCTTATATATTTATATATAGTTATCATATCCCCCTTATATATTTATATATAGTGATCATATCCCCTTATATATTTATATATAGTGATCATATCCCCTTATATATTTATATATAGTGATCATATCCCCTTATATATATATATATATATAGTGAACATATCCCCTTATATATTTATATATAGTGATCATATCCCCTTATATATTTATATATAGTGATCATATCCCCTTATATATTTATATATAGTGATCATATCCCCCTTATATATTTATATATAGTGATCATATCCCCTTATATATTTATATATAGTGATCATATCCCCTTATATATTTATATATAGTGATCATATCCCCTTATATATTTATATATAGTGATCATATCCCCTTATATATTTATATATAGTGATCATATCCCCTTATATATTTATATATAGTGATCATATCCCCTTATATATTTATATATAGTGATCATATCCCCCTTATATATTTATATATATAGTGATCATATCCCCTTATATATTTATATATAGTGATCATATCCCCCTTATATATTTATATATAGTGATTGATATTGATATTTGCGTACCTTTTCATATTGGCAACAGTCTTTAGAATCATACCTGTAACCTAACAGAGGGCACTGTTATATGTTGGCTTTGCACCCCTGCAACTCCCTTATAATTAGCCCCCAAAAGTCGTCAGAATCCATCCTCTTGCGAAGATTTGAGAATGTAAGGAATGAGCATTTGTGTGACGCTTTTTTTGTCCTTAAACAAGTTATTTTCCTGTCAAGATCTAGAGATAAAGTAAGATGAGCCTTTAGGGCACATGTACTCATTCACCCCTACAATATATTTGTATTTATACCTATGGGAGGAGGAGGTGCCATATTGATTCCCTTAGACAGTACAGTATGAGGGTATAGCTTATTGTGTGCCCAGAACATTCCTTCTCTGTATATTTGTATTTATACATATGGGAGGAGGAGGTGCCATATTGATTCCCTTAGACACTACAGTATGAGGGTATAGCTTATTGTGTGCCCAGAACATTCCTTCTCTGTATATTTGTATTTATACATATGGGAGGAGGAGGTGCCATATTGATTCCCTTAGACAGTACAGTATGAGGGTATAGCTTATTGTGTGCCCAGAACATTCCTTCTCTGTATATTTGTATTTATACATATGGGAGGAGGAGGTGCCATATTGATTCCCTTAGACAGTACAGTATGAGGGTATAGCTTATTGTGTGCCCAGAACATTCCTTCTCTGTATATTTGTATTTATACATATGGGAGGAGGAGGTGCCATATTGATTCCCTTAGACAGTACAGTATGAGGGTATAGCTTATTGTGTGCCCAGAACATTCCTTCTCTGTATATTTGTATTTATACATATGGGAGGAGGAGGTGCCATATTGATTCCCTTAGACACTACAGTATGAGGGTATAGCTTATTGTGTGCCCAGAACATTCCTTCTCTGTATATTTGTATTTATACATATGGGAGGAGGAGGTGCCATATTGATTCCCTTAGACAGTACAGTATGAGGGTATAGCTTATTGTGTGCCCAGAACATTCCTTCTCTGTATATTTGTATTTATACATATGGGAGGAGGAGGTGCCATATTGATTCCCTTAGACAGTACAGTATGAGGGTATAGCTTATTGTGTGCCCAGAACATTCCTTCTCTGTATATTTGTATTTATACATATGGGAGGAGGAGGTGCCATATTGATTCCCTTAGACAGTACAGTATGAGGGTATAGCTTATTGTGTGCCCAGAACATTCCTTCTCTGTATATTTGTATTTATACATATGGGAGGAGGAGGTGCCATATTGATTCCCTTAGACACTACAGTATGAGGGTATAGCTTATTGTGTGCCCAGAACATTCCTTCTCTGTATATTTGTATTTATACATATGGGAGGAGGAGGTGCCATATTGATTCCCTTAGACAGTACAGTATGAGGGTATAGCTTATTGTGTGCCCAGAACATTCCTTCTCTGTATATTTGTATTTATACATATGGGAGGAGGAGGTGCCATATTGATTCCCTTAGACAGTACAGTATGAGGGTATAGCTTATTGTGTGCCCAGAACATTCCTTCTCTGTATATTTGTATTTATACATATGGGAGGAGGGAGGTGCCATATTGATTCCCTTAGACAGTACAGTATGAGGGTATAGCTTATTGTGTGCCCAGAACATTCCTTCTCTGTATATTTGTATTTATACATATGGGAGGAGGAGGTGCCATATTGATTCCCTTAGACAGTACAGAATGAGGGTATAGCTTATTGTGTGCCCAGAACATTCCTTCTCTGTATATTTGTATTTATACATATGGGAGGAGGTGCCATATTGATTCCCTTAGACAGTACAGTATGAGGGTATAGCTTATTGTGTGCCCAGAACATTTCTTCTCTGTATATTTGTATTTATACATATGGGAGGAGGAGGTGCCATATTGATTCCCTTAGACAGTACAGTATGAGGGTATAGCTTATTGTGTGCCCAGAACATTCCTTCTCTGTATATTTGTATTTATACATATGGGAGGAGGAGGTGCCATATTGATTCCCTTAGACAGTACAGTATGAGGGTATAGCTTATTGTGTGCCCAGAACATTCCTTCTCTGTATATTTATGTTGAGACAATTCTTTACTAGTCAGGATTCAGTTGATTGCTGGTATATTGCACCTTAGTGCTCTCTGCCATACACGTGACTCATATGATTAGTAGTGTCAGTAGTGCAGCCCTGTAAGCCTGACACCTCCTTTTCTCTCTCTGTTGGTGAATGTCAGTTATGGCGCAGAACATTTCTTTCAAATCACTGTCACAAAAATGTCAAATGACGTTCGGTGGGGCTGCCCGTGTCACCTGACTATTGTTCAGAATGGAATTTAAACTCAGTTGACTGGAAACGTTGCGACTCTGTTATACAAAAGAAGTGTCAGCCTCGCAATGAATGGGATCAGTATCAGTGTGGGTGGGGCTTGCGATAGAATCTTTATATTTGTGGGGTTCGTGGCAATCAGAATTAGGCTTTGGAATTGATGTTGAGTAGAAGAGAATGGGGTGAATAATCTCGAGGTGCAACCGGTCTGACTGTAACTGCGGGTTGATTGCTATGGTTTCTGCGACTTCTGAATTTTCGATTGTTACAGGGCCGCTTTGTCATTATTTATTCTGTTTGGACCCTGAAAAAAATCCTTTACAATCTCAAGACTTTACCTTTATTGGAAAATGAATCTCTCGTGGGCTTTATTCAACAATACCCAATTATTTACTGCTCTTTGCTTTATTTATTGAGAAAAGTTTGGGTTTTCATTAAGATTGGGCTCCGTGCCTTCCAAGAAAAATGCAAATAAAACACAGAGAACTTTTATACTTTATGTTAAAGGAGAAATCCACCCACAAAACTTAAATTTTATTTCCATTCCTCCTTTATAGGTCTGGCAGTCACAAAACGTGCAAGGCATTGTGGGAAATGGCCATTGCTATAATGTTTCTATGGTACACGTAGCCTGGACCAGCAGTGCAGAGAAAGGGACAGACAGACACAACTTTCAGTAGTCATTAAGTTATGGCACCAGTTTATATTGCTATTTTATAGACATGTAGGACTGTACTAAACTCTCCCATTGTCCCCAACAGCACCTTTCACCCACCCAGTGTCCCCAGTATAATACCCTATTCGTGGCCCCAGCAACAACTTTAACCCACCCAGTGTCCCCAGTATAATACCCTATTTGTGGCCCCAGCAGCACCTTTCACCCAGTGTCCCCAGTATAATACCCTATTGGTGGCCCCAGCAGCACCTTTCACCCAGTGTCCCCAGTATAATACCCTATTGGTGGCCCCAGCAGCAAATTGAACCCACCCAGTGTCCCCAGTATAATACCCTATTGGTGGCCCCAGCAGCACCTTTAACCCACCCAGTGTCCCCAGTATAATACCCTATTGGTGGCCCCAGCAGCACCTTTCACCCAGTGTCCCCAGCATAATACCCTATTGGTGGCCCCAGCAGCACATTTAACCCACCCAGTGTCCCCAGTATAATACCCTATTGGTGGCCCCAGCAGCACCTTTCACCCAGTGTCCCCAGTATAATACCCTATTGGTGGCCCCAGCAGCACCTTTAACCCAGTGTCCCCAGTATAATCCCCTATTGGTGGCCCCAGCAGCACCTTTAACCCAGTGTCCCCAGTATAATCCCCTATTGGTGGCCCCAGCAGCACATTACAGCCTCCTAGTGTCCAGACATGTACATAACACCCTTCTAGTGTTCCCAATAGTTCAGAACACACT
The DNA here is from genome assembly GCA_038501925.1 of Xenopus petersii. Taxonomy (NCBI): domain Eukaryota; kingdom Metazoa; phylum Chordata; class Amphibia; order Anura; family Pipidae; genus Xenopus; species Xenopus petersii. The sequence continues at coordinate 1,752,280 of CM076678.1, read as the reverse complement.
TTCTATTCCTCAGAACTACTGTATATCCAACCTTCCCCACTACAGAAAATCCTCCCAGTGTCCCCAGCAGTACGTCAGCCTCTTCTAGCTGCACCTCACCATTTCCCAGTAACCCCAAGAGCACAATACACCACCCTAGTGTTTCCAAAAGTGGGTCACATATTTGGCTGTCACATCTTTGCAGTTCCTTTGACAACATTGTAAGTGATTGAGACTTGGGGCAAAGGCAATTGATGCAGTTACACATTCCTTACCCAGTGTGTAATGTCTCTGTTTTTGCTGATGACACCAAACTGTGCAGAACTATAAGACTCGCGCAGGATGCTGCCATTGTGCAGGGAGATTTGACTAAATGAGCAAACTGGGCGGCAAACCGGAAAATGGCTTTCAGGGGCAGATTTCTCAAAGGTCGAAGTGAATTTTCAAATGAAAAAAACTTCAAATTTCAAAGTATTTTTTGGGTACTTCGACCATCGAATAGGCCAAATTCGACTTTGTCTCGAATTGAAACTTCGAATATTCGACCTATCGAAAATCGAAGTACTGTCTCTTGACTTCGACACTTCGCCACTTTAAACCTGCTGAATTTCTATGTTAGCCTATGGGGACCTCCTAGAACCTAGAGCCAAAATTTGGCTAAGTTTTAAAAAGTCGATGTTTTTTTTTTGAAAATCATTCGATCTATTAAATCGTTCGAATCGATCAATTGCTACGATCGATTGAAAGATTTTACTTCGACCGAAAACGCCCAAAAAATTCAAAAAGAAAAGATCGACTATCGAATTTCAAAGTTTTTTAACTTCGAAATTCCACCCTTGATAAATCTGCCCCTCAGTGTTGATAAATGCTGGTTATGCACTTTAATGTAAATAGGAATAATACACTAAATGGGAGTGCGTTGGGGGTCTCCTTAAATGAGAAGGGTTTGGGGGTGTTTGAGGATAACAGACTGTGCAGCTCTAGGCGGTGTCATTCACTGGCCACTAAAGCAAATACACTTCTGTGTTACATTAAAGAATAGATTTATCTTGATGAATGAAAACAAAATGTTGTCTCCGGTAAAGCCTCACCTTGAGTATCCAGTGCCGTTTTTTAACCGCAGTCCTTAAAGGGCACCTACCACAGAAAAATTGTTTCCTTCATCAGAGGTGTGAGTTAATAGAGCGGCTGGAATGATTTCTTGGACACACAGAATATCATAGGCTGTTGTGATCGTAACATCTACAGTTAGTTTGTGTGAGTAAAGGTTTCTTTGTGGGCACATGAATGTATATATATATATACTGTATTTATACATATGTGTGTGTGTCTTTTTCAACCCATATTAAAGGAGCAATTCACCTTTAGGTTTACTGTAAGTATGTTATAGAATTTCCTACCCTTAATGGCCTTTCAGTTGGTCTTTTTTATTATTATCATTTTTTAATTATTTATCAGCCTTTTATGCCTCCTTCTAGATTTCTAATGAAGTCACTGGCCCGGCAGCCAAAAAATCCCCAAAACTATTGCTCTCTGAGGATACAATTGTATTGTTACTTTGTATTCCTTATCTTTATACTCTGGTCTCTCCTATGCGTCTTCCTTTTTCTCATTCAAACTGCTGCCTTGGACAGTACAGTATGAGGGTATAGCTTATTGTGTGCCCAGAACATTCCTTCTCTGTATATTTGTATTTATACATATGGGAGGAGGAGGTGCCATATTGATTCCCTTAGACAGTACAGTATGAAGGTATAGCTTATTGTGTGCCCAGAACATTCCTTCTCTGTATATTTGTATTTATACATATGGGAGGAGGGAGGTGCCATATTGATTCCCTTAGACAGTACAGTATGAGGGTATAGCTTATTGTGTGCCCAGAACATTCCTTCTCTGTATATTTGTATTTATACATATGGGAGGAGGGAGGTGCCATATTGATTCCCTTAGACAGTACAGTATGAGGGTATAGCTTATTGTGTGCCCAGAACATTCCTTCTCTGTATATTTGTATTTATACATATGGGAGGAGGAGGTGCCATATTGATTCCCTTAGACAGTACAGTATGAGGGTATAGCTTATTGTGTGCCCAGAACATTCCTTCTCTGTATATTTGTATTTATACATATGGGAGGAGGAGGTGCCATATTGATTCCCTTAGACAGTACAGTATGAGGGTATAGCTTATTGTGTGCCCAGAACATTCCTTCTCTGTATATTTGTATTTATACATATGGGAGGAGGAGGTGCCATATTGATTCCCTTAGACAGTACAGTATGAGGGTATAGCTTATTGTGTGCCCAGAACATTCCTTCTCTGTATATTTGTATTTATACATATGGGAGGAGGAGGTGCCATATTGATTCCCTTAGACAGTACAGTATGAGGGTATAGCTTATTGTGTGCCCAGAACATTCCTTCTTGGTATGTTTGTATGTGTAGGGTGGAGTTGGAATACACAAGGTAGCACCATCTAGGGTTCTTAAACAGATTTTACCAATGCAGGAGTAAAGGGCATCATTTTCCCCCCAGCACCAGAGAGGCAGGTTGAGGGAAACAAAACTATTTTCCCCAATAAATGCTTGTATTGAGCAATATGCCACTCACACAGAGAGGGAGCTTTGGTGCAGTCATGTTTGGTGACACACATGGTCATAATAAGTAGGAATGCACTGAATCCACTATTTTGGATTCAGCCAAACCCCCGAATCCCTCACGAAAGATTCGGCCGAATACCGTACCGAATCCGAACCCAAATTTGCATAAGCAAATTAGGGGTGGGAAGGGGAAACATTTTTTACTTCCTTGTTTTGTGACAAAAAGTCAGGCGATTTCCCTCCCCACCCCTAATTTGCATATGCAAATTCGGTTTTTGGATTTGGTTCGGCCAGTCAGAAGGATTCGGGCAAATCCGAATCCTGCTGAAAAAGGCTGAATCCTGGCTGAATCCCGAACCAAATCCTGGATTCGGTGCATCCCTAATAATAAGTGATTCTATAGCGCATGCATGTGAAAGAGTAAACTGGCACTCTTAGGGTTCCAACCTGGCTTCCCAATCCCTTCTAAAGTGGCATAGTTCTCACCATGAGCATTTTTGGGCAATATATTGTTGTTTGCCCTGCAAGCCTCTATAGGGAAACAACTTTCCTGTGACAGGTGCCCTTTAAGGATTCAACCAATGTAAACATTACCAAAGGCTTCTTGTTCTATTTCTGACCCTCCTCCTCTTTCCTTAGGGAAACTCTAAAATTAACTCCTTCTGTGCAGCGGTGCAATATCCTGTGATGGGGCAGAAGCTTCTTCGGATTGAGCAGTGGCCTCAGCCCATAAAGAAATAGTTCTTTCTGCTCAGGCTGTTATTGTAAGATCCTCTCATCATTCCTAAAATTGGATTATCTGACAGAGGTGCCCATGAAACCAAAATACTCCCCCACCCCCTTTATAAATATAATTTACCCTTGAAAGAAAATATATGAAACAGATGATTCCTTTCCTCCTCTCCCACTACAGAATCCCTCCAAATACACGTGACACCAATTTCCCCTGGATAATAAGGATAGGGGGATTATTATTATTAATTATAAGGCATTCATTTTACTATATGTCCATTCTCTTATCCTACAGCAGCCAATCACACTGCTGCATTATTTATGTCCTCTTCCCAAAATATTGTCATAGAAAAACAGTCTGGTGCCCAGAAGAGGAGTAAATGTTCCATTTGGGGTATTTGATTCAAATGGATCGAGTTCTGAGACATTAAAGGAAACAATGTTTAACTCCTTGTTACAATTTATCTCTTTACAGACACGTTTTATTCAAATCGAATCGAATACAAATGAATTGTACGTCGTATAGAAAAGGAGAAAAAGAATAAAAGCCGATCAGAATTTCCTCTGTTTATAAAGAGACAATGGATAAAAAAAAAACGAATTATTGCAGAAAAGGGAATTGTTTTGTAGGAGGTGTCGTTTGAGTTGATATTTAACTATTTATTGCACTAAAGGGAAATAGAGATTCGTGTAAATACAAAGAGTCACAATAAAATCAGAGCGATTCTACTAAACCCAGTGACAGTTCAGCAATGGGAAATTTAGGAATGGAATATATATATTTATTATTTAATTGAGTGTCCCCTGCCCAATACCATTTACTTACCCACAGCACAATTATCCCCAATAAAACCAACGGCACCGTCAGCATTTCTCAGTTCCTAATTAGCAGCAGTAAAAAAAGAAACAACGACAAAGGGGATCCGATCGCCGTTTAAAAACCAATTCTCTTTTTTCGACGAACCCCAATATGTTCACTGGTCCCTTAAGTCTTACTCCCCCTTGTGGCGGCAGGTAGAGGACATGCAGTGATGTCACTATGGTCTGTATATGATCAATAACTATAGCAACCTTCAGGTTCATGAACTGGGGGCCCCAGAAGAAGGGGATACATAGAGATAGGGGTGTAATAATATCATGCGCGATTACTGATTAATTTCCAATTTCTCCTATATTATTAACATCAAATACTCATTCTGTCTATAAACCAGCGAACCTGCAACTCCCAGACAAGGTGATGTGGGTTTTGGGAAACTGGAGATGTGAGTGTGGCACTGGGGGTAACACTGGGGTGTATTACTTTTCTGTGTATATTTAAAAGGGAAGGTCAGACTGTATTGTGTAGTGTGTGTGTGTGTGTGTGTATATATATAGGAGTGTGGGTGTGTATATGAATGTTTGTGTTTGTGTGTATGAGTGTGTGTGTATAGCAGTGTGTCTGTGTGTGTGTCTGTGTGTATATGAGTATGTGTGTATGAGTGTGTGTGTGTGTGTATATAGCAGTGTGTCTGTGTATGTGTGTGTGTGTGTGTGTCTGTGTGTGTATATGAGTATGTGTGTTTGTGTGTATGAGTGTGTGTGTATAGCAGTGTGTCTGTGTGTGTGTGTGTCTGTGTGTATATGAGTATGTGTGTATGAGTGTGTGTGTGTGTGTATATAGGAGTGTGTGTGTGTATAGCAGTGTGTGTGTGTGTGTGTGTGAGTATGTGTGTGTGTGAAAGACACACACAGATACACACTCATACATGCACACACACTCCTATATACACAAACACTCATATATACACACACACTCATATATACACACACTCATATACACACACACACAGACACTCATATACACACACTCCTCCTCCCTAATAGGGCAGTAGATCTTTTGGAGGATCCTAAAAATAGGAGTGTGGCACCAAGTAACCCCCACCACCTAAAATAAGGGACATTGCCACCCTTTACCCTTTGGGTGTAACTGGTGGAATGACTTTTACTTACCCAGTGCCCCTGGGAAACCAGACACCACCAGCTTTGCCAACTGAGTGGAAGGCGTTGTCCCTCCTGCCCCCAGCAAGGGATCACTAATATTCACAAAAGGCAAAGTAATGTGCTGCCCTCTCCCCCCAAAACATAAAAAGCCACCCCCCCCCCAATCCAGAGGGCTCATGCCATGGGTCAGCATTGAGAAATCCAGGGGACGCAGGTTCTTCAGACTGGAAATGTTGTTGGCAGAGCAGTAAAGGGAGTCACTGAACCTGTTGGGAGGGGGTGAATTAGTGGGAAGGGGGCAGCTCCACGTGGGCTGAGACCACTAAGAAACAGGGATTGGTGGGGGCGTGTGGAGCTCCGGATACATTACAGCCTCAAGTGTCCGCTCTTCAGTAAAGTGCCACCACTAACTGCCTGTTATTTATGGTCCAATCACTTCCCAGCACCCACAGGAATAGAATAAAGCTCTCTGGAGACCTCTCTGGGGCAGCAGGGGTTAACAAGCTCCACCTGGGCATTGGTTTTGGGATCTGTCCGAGGTGCTGAAGTCTATTTGCTGTCCAGGGTGCTGAAGTCTGTGTTTGCAATGCGTTTGTATTGGGAGCTGTCCAGGGTGCTGAAGTCTGGCTTCTCTATGCGTTTGCATTGGGAGCTGTCCGGGTGCTGAAGGCTGTTTGTGGTCCAACGTGATGGATGCTGCTCGGGGAGCACTTACAGCAACAAAGCAAATGTTTATCCCCATTTCCTCGTGTCATGCCCCATTAGCAGAACAATCAGGTCTAACAAACGGCCGTGTTTATTGGGCAGATAGGGAAGGTGTTGAGATTTTTAATTGAGTTTTATTGCCGGCAGTGCGGGCGGCACTTTATCTGTGTTAGGAAACAGCCTGTCACTTTGCACAATGGGCTGATGGATTGACTCTTTCTCTCTCTCTTCTTTAAATACCTGTCAAGGATATAATAATCACATATATATATATACATATATCTGTCAGTCTGCAGCTCTGTATACTCATCAAACACACAGGTGGGAATTGTGCCCGGCCCAAAGCAAACAGCCCAAGCTCCCTGTGTCTGTCCTGTTATTGAGACTTTATTTTACTTTATTTGACACTTGATCTTCTCGAAGCTCAGAGAGAGATAGAGGGGGAGCAGGGGTTCCAGTTTACCTCCTAGAGCATCTGATGGAGAGTCCAACCCCCACTGCCAGGTTCTAGTGGGACCAGTCCTGTTTATAGTGACAGCATTCAGAGGAATCCCTGATAAATAGACCTTGTCTCCTCTTTCTATGTCTGCAATGCAGTATGGTTTGCAGTAGATGTCGCTTTTAATAACTAAATAACCTGTCCATTGAATTAGCTGTCTTACAGTCATATTTTGGGGGTGGGGAAGGTGGAGGTGGGGGGGGGGAGGAAATGTAAGGAAACAATAAATTATTAATGACTGAGACTTTCCCCTTACTTTTCATTAAATGTCTGATACACTCTCCCTCTCTCTCTCCCAATGACATCAATGCAAATTGGAGTGGCACATGGCCAACAGACTAGCAAATTTTGTGAATGGGCTTCTCAGCGAGTGCAGTGACGTCATTGGAACGTTGGGGGTCCCTTCCCCTCCTGCGATTGGTCAGAAACCTCACCAGAAGCCTGTGACTGGCTGGAAACTAGTGATCACACGCCTACACACTGTCACCCAGGCGCTAGATATAAAAGGTTTGGAGTCTCCATTGAGGAGCATTGAGAATTGGACACATTAGTTGAATTATCCATTTTTACTGCAACAAGAGGATTGCCACTGGGCTGGTGAGTACCTTCCAACCTTCCAACCTCTGCCGTCATGTCATTCCTCCCATTGGGGTTTTTATTCTGTTTTATTTACAAAAAAAGAGTCGATTGTTAAAGTTAAATCTTAATGGGAAACGATTGAGGGCTACAATTAAATGAGGAAAGAGCTTCAATTACTGATTTAATTGGTTATTGACTTGGCTTCTTCCAAGGTCTATAGACACGGGCCGACCAATAATGTTAATGACGCCAATTAGCTGTTATTATTTATTTCCTCATTTTCAATCAATGCTAATTTTCAACTTCTATCAATCTATCAATCTATCTATCTATCTATCTATCTATCTATCTATCTATCTATCTATCTATCTATCTATCTATCTATCTATCTATCTATCAACGTATCTATCTATCTATCTATCTATCTATCTATCTATCTATCTATCTATCTATCTATCTATCTATCTATCTATCTATCTTTATTGTATTCTATTTTATTTAAGATTTATTTTTCAGGAAACCAATTTTGTTCCTTTGCCTTTGCTTGGCTATAAGATAATTTGGAATATAATTTACAAGCATCTTAACATCACATCTAGGACTGGGATATTAGGGGGTTAAAATCCCACAAAGTGACTTTTTTGGGGGGGGGTACCTCTTTGTTCTGTTGCAAATGGTGAAACAGTTTCCGAGTCTATGGTGGGATCACTATGCGAATGCGAGTCCTACAAGGAGCTGGTCCCCACTTATTCAGAGTCTTTGTGCCTAAGAGCTGCCTCTGGAAGATGAATAGTTAACAATAGTGGTGGGGGGGGAAGAACTGATGGGATCTTGGATAAAAGCCTGCACCACTCCTCTATATATGCATTTGTATAATTTTTTGTAGGGTGGACATTATGGTTGCATTGAAGATCTCATGGCTGCTTGCTGTCCTAGCCTTGGTACTTTGCCAGATGCCCAGCTCACATGCAGTGCCCGTCAGGTAAGGAAGGGATCATAGTGCCCCCTCTCCACTGACACCTTCTCTAACCTATTACATTGGAACAGACACTCGTGTTCACTTTTTTGGAACCCCAATGCCCCCTCTATAGTTACATAGTTACATAGTTAAATTGGGTTGAAAAAAGACAAAGTCCATCAAGTCCAACCCCTCCAACTAAAAACCCAGCCCCATACACACACCCCTCCCTACTGTCACATAAATGATATATACCCATATCTATACTAACTATAGAGTTTAGTATCACAATAGCCTTTGTATTATGTCTGTCCAAGAAATCATCCAAGTCCCTCTTATAGTCATTAACTGAATCATCACCCGGCAGTGCATTCCCCAACCTCACTGTCCTCACTGTGATGACCCCCCTACTCTGTTCCTTTAAATGAAACTTCTTTTCCTCTAGTCTGAAGGGGAGGCCTCTGGTACGTGATTCTCTTTATGGGTAAAAAGGTCCCCTGCTATTTGTCTATAATGTCCTCTAATGTACTTGTAAAGTCTAATCATGTCCCCTCACAAGCGCCTTTTTACCCCCAGAGAAAACAACCCCAACCTTGTCAGTCTCCCCTCATAATTTAACTCTTCCCTCCCTCTAACCAGTTTAGTTGCACTTAGTCTCTGCACTCTCTCCAGCTCATTTATATCCCTCTTAAGGACTGGAGTCCAAAACTGCCCCCATACTCCAGATGAGGCCTCACCAGGGACCTATAAAGAGACACAATTATGTTTCATCCCTTGAGTTAATGCCCTTTTTTATACAAGAACTTTATTTGCTTTAGTAGCCACAGAATGACACTGCCCAGAATTAGACAACTTGTTATCTACAAAGACCCCAAGATCCTTCTCATTTAAGGAAACTCCCAACACACTGCCATTTAGTGTATAACTTGCATTTATATTATTTTTGCCAAAGTGCATAACCTGCATTTATCAACATTGAAGCTCATTTTCCAGTTTGCTGCCCAGTTTTCCAGTTTAGACAAATCAAAGTGGCAGCATCCTGCATGGAACCTATAGTTCTGCACAATTTAGTCTCATCTGCACAATAACTCCTGGACCCCAGGCTTTAGGGAAAACAGAGTGAACTTAGTTACCCGAACAGTAAAGTGTCTGACAATTATATGACTCCCAATGGTCACTGGAACATGTGGGCTCAACTAATCTGTATCTCACACATATATTGATATTGATAGTCAGGAACCCCACTGTCCCTCTATACTCCTGCACCCCCAAACCTTGGGATAATGATCTGTATCTCACACATATATTGATATTGTACATCAGTCAGGAACCCCACTGTCCCTCTATACTCCTGTACCCCCAAACCTTGGGATAATGATCTGTATCTCACACATATATTGATATTGTACATCAGTCAGGAACCCCACTGTCCCTCTATACTCCTGCACCCCCAAACCTTGGGATAATGATCTGTATCTCACACATATATTGATATTGTACATCAGTCAGGAACCCCACTGTCCCTCTATACTCCTGCACCCCCAAACCTTGGGATAATGATCTGTATCTCACACATATATTGATATTGTACATCAGTCAGGAACCCCACTGTCCCTCTATACTCCTGCACCCCCAAACCTTGTATATAATGATCTGTATCTCACACATATATTGATACTGTACATCAGTCAGGAACCCCACTGTCCCCTCTATACTCCTGCACCCCCAAACCTTGGGATAATGATCTGTATCTCACACATATATTGATATTGTACATCAGTCAGGAACCCCACTGTCCCTCTATACTCCTGCACCCCCAAACCTTGTATATAATGATCTGTATCTCACACATATATTGATACTGTACATCAGTCAGGAACCCCACTGTCCCCTCTATACTCCTGCACCCCCAAACCTTGGGATAATGATCTGTATCTCACACATATATTGATATTGTACATCAGTCAGGAACCCCACTGTCCCCTCTATACTCCTGCACCCCCAAACCTTGGGATAATGATCTGTATCTCACACATATATTGATATTGTTGTGTTGTCACATTCAGACCTGGGCTGGAGGCCACAGCAGAGAGAGTTGCAGTCAGTGAGTATGAAGCTCGCAGGTTACTCAGCGCTTTAGTGAAAGAGTTTGTACAGATGACGGCAGAAGAAATGGAAGAAACAAATGAAGGAAACAGGTACAGACTGACAATGAAATAGTGAAATGTTTTATATTGTGTGAGAGGTGACAGATGCACCAGTACATTATTTTGCAGGTCACATGACAGATAAACAATAAGAGTGTTGCACAATACAGAGAACAAGCAATGTAACAACTTGTAACACTGAATTCTGATTTTCTTGCTAAAATGGAGTTGATTTTGCTTGCTCGTTGGTTGCTATTGGTAACTGCACAAATGGCAGAAAATGAACCTCTATGACTATATCTATGACTTTAGCTCATTTGATCTCTTCATGTGTTTCTATATATATATAAATATACTGTATATACTGCAAGTTACCACTAGGTGGCGCATGTAGCAAATACCGATCAGCGGGTAAAACTTCAGATACATCTTTGGATAACGGCATTGCTGGAAAGACTGATGTGAGGGGCAGGTTTGTGTTGTTACATCAGAAGCTGCTGAATTCCATTTTGGGAGAAAAGTCTGGTTAAGGCAAATGGATGTATTTTTTGTATCTATGAGGGAGGGGTGTAAGTGTAATTGGTGTTTGTGGGGGTGTTTATTTGGAGTGGGAGCTCTGATTGGCCAGGAGCATATATGGGGGGGGGAGTGACAATTTTAATATGGGGGACAGAAGCCTTTTCCCTTCTTCTCTGGTAAATCTCAAATATTGTTGTAATTTAAAGTTCTGACTCTGCAGAAATAAGGGCTGATTGGGCAGTTGATTTCATCATTCTGTTCCCACTGACCCCCCCCCCCAGAGTAACGAGTAACAAAATACAGAGAACATGTGACATTTCTCTCTTCACTCACCCCCGTGTATTTCTCCCCCCCCCAGTTATCTTTTTCATTCAATTCTCTGATCTTTGTTTCCTCTGGTTATTTTTTAGTCTTTTTCTCCCCCCTCTCCTTTTCCTTCGTCCCATATTTCCTCTCTCCATTCTTTTTATTCTGCTCTTTCCTTTTCTCCACTTCTTCTTCTTTTTCTTTCATTTCTTTTCCAGGTTTCACTCCCTGATCCTGAGATTTACACTTTCCTCTTCCCTTTTCTTTTTTCTCTTCTCCCTTCTGTTTCTCTTGGTCCTGTTTCTCTCTTCTCTCTCTACTTGATTTTACTTTCCTTTTCCTGCTTAAACTTCTCTGCTTCTTCTCTCACTCACTTCCTCTGAATCTGCCCCCCCCCACTCAATTTCTCACTTTCTCTCTGTTCTCTTTCCCCTTCCTGCAATGTTTCTCCTTCCCAATCTCCCTCCTCATTTCCCCTCCCCCCACGTCCCTTCTCTCTCTTTTTTATGTTTATTTCGGTTTCCCTACAATTCTCCTTTCTATTCCCCCCATACCTGACCCACGTGGGCATTTTAGTGTCGGTGCCTCCGGGAAGAGTTTATTGTTCTAATGCAGGTTATTGTTATTTATATCATCTAATGTCCCCTTTTTATAAAGGTGTCCAAAATATCACAATCTCATTGTAGAATCTACTTAAATACAAACTCCACCCAAAGTGATATCCCAATATCCATTCATTCTCTTCTCTGCACTGCTGCCTCTGACTCCTGATACAACTTCCCAATATCCATTCATTCCTCATTCTCACTGGGTTTATAGTTCTGTGTAACTGTCATTGTGTCTGTCCCTTTCTCTTCTCTGCACTGCTGCTTCTGACTCCTGATACAACTTCCCAATATCCATTCATTCCTCATTCTCAGTGGGTTTATAGTTCTGTGTAACTGTCATTGTGTCTGTCCCTTTCTCTTCTCTGCACTGCTGCTTCTGACTCCTGATACAACTTCCCAATATCCATTCATTCCTCATTCTCACTGGGTTTATAGTTCTGTGTAACTGTCATTGTGTCTGTCCCTTTCTCTGCACTGCTGCTTCTGACTCCTGATACAACTTCCCAATATCCATTCATTCCTCATTCTCACTGGGTTTATAGTTCTGTGTAACTGTCATTGTGTCTGTCCCTTTCTCTGCACTGCTGCTTCTGACTCCTGATACAACTTCCCAATATCCATTCATTCCTCATTCTCAGTGGGTTTATAGTTCTGTGTAACTGTCATTGTGTCTGTCCCTTTCTCTGCACTGCTGGTTCTGACTCCTGATACAACTTCCCAATATCCATTCATTCCTCATTCTCACTGGGTTTATAGTTCTGTGTAACTGTCATTGTGTCTGTCCCTTTCTCTTCTCTGCACTGCTGCCTCTGACTCCTGATACAATTTCCCAATATCCATTCATTCCTCATTCTCACTGGGTTTATAGTTCTGTGTAACTGTCATTGTGCCTGTCCCTTTCTCTTCTCTGCACTGCTGCCTCTGACTCCTGATACAATTTCCCAATATCCATTCATTCCTCATTCTCACTGGGTTTATAGTTCTGTGTAACTGTCATTGTGTCTGTCCCTTTCTCTGCACTGCTGCTTCTGACTCCTGATACAACTTCCCAATATCCATTCATTCCTCATTCTCACTGGGTTTATAGTTCTGTGTAACTGTCATTGTGTCTGTCCCTTTCTCTGCACTGCTGCCTCTGACTCCTGATACAACTTCCCAATATCCATTCATTCCTCATTCTCACTGGGTTTATAGTTCTGTCATTGTGTCTGTCCCTTTCTCTGCACTGCTGCTTCTGACTCCTGATACAACTTCCCAATATCCATTCATTCCTCATTCTCACTGGGTTTATTGTTCTGTCATTGTGTCTGTCTGTCACTGGCTTTGCAGCTGGTTATCTAGTATGTTCCTCACTGCTGGTTCTGACTCTTGAAGCAATGTAGCAGAACATGTTTAGATATACACACATATGGTATAAAGGCACAAACACAGACACACGGCAGTGAAACACTAATAATTGTGTGGCAGGTTGATGTTATGGTTCAATAAAAAGTCACTGCAGAAAGGACTGAAAATACTTAATTGTCTGTTTATTCCCATAATAACCCCAAAGTGGAGAGGAAAAGCTCCCTGGAGTTCATTGGGGTTTGGTGGAGGTTAATTAAAGGGATGTGTGAGAGTGAGGTAGGTCCTTATTCCATTAAGGATGGGGCCCGGGGTCTGAGCTCCTCAGTCAGTCGGTGCATGAGTCGGAAGCAGCATGGATTATGCTAATTGTAGCCCCGCTCGCCTGCACTGCAGCCATGAATAATAACTGGGCGGATCCCTAATGCACTTAGTAGCAATGACTTCATTCATAGAGCGGCCAGATCAATGGCGGAGCATGCGGAGAATACTAATGGGCCCTCCAGCACGATCAGCATGCCAGTCACATGGCACAGGGCGTAGGGACACCCTCAGTCTAAGTGCCAGGCATGCGCCTGCAGCCCCAATGCATGTTGTACCCTTCCCAGAAGAGCATGTCACTAAATTGTGTACTAAGCCCCCCACAAGGGGAAATTCACCTGATTATTAACTTTTGGTATAATATAGATCAAGGTTAGGAAACTGCTGCCTCGTCCCTTTAATACCGACCCGTGTGGAATCTACATGCTACATGGCTGATTAGTAATCCATTGTGGAGACTGTACTGTTTCTAAGCAGCCCTGCAGCATGGATATATCATATAGATGAGGCTGCAAGTCTACTCAATGCATTATAGATGATGTTGGACTACAACCCTCAACTAGGAGTTCTAGTTCAACTTCCTTGATACAGGCATTGATAGTCTAAGGAAAATTGCACTTGGTCTTCATTTGGCTTTTTTTTACTTTCCAGTTTCGGATTAAAACTTTGACCGTATTGCTACGGTGACTGATCCCAGCAACCACTCATTAGGTGCAGCGTCAACAAGATGGTTGCTGGGGTCACTGACCCCTATTTTGGAAATGTATTATAAAAAAGTTCTAAGAAATGAAAGAATAAAGGCCAATCTCCCACATGATTAAATCTGGAATTTGCAATTTACTTGATTTCAAGGTGAACTTTCCCTTTCCCAGGCAGCCAATGGCAATCCCTGTGCTGGGCACCTAACAGAGGGTGGGGAGGTGAGCCAGTCTGTGACCAACGACGCCTATTTATTGGCTGTGCAAGGATAAGAAAACTGGAATGTGATTGGCTCACCTCTAAGTGGAGGGGTGGGGCTATACTAGCACAAGAGCATGGTGGGAATGTTGTGATGCATGACGTTGGCATGGGCACTGAGGTTTGCCCTGGCTTTCTTCTGGCATGTTCTTTTTTTGTTTCCCTCCCTCTGCAGCCCGGATAGATCCATTTCCAAACGTTGCTCCAATCTGAGTACTTGCGTCCTGGGGAAACTGTCGCAGGAGTTGCACAAGTTGCAAAGTTACCCTCGTACCGACGTTGGTGCTGGTACCCCAGGGAAGAAGAGAAACATTCTGGCCGATATGGACAGTGACCGTTACAGCAACTACGGGGAGCAGTTTGACCATAACTAGTGCACAGCCCCTTTATTCATTTTGTCTTGTCCTTTTTTTCACTTGTTGCATGTGATTTTGTTTCCTGATTCAGCACCGGACACTAACACCCCCCTGACTGGGATTTCAGATAGAACTGGGCACCAATGGCAATGTAGTCAAATCATAAGAGTGTGCCCCCCCCCTATAGTCCACAATCATTTTGGGAATAGAGCCAATAGACATTTGTACCCTGAGACTGCAAGTGATCATATGGAATATGTGTGTGTGTATCTATCAATCTGCATACAATCACACACCTGCTGCCGCCAATAGATCCATATTCTCACGCCTGACCATGCAATTAATCAATAAACCTATTTTTCTACAAGTTATAAGGATCTGATGTTTTAATTGAGGAGACAAAGGGTAAATAAGGAGCAGTTGGGAGAGTGAGGTTTTAATTGGAATTTATTCATGTGCCGAATATATTAGATTAGCAAATAATGGGATTCAATAACTGAGAGTAGGAACAAAGCCCTTGGCTCGGATATAAGTCACAATGTAACAACAGCAGGTAAGTCCCGCCTCTTCTACTTCTTATTTCTATTGGCTGAAACGTCTGCTTTTACTCACCTGTATATCTGAAATATGTTACTTCTGTACCAATTCCTGTGGTTTATAGAGAGAGAGAATAAACAGACACATAGATGATAAGACAGAGATAGATAGATAGATAGATAGATAGATAGATAGATAGATAGATAGATAGATAGATAGATAGATAGATAGATAACAGATAGATAGATAGATGATAGATAGATAGATAGATAGATAGATAGATAGATAGATAGATAACAGATAGATAGATAGATGATAGATAGATAGATAGATAGATAGATATATAGATAGATAGATAGATAGATAGATAGATAGATAGATAGATGATAGATAGATAGATAGATAGATAGATAGATAGAGGATAGATTTTAGATAGATAGATATAATAATAATAGATAGACAGACAGATAGTTAGAGGATAAGACAGATCTATGTAGATAGATAGATAGATAGAGATATAGGTGATAGATAAATAGATAGATAGATAGATAGATAGATAGATAGATAGATAGATAGATAGATAGATAGATAGATAGATAGATAGATGATAGACAGGCAGAAATAGATAGAAAGATAAACAGACAGAGCAATGGACAGACAGACGGAAAGAAAAAGAAGGGTAAATAGACATTAAAACACACAGATAGTGAGAAAGACAGAAAGATAGCTAGACAGACAGATTAGATAGATACATGATAGATACATGATAGATAGATAGACTGACCAATCTATAGATATAGATAGATTATAGACAGACAGACAGATGACAGACAGGCAGACAAATGATAGACAGACAGATCATAGACAAACAGATGATAGACAGACAGACAGACAGACAGAGAGATGACAGAATATAGAAGCTGTGACTTGTAGGTTCCTATAGAGTAGAAGTGTAATTCTCAGTGCAGCCAGAAGGGGGCGCAGTGTGTAAGTGATGGGTTGATGGAATGTTCTGTTGGTTGTTCCCAGCAGTGTAACAGCCCAGAAGCGAGCGTGTAACACGGCCACCTGTGTAACTCACCGACTCGCAGACTTTCTGAGCAGGTCCGGGGGGATGGGCAAGAACAACTTTGTGCCAACCAACGTGGGGGCCAAGGCATTCGGCCGACGACGAAGGAGCCTTTACTTCTAATGTGAGGGAATTACATCAGGAATATGGTAATTTCCCACTCTCACATATTCAGCTTGAAAATGGTCTGAAAGTGTCATATAATTATCTTAGTTATCCATTAAATGTATCACCTTTATACCAACTTTTTGTTCTTTTTTTGCCCTGTGACTGGTACAACTTTACTACTCTCAGATATAAACTTGTCTCACTATCAGTCATAATTATACCTCATTATTGCTCTTCCCTCCCATCCACGTGTTCCTTTATTGTGGCCCCTTTATTCCCACTCTCTCTCCCATTGCTCTGTGTTGCCTGTGCTCATATAATGTATAAGGAGAGATTCAGTGTATAACCTAAAATATCTGCAACGTGAAGGGAATGTCAGTTTCAGTCCTGCTCCATATAGTGTTGTGGCTTCTTTGTTCCATAACTGCCACTTTATATATGACACTTTATACATGCTTAGATTTATAATCTGTATGTATAGGATAAGATCAAACCCAGGGACTGTTCCTGCTGAATTGTGCTTAGTACAGGGAATACCTATGTACCATAGTTTTATGGGATCTCTCTGTACAGACTATGAGCAAACTTAGGGGACTGTTCCTGCTGAATTGTGCTTAGTACAGGGAATACCTATGTACCATAGTTTTATGGGATCTCTCTGTACAGACTATGAACAAACTTAGGGGCTGTTCCTGCTGAATTGTGCTTAGTACAGGGAATACCTATGCTGCCATAGTTTTATGGGATCTCTCTGTACAGACTATGAGCAAACTTAGGGACTGTTCCTGCTGAATTGTGCTTAGTACAGGGAATACCTATGCTGCCATAGTTTTATGGGATCTCTCTGTACAGACTATGAGCAAACTTAGGGACTGTTCCTGCTGAATTGTGCTTAGTACAGGGAATACCTATGTACCATAGTTTTATGGGATCTCTCTGTACAGACTATGAGCAAACTTAGGGACTGTTCCTGCTGAATTGTGCTTAGTACAGGGAATACCTATGTACCATAGTTTTATGGGATCTCTCTGTACAGACTATGAGCAAACTTAGGGACTGTTCCTGCTGAATTGTGCTTAGTACAGAGGAATACCTATGCTGCCATAGTTTTATTGGATCTCTCTGTACAGACTATGAGCAAACTTAGGGACTGTTCCTGCTGAATTGTGCTTAGTACAGGGAATACCTATGCTGCCATAGTATGGGATCTCTCTGTACAGACTATGAGCAAACTTAGGGGACTGTTCCTGCTGAATTGTGCTTAGTACAGGGAATACCTATGTACCATAGTTTTATGGGATCTCTATGTACAGACTATGAGCAAACTTAGGGACTGTTCCTGCTGAATTGTGCTTAGTACAGGGAATACCTATGTACCATAGTTTTATGGGATCTCTCTGTACAGACTATGAGCAAACTTAGGGACTGTTCCTGCTGAATTGTGCTTAGTACAGGGAATACCTATGTACCATAGTTTTATGGGATCTCTCTGTACAGACTATGAGCAAACTTAGGGACTGTTCCTGCTGAATTGTGCTTAGTACAGGGAATACCTATACTGCACTTCTAGTGGAGGAAACAAATTTATTTTTCCAATCCTCACAATCTGTTAGTTTTCTGGTTGCCAGGGTCAGTGACCTCAACAACCAGATAGTATTTTCTAATTCAGGCTGAATTAAGTCAGACTGGAGAGACTTCCCTAAGTAAAACAAAATGAGCACCAACAGAGAAGTTGCAATGGGTCCGGCTATATTATACTAAATGTTTTTAGTTTATTTATTGTAACTTAGATAAAAATCAAATTCATCTAAACGAACTCATTGAACAATATGGATTCCATACATCATCCAATGGAACCTAACCCCACCTAAAATTGATACTCGCATCAGCTCGCAAAGTCATTTTTAAAAATTCGATTGTTAGTTCTATTTGCTAAAGGGGTTGTTCACCTTTAAATTAACTGTTAGTAGGATGTAGAAAGGGATATTCTGTGAACATTTGCATTTTTTATTATTTGTAGTTTTTGACTTATTTCGCTTTTTATTCAGCAGCTCTCCAGTTTGTAATTCACAGCTGTCTGGTTGCTAGGGTCCAAATTCCCCTAGCAACCATGAACTGATTTGAATAAGAGACAGGAATATAAATAGGAGAGACCTGAATAGCAAGATGAGGAATTAAAAGTAACAATAACAATACATTTGTAGCCTTACAGAGCATTTGTTTTTTAGTATGGGGTCAGTGACCCTTGCTTGAATGCAGGAAGGAGTCAAATCATTCAAAAACTATCAAGAATAAAAAATAAAGACCAACTGAAAAGTTGATTAAAATGAACCATTCTATAACACATTAAAAGCTAACTTAAAGGTAAACCGCCGCTTTAAGGAGGCATTGCTAGAATTGAAAGCTCTCTACACTAATGAAGCGATGAACTACAGGTATGGGATCCGTTATCCAGAAACCCGTTATCCAGAAAGCTCGGAATTACATAAAGGCCATACACTCCATTTTATCCAAATAATCCAAATTTTTAAAAGTGATTTTCTTTTTCTATGTAATAATAAAACAGTCGCTTGTCCTTGATCCCAACTAAGATATAATTAATCCTTATTGGAAGTAAAACCAGCCTATTGGCTTTATTTCATGTTTATATGATTTTCTTAAGGTATGAAGATCCAAATTACAGAAAGATCCATTATCCGGAAAGCCCCAGGTCCTGAGCATTCTGGATAACAGGTCTTATACCTGTACAGGTTTGACAATATACACAAATGCTTAAAGTTCAAATCCCAATGGAAAATATTCTCTCATCCAGAGTATAGGAAAAAATTCAATTCTATCTTATATTGCTCCTTGGACAAGTAACTAGAGATGCACCAAATATCCAGGATTCAGATTGGGATTCGGCCGAATCCTTCTGCATGGCCAAACCAATTTGGAATCCTAATTTGCATATGTAAATTAGGTGTGGGAAGGGAATCACAAAACATTGTTCCCACCTTTTCCTTTCCTGACCCTAATTTGCATATGCAAATTAAGATTCTTATTTGGTTCGGTATTTGGCTGAATCTTTCACAAAGGATTCTGGGATTTGGCGCATCCCTACAATTAACTCCAACGTGATCTAATCTTGTCTTTTAGTTTTTAAGTTTTCGCTTTAGTCCGTTTTAGCTTATTGATCTCCCCTATTTTTTATATTTTTATTTCGCATTTAATTTGGCTTGATTATTTACTGATGTTATTGATATTATTCACAGATGTATTCTGCAACTTGTCCTAATGCTAATAAGCCTCTATTACTGTTTCATGCAATGTCTTAGAGTGTATGAAGAAAATCACCCAAAAGAGGTGAAAAAAAAAAACATTACTAGGTTAACTTCCCCTTTAAAGTGTATCATTTTGCTGCATTCTCCAACACTCCTGTCCATTTCTTTTCCAGATCGCCATGCCAACGGGACTTCCGAGTCAACCTTCTTCCAGAAACCACATGCCGAGAGCCGAGCCAACAAAGCGCCCCGCATTCCGCTAGAACCCCATGATCCCATTTCCTTTACGTTTGCGTTTTCGAAAGCACTTGTGTTACTCGCCCGACCAAGCGACCGATCATTATATTCTTTTTTTTTTCCAAATAAAATGTCATGGCATCTAGTGAGGATTTCTATATAAATAATGTCGGACGCTGGGTGTGATGAGCAGCCTGACAATCTCGGGGATCATACCCTCTAGAGGGGCGCCGGGGGCGTGTCTTTAATCAGATGGTGTTGTCGTGCCTTGATGTATCACGTGACTGATTGTACAGTATATTTAAGAAGAAGAAAAACAAAAAAAGAAAAATTCTTCAACATTGTATCAATTGTGAATTTCAGCAAGATTAAAAAAAAAGTATTTTAGATACAATCGGATTGGCAGACTTTTCATTGCGTAGAACTGGGTTGTGACCAATGAGAGGGGCAGGGGAGGAGTCTATCAGAATAGCCGCCAAACACACGATATCATCATGGCAGCGTATGGTGGGGCCTGTATAGAAGTGGGTTTAGTAAATATTCCATATCAGCAAGTTAAGTATCTCTGTGTATAAGGTGTGTGTATAGGGAGAGTATCTCTGTGTATAAGGTGTGTGTATAGGGATTGTATC
This sequence comes from Xenopus petersii, assembly GCA_038501925.1. Classification (NCBI taxonomy): domain Eukaryota; kingdom Metazoa; phylum Chordata; class Amphibia; order Anura; family Pipidae; genus Xenopus; species Xenopus petersii. Next base: position 1,731,845 of record CM076678.1, on the reverse strand, counting down.
TCTGTGTATAAGGTGTGTGTATAGGGAGAGTATCTCTGTGTATAACGTGTGTGTATAGGGATTGTATCTCTGTGTATAAGGTGTGTGTATAGGGAGAGTATCTCTGTGTATAAGGTGTGTGTATAAGGATTATATCTCTGTGTATAAGGTGTGTGTATAGGGAGAGTATCTCTGTGTATAAGGTGTGTGTATAAGGATTGTATCTCTGTGTATAAGGTGTGTGTATAGGGAGAGTATCTCTGTGTATAATGTGTGTGTGTATAAGGATTGTATCTCTGTGTATAAGGTGTGTAGGGATTGTATCTCTGTGTATAAGGTGTGTAGGGATTGTATCTCTGTGTATAAGGTGTGTAGGGATTGAATCTCTGTGTATAATGAGTCTCGTTGATGTCAGAAGTTGGATACAGACTCCCACCTGCAATAGTTTCTCAGTGTCTCCTCTTATCCTGGGAACTTGCCATTTTCCTGGCATTATGTTTCTCACCCTCCTGCGGTTTCTGCCGACCCCCTGGCAACTCATAGATCAATATCCGAGGCACAAACTTCTCCCGACCCCAAGTTACATGGAGACTTCTATGGTCAGTCTTTGGCTTTCTCCATAGGAAACAATGGGTCAGGAGGGTTAGAAATTGACTATGGGAATAAGTTAACCAATGAGCTGCTACTTTGCCATAACTATTCAACTGACATACTTAGGGTTCAGCAGCCACCCCCAATACTTGTGATAACAGTTCTATTTCAGGGTCTGTTCCTCCTTAGGAAGGCACTAAAATATTTATTTCCCACCCCTGCGCCTGTGAATAAACAATGTCCATAGGGCATCATAATGGCCCCTTAATAATTGTAATTGTCATTCTGATTGGCTCAGCAGCACAAGGGATATTTATTGGATTACACACAGGCCACACCTCTCCTGCACTTTCCAACATTGGGTCAATTTCAATACAGAGAGAAAAAGTTATCTCAGGGTTTATCTCAGGGTTTATCTCAGGGTTTATCTCATGGTTTATCTTAGGGTTTATCTCATGGTTTATCTTAGGGTTTATCTCATGGTTTATCTCATGGTTTATCTGAGGGTTTATCTCAGGGTTTATCTCATGATTTATCTCAGGGATTATCTCAGGGTTTATCTCATGGTTTATCTCATGATTTATCTCAGGGTTTATCTCAGGGTTTATCTCATGATTTATCTCAGGGATTATCTCAGGGTTTATCTCATGGTTTAGCTCAGGGTTTATCTCATGGTTTATGTTAGGGTTTATCTCAGGGTTTATCTTAGGGTTTATCACAGGGTTTATCTCATGGTTTATCTCAGGGTTTATCTCATGGTTTATTTTAGGGTTTATCTCATGGTTTATCTTAGGGTTTATCTCAGGGTTTATCTCATGGTTTATTTTAGGGTTTATCACAGGGTTTATCTCATGGTTTATCGCAGGGTTTATCTCATGGTTTATGTTAGGGTTTATCTCAGGGTTTATCTTAGGGTTTATCTCATGGTTTATCTTAGGGTTTATCTCAGGGTTTATCTCATGGTTTATCTTAGGGTTTATCTCATGGTTTATCTTAGGGTTTATCTCAGGGTTTATCTCAAGGTTTATCTCAGGGTTTATCTCATGGTTTATCTCAGGGTTTAACTCAGGGTTTAGCTCATGTTTTATCTCATGGTTTATCTTAGGGTTTATCTAAGGGTTTATCTCATGGTTTATCTTAGGGTTTATCTCATGGTTTATCTTAGGGTTTATCTCAGGGTTTATCTCAGGGTTTATCTCATGGTTTATCTTAAGGTTTATCTCATGGTTTATCTTAGGGTTTATCTCAGGGTTTATCTCATGGTTTATCTTAGGGTTTATCACAGGGTTTATGTCATGGTTTATCTTAGGGTTTATCTCATGGTTTATCTTAGGGTTTATCTCAGGGTTTATCTCAAGGTTTATCTCAGGATTTATCTCATGGTTTATCTCAGGGTTTAACTCAGGGTTTATCTCATGTTTTATCTCATGGTTTATCTTAGGGTTTATCTAAGGGTTTATCTCATGGTTTATCTTAGGGTTTATTTAAGGGTTTATCTCATGGTTTATCTTAGGGTTTATCTCATGGTTTATCTCATGGTTTATCTTAGGGTTTATCTCATGGTTTATCTTAGGGTTTATCTCAGGGTTTATCTCAAGGTTTATCTCAGGATTTATCTCATGGTTTATCTCAGGGTTTAACTCAGGGTTTATCTCATGTTTTATCTCATGGTTTATCTTAGGGTTTATCTAAGGGTTTATCTCATGGTTTATCTTAGGGTTTATCTCATGGTTTATCTTAGGGTTTATCACAGGGTTTATCTCATGCTTTATCTTAGGGTTTATCACAGGGTTTATCTCATGGTTTATCTTAGGGGTTATCTCATGGTTTATCTTAGGGTGTATCTCAGGGTTTATCTCAAGGTTTATCTCAGGGTTTATCTCATGGTTTATCTCAGGGTTTAACTCAGGGTTTATCTCATGTTTTATCTCATGGTTTATCTTAGGGTTTATCTCATGGTTTATCTCATGGTTTATCTCAGGGTTTATCTCAGGGTTTATCTCAAGGTTTATCTCATGGTTTACCTCATGGTTTATCTTAGGGTTTATTTCAGGGTTTATCTCATGGTTTATCACATGGACGAGATTCAATTTGAGGAGAAACAACTTTTCTCCAAATTCAGTTTCACCAGTTTTGTCCCATAGACTTCAATAGGGGTTTTAAGTCTTTATGAATTGAATTGCATCTCAAATTAAATCTTGTCCAAGAGTTTGCACATAATAAATCCTTTTCTTATAGAATTGCATCCAGGCCAATGTTGGGCCGTGGGGAGTGCAATGTCTTTCCATCCCCCTCCCTCTATATAATTAAGCCTAAAAGGACTGTGGGTTTGAGTAAAGTGATTGTTCGGTGCAGAGAGTAGACTGGAGTCTGCAGTGAGTGTCCCAGGGTTGAAATCATGTCGGCAAAATCTTTTCCTTTCATTAGAGCTTTTCAATAAAACCACAGGCCGGGGAGATGACGCTCAGATCAATAGTGACTTCTGATCCCTGATGGAATGTTGCATCGGGGGCTCCGGATGATTCGCTCAGGAGGGTTGGGAGGTGTCGGTAATTGTGAAGCAACTGGAGATGCACCGAACCCTCCCCATCTGCATTCACCCCAATCCTCATGAACAGATCTTGCCCACGTCCCAATCCTGCTGAGAAAATCTCTCATTCAGCCAAATCCCAAACTGAATACTGGATCTGGTGCATTCCCAGAAGCAACTCTGTAGATTAAGGAGAAGTGGGAAATTCTGTCTGTCTGTGTTCTGTCTGGTGGCATTCTGCCCAAACACAATCACATTGGTTCAGAAACACTGGGGATGGAGTAACAGCATAACTATCAGTAACAGTGTAACTCTATCAGTAACAGTGTAACTTTATCAGTAACAGTATAACTCTATATCTAACAGTATAACTCTATCAGTAACAGTGTAACTCTATCAGTAACAGTGTAACTTTATCAGTAACAGTGTAACTCTATCAGTAACAGTGTAATTCTATCAATAACAGTGTAACTTTATCAGTAACAGTATAACTCTATTAATAACAGTGTAGCTCTATCAATAACAGTGTAACTCTATCAGTAACAGTGTAGCTCTATCAGTAACAGCAAAATTCTATCAGTAACAGTGTAACTTTATCAGTAACAGTATAACTCTATCAGTAACAGTATAACTCTATATCTAACAGTATAACTCTATCAGTAACAGTGTAACTCTATCAGTAACAGTGAAACTCTATCAGTAACAGTGTAACTCTATCAGTAACAGTGTAACTCTATCAGTAACAGTGAAACTCTATCAGTAACAGTGTAGCTCTATCAATAACAGTGTAACTTTATCAGTAACAGAGTAATCTTTTCAGTAACAGTGTAACTCTATCAGTAACAGTGTAACTCTATCAGTAACAGCGAAATTCTATCAGTAACAGTGTAACTTTATCAGTAACAGTGTAACTCTATCAGTAACAGTATAACGCTATCAGTAACAGTGTAACTCTATCAGTAACAGTGTAACTCTATCAGTAACAGTGTAGCTCTATCAATATCAGTGTAACTCTATCAGTAACAGTGTAGCTCTATCAATAACAGTGTAACTTTATCAGTAACAGAGTAATCTTTTCAGTAACAGTGTAACTCTATCAGTAACAGCGAAATTCTATCAGTAACAGTGTAACTTTATCAGTAACAGTGTAACTCTATCAGTAACAGAGTAACTCTATCAGTAACAGTATAAATCTATCTCTAACAGTGTAACGCTATCAGTAAAAGCGTAACTCTATCAGTAACAGAGTAATCTTTTCAGTAACAGTGTAACTCTATCAGTAATGTTATAACTCAATTAGTAACAGTGTAGCACTAAACAGAAAACAGTATAACTATGTCAAGAGAAGATTGCACAATCAATAGATGCGCAATGATATTTCTTACTTTCCACCAAAATTTAGCACTTTTAAAAAAAATTCACTTTAATTTTGATGACCATTTCCTTCAAAATATGGAAGTTTGGGAAAAGAGTAAAATGCGTGAGCCTAACGCTGATTCAGGAGGGAAATGTCACTATTGGGAATTGTGTACATGGAAATATTCCCTTTATCAGTGACGCCATGGAAGTGACAGACCCTCTAATGTCCCAGAATTCCCTGCACCCGGTCCCCTCTTATAGTCATCAGTATGTCTCTCACTTCCAGACGGATCCTTCTTACAGTTCTGCTGTGCTGATGGACAGGCATCAGAAGAGGAATATATATATCTATATATCTATATACACACCCTGTAAATAATATGCCTTTCTGACAAGTCTTCCTAAAATGACACATTTTTCATCCCCCGTCAGATCCTCCATGTACAGATCACTGCAGCATTAGGGACCTGTCACCTTATTATTTCACTTTATTTCCCCGGCTCTGACAGGGAGAAGAGAAAGGCATCTGTGTATTTGCACAAGGAATCCTAAAATTAGTTCTACGTCTGAGCAAAAAGTTCTGCTCGGAGCTGCCACATTCATTTCCAGTGATAGTTAATGAGCAACTGCTGCTTCTGTTTGTCCCTTTCTTTTCTCTGCACTGCTGCTCCTGACTGCATGTACCACTCAACCTTCTTTACAGGCCTGTTCAGCAGAATATTTCACATCATTGCTTGGATTTACATTGACTTTTAGAATGCCAAATTGGGGTTTACTTTCCCTTTAATGTGATTTTCTGTCCCCATCTGTGCAAGGCTGGGAACCCCCTGCAGTATTTCCATATCTTTGCTTTTAAATGGGATTCCCGGTCTCAGGGGGCAAACTGTGACCCTCACTATCCATTTAGGATATTGGAGATGATTATTATTTCTAACATTAACCCTCATTCTGGCCTGGGGGTGTCCCAGCAGTGAGTTGACTGTATAAACAGCATCGGGGGGATGAGGGGGGGGGCTTTCATTCTTAACATTGTTACTTATATACAATATATTTCATCTGTCTCGATGTAGCAGCTGTCTTGCCTGCGGTATGGCTGTACTGATTTCTAGGCAGCCATGCGATTTCATGCCAATCAGTTGCTGTTATTATGTCTCCCTGATTTCAGAAACAAGAAACCATGAGCAGGACTACAATACCCAGCATTCCCTGTCACTGTATCGGCAATTGCCCTGCACAAGAAAGGGTTAATGGATACTCTTTGTGCACCGCCATTTCCCACAATGCCTTGCACACTTCTCCTTCTCCATAGGTCAAAGTACTGGAGCCTGGATCACTAGTGCCACGTTGGTACATGCAGTCGGAACCGGCAGTACAGAGAACAGCAAACAGACAGACAGATACTGCTTTTAATATCAATTACACTTTGTCCTGGATTCGCATCTAAATCAAAGCAGCCCCTTTGGTTACCACAGAGCACTGGCCCAGATAAGCACTGAGTAGCGACTACAATTCTAGACCCTTTTAAGGTTATTAGCTAAAAATGCAGTCTGACATCAGTGTTTATATTCCGCCTGCACCAAATGTCCATTATGTTCCATCTCTGATAAACAATTCACTTAAATACACCCAATGCCAAACGGCGGCCGAGGAGAGACACGTTTACTCTAATTATTAATGTGATTAATATTATATGATGTATTTTCCTCCCCTCTCCACAGTCTCAACATAAGAAGGAAAATATTGTTTGGCTTTATACAAAAATATTGTTTTTGCCTTAAATACTTATTTACTAAATATTAGCACACGATTTAACATATTACATCATATATAACACTGAGTATGGAAGTGTAAACATATGGTGCCTATAGTAACAGTGGATAATAGTCTCTGGGAAGGGAGTGTGACTGTGGGATAGCAGGTATAGTAGGGAGAGATGGTGCCTATAGTAACAGTGGGATAATAGTCTCTGGGAAGGGAGTGTGACTGTGGGATAGCAGGTATAGTAGGGAGAGATGGTGCCTATAGTAACAGTGGATAATAGTCTCTGGGAAGGGAGTGTGACTGTGGGATAGCAGGTATAGTAGGGAGAGATGGTGCCTATAGTAACAGTGGATAATAGTCTCTGGGAAGGGAGTGTAACTGTGGGATAGCAGGTATAGTAGGGAGAGATGTGTCTATAGTAACAGTGGGATAATAGTCTCTGGGAAGGGAGTGTGACTGTGGGATAGCAGGTATAGTAGGGAGAGATGTGTCTATAGTAACAATAGGATAATAGTCTCTGGGAAGGGAGTGTGACTGTGGGATAGCAGGTATAGTAGGGAGAGATGGTGCCTATAGTAACAGTGGATAATAGTCTCTGGGAAGGGAGTGTGACTGTGGGATAGCAGGTATAGTAGGGAGAGATGGTGCCTATAGTAACAGTGGATAATAGTCTCTGGGAAGGGAGTGTAACTGTGGGATAGCATGTATAGTAGGGAGAGATGGTGCCTATAGTAACAGTGGATAATAGTCTCTGGGAAGGGAGTGTGACTGTGGGATAGCAGGTATAGTAGGGAGAGATGGTGCCTATAGTAACAGTGGGATAATAGTCTCTGGGAAGGGAGTGTGACTGTGGGATAGCAGGTATAGTAGGGAGAGATGGTGCCTATAGTAACAGTGGATAATAGTCTCTGGGAAGGGAGTGTGACTGTGGGATAGCAGGTATAGTAGGGAGAGATGGTGCCTATAGTAACAGTGGATAATAGTCTCTGGGAAGGGAGTGTAACTGTGGGATAGCAGGTATAGTAGGGAGAGATGTGTCTATAGTAACAGTGGGATAATAGTCTCTGGGAAGGGAGTGTGACTGTGGGATAGCAGGTATAGTAGGGAGAGATGTGTCTATAGTAACAATAGGATAATAGTCTCTGGGAAGGGAGTGTGACTGTGGGATAGCAGGTATAGTAGGGAGAGATGTGTCTATAGTAACAATAGGATAATAGTCTCTGGGAAGGGAGTGTGACTGTGGGATAGCAGGTATAGTAGGGAGAGATGGTGCCTATAGTAACAGTGGATAATAGTCTCTGGGAAGGGAGTGTGACTGTGGGATAGCAGGTATAGTAGGGAGAGATGGTGCCTATAGTAACAGTGGATAATAGTCTCTGGGAAGGGAGTGTAACTGTGGGATAGCATGTATAGTAGGGAGAGATGGTGCCTATAGTAACAGTGGATAATAGTCTCTGGGAAGGGAGTGTGACTGTGGGATAGCAGGTATAGTAGGGAGAGATGGTGCCTATAGTAACAGTGGGATAATAGTCTCTGGGAAGGGAGTGTGACTGCGGGATAGCAGGTATAGTAGGGAGAGATGTGTCTATAGTAACAGTGGATAATAGTCTCTGGGAAGGGAGTGTAACTGTGGGATAGCAGGTATAGTAGGGAGAGATGGTGTCTATAGTAACAGTGGGATAATAGTCTCTGGGAAGGGAGTGTGACTGTGGGATAGCAGGTATAGTAGGGAGAGATGGTGTCTATAGTAACAGTGGGATAATAGTCTCTGGGAAGGGAGTGTGACTGTGGGATAGCAGGTATAGTAGGGAGAGATGGTGCCTATAGTAACAGTGGGATAATAGTCTCTGGGAAGGGAGTGTAACTGTGGGATAGCAGGTATAGTAGGGAGAGATGGTGCCTATAGTAACAGTGGATAATAGTCTCTGGGAAGGGAGTGTAACTGTGGGATAGCAGGTATAGTAGGGAGAGATGTGTCTATAGTAACAGTGGGATAATAGTCTCTGGGAAGGGAGTGTGACTGTGGGATAGCAGGTATAGTAGGGAGAGATGTGTCTATAGTAACAATAGGATAATAGTCTCTGGGAAGGGAGTGTGACTGTGGGATAGCAGGTATAGTAGGGAGAGATGGTGCCTATAGTAACAGTGGATAATAGTCTCTGGGAAGGGAGTGTGACTGTGGGATAGCAGGTATAGTAGGGAGAGATGTGTCTATAGTAACAGTGGATAATAGTCTCTGGGAAGGGAGTGTGACTGTGGGATAGCAGGTATAGTAGGGAGAGATGGTGCCTATAGTAACAGTGGATAATAGTCTCTGGGAAGGGAGTGTGACTGTGGGATAGCAGGTATAGTAGGGAGAGATGGTGCCTATAGTAACAGTGGATAATAGTCTCTGGGAAGGGAGTGTGACTGTGGGATAGCAGGTATAGTAGGGAGAGATGTGCCTATAGTAACAGTGGGATAATAGTCTCTGGGAAGGGAGTGTGACTGTGGGATAGCAGGTATAGTAGGGAGAGATGGTGCCTATAGTAACAGTGGATAATAGTCTCTGGGAAGGGAGTGTGACTGTGGGATAGCAGGTATAGTAGGGAGAGATGTGTCTATAGTAACAGTGGATAATAGTCTCTGGGAAGGGAGTGTGACTGTGGGATAGCAGGTATAGTAGGGAGAGATGGTGCCTATAGTAACAGTGGATAATAGTCTCTGGGAAGGGAGTGTGACTGTGGGATAGCAGGTATAGTAGGGAGAGATGGTGTCTATAGTAGCAGGGGGTGAGGGTACATATGATACATACCTCTTATCTGAGTTTTCTGTTTGAGTTTACTCCCCCGCCCCTGAGAAACAAACACATTGTCTGTAATTCCTCCTCAGTGGAAAGATAAATTAATTTATATCTTGGCTGCTATTCCCAGGTACGTGGGGTTGTTACTTATCTCTAATATAAGACTGACACAATCCCACTAAGCCGGGGCTGCAAGTGACTCCTGTCGATATGAAGAAATCACTCGCACAACAAGAAATCCCCTTTATTGAGGCCTTAGAGGAGATTTTGGCTTCGTGTTTCACTAAAGGAAATTTCATTAATTGTTTCCTCCATGTACTCCTGTATAGTAAAAGGAATAAAGGCGACACTATCTATCTAACTATCTATCTATGCGTCATGTATCTATTGGTCATCTATCTATCTATTTATCTGTTATCTATCTGTCATCTATCTATTGGTCATCTAACTGTCATCTAACTATCTGTCATCTATCTATCTTTCTATCTCTCTATCTATCTATCTGTTATCTATCTATCTATCTATCTATCTATCTATCTATCTATCTATCTATCTTTCTATCTATCTATCTATCTATCTATCTATCTATCTATCTATCTATCTATCTATCTATCTGTCATCTATCTGTCATCTATCTATCTATCTATCTATCTATCTATCTATCTATCTATCTATCTATCTATCTATCTATCTGTCATCTATCTATCAGTCATCTAACTGTCATCTAACTATCTATCTGTCATCTATCTATCTATCTATCTTTCTATCTATCTATCTATCTATCTATCTATCTATCTATCTATCTATCTAACTATCTATCTGTCATCTATTTATCTATCTATCTATCTATCTATCTATCTATCTATCTATCTATCTATCTATCTATCTATCTATCTATCTATCTATCTATCTATCTACCTATCTATCTGTCATCTATCTATCAGTCATCTAACTGTCATGTATCTATCTATCTATCTATCTATCTATCTATCTATCTATCTATCTATCTATCTATCTATCTGTCATCTATCTATCGGTCATCTAACTGTCATCTATCTATCTATCTATCTATCTATCTATCTATCTATCTATCTATCTATCTATCTATCTATCTATCTGTCATCTATCTATCAGTCATCTAACTGTCATCTAACTATCTATCTGTCATCTATCTATCTTTCTATCTCTCTATCTCTCTATCTATCTATCTATCTATCTATCTATCTATCTATCTGTTATCTATCTAACTACCTATCTATCTGTCATCTATCTATCGGTCATCTAACTGTCATCTATCTATCTATCTATCTATCTATCTATCTATCTATCTATCTATCTGTCTGTCTATCTATCAGTCATCTAACTGTCATCTATCTATCTATCTATCTATCTATCTATCTATCTATCTATCTATCTGTTATCTATCTAACTACCTATCTATCTGTCATCTATCTATCAGTCATCTAACTGTCATCTATCTATCTATCTATCTATCTATCGATCTATCTATCTATCTGTTATCTATCTAACTACCTATCTATCAGTCATCTAACTGTCATCTATCTATCTATCTATCTATCTATCTATCTATCTATCTATCTGTCATCTATTTATCTTTCTCTCTATCTATTTATCTATCTATCAAGACCCCCCCCCCCAAATAAACAATTTCCCATGCCTCAGGCTGGTTATGCATGTGACGTTATCCCTTTAAGGAAAACCCTTGTGAGTCGGGGAGAAGTCGTCCTGTTCCTAATTACTAAATGTTGTTGGTTACTGAGCCCCCCCCTTCCTCGTTTCGCTTTAGCGCCATGGAAACTTTATTAAATCACTAATAATATTTGGGCTCACAATGGAATTAGCTTTTAGCTGTACAAGTGTCAGTTGAAAATGAAATGTGAAAATGTGGATTGATCAAGTGATGGAGAGAGGGGGGGGGGCTCTGAGCCTCACAATAAAGTCTCTTTCAACAACACTTTTCCATTTGGTTTAATTAAGGAAATCACCTCTCCTCATAGTGAGGTCTCAGTAACGTCTGCACTGGGCAGGAATAGAGTGAAAATTCAATCAGTCAGGGGGGGAATCTCCAAAACCGTCTGGGGGGGGGTCTTTCCAACTGATAATCTGGGAATGTAACAAAACCTGAATATTCTCAATTGTCTTGTATCTCATGTGCCCTAAATATTATTAAGTAACACAGTACTGGGGTGGGGGCTCTAACAAGATCAGGAAAATGATCAGTATGTCCCTCACCTTCCCCTCTGTCTGGGCAGGCTCCATCTGTGGTTCTTTATTCTGTATTTACTGCTCATCTTCCCCTCTGTCTGGGCAGGCTCCATCTGTGGTTCCTCATTCTGTATATTCCCCTCACCTTCCCCTCTGTCTGGGCAGGCTCCATCTGTGGTCCCTCATTCTGTATGTACCCCTCACCTTCGCCTCTGTCTGGACAGGGTCCATCTGTGGTCCCTCATTCTGTATGTACCCCTCACCTTCGCCTCTGTCTGGGCAGGGTCCATCTGTGGTCCCTCATTCTGTATGTGCCCCTCACCTTCCCCTCTGTCTGGGCAGGGTCCATCTGTGGTCTCTCATTCTGTATGTGCCCCTCACCTTCCCCTCTGTCTGGGCAGGGTCCATCTGTGGTTCCTCATTCTGTATTTACCTCTCACCTTCCCCTCTGTCTGGGCAGGACCCATCGGTGGTTCCTCATTCTGTATGTACCCCTCAAGTTCCCCTCTGTCTGGGCAGGGTCCATCTGTGGTTCCTCATTCTGTATGTACCACTCACCTTCCCCTCTGTCTGGGCAGGGTCCATCTGTAGTTCCCCATTCTGTATTTACCCCTCACCTTCCCCTCAGTCTGGGCAGAGTCCATCTGTGGTTCCCCATTCTGTATGTACCCCTCATCTCCCCCAATGTCTGGGCAGGCTCCATCTGTGGTTCCTCATTCTGTATATTCCCCTCACCTTCCCCTCTGTCTGGACAGGGTCCATCTGTGGTCCCTCATTCTGTATGTACCCCTCACCTTCGCCTCTGTCTGGGCAGGGTCCATCTGTGGTCCCTCATTCTGTATGTGCCCCTCACCTTCCCCTCTGTCTGGGCAGGGTCCATCTGTGGTCCCTCATTCTGTATGTGCCCCTCACCTTCCCCTCTGTCTGGGCAGGGTCCATCTGTGGTTCCTCATTCTGTATTTACCTCTCACCTTCCCCTCTGTCTGGGCAGGACCCATCGGTGGTTCCTCATTCTGTATGTACCCCTCAAGTTCCCCTCTGTCTGGGCAGGGTCCATCTGTGGTTCCTCATTCTGTATGTGCCCCTCACCTTCCCCTCTGTCTGGGCAGGGTCCATCTGTGGTTCCTCATTCTGTATTTACCTCTCACCTTCCCCTCTGTCTGGGCAGGACCCATCGGTGGTTCCTCATTCTGTATGTACCCCTCAAGTTCCCCTCTGTCTGGGCAGGGTCCATCTGTGGTTCCTCATTCTGTATGTGCCCCTCACCTTCCCCTCTGTCTGGGCAGGGTCCATCTGTGGTTCATCATTCTGTATTTACCGCTCATCTTCCCCTCTGTCTGGGCAGGGTCCATCTGTGGTTCTGAATGTAATACTCACTTTGCCAACACATTCAAGTTTCCAAGTGACACAGGAGGGAAACAAAACAGAGGGACAGAAAGCCACAATAACAAAGTTTAAGTGATTCTGCAGATGGGATTGGCACTTAGAACAGTTAAAACATTGAGAAACATTGGGGGGAGGGTGCGGGTTGGGTTTGGGGGGTGCAGATCTGGAGCCTTTATTTCGGGTTTGTCTGATGTTGATAATTACAGAGGAGCCCATAGACTCAGTAAGTAAAGACTCTGCTGCACAACAAGATGTTATTATCCCCAGACTCGCTCATTTCTGGGCAGGGTGTTCCCTCTTCCCAAACCTCGAACCAGACGGCGCTGAAAAGCATCTGGACACGTGGAGTCTGTTACAATCTCCCCCGCTCTCCAAACACTTCAAGAAAATGTTTCCCACGTTGCCTGTGGTGCTCTAGAAATGGAAGAACTACACTTCCCAGCATGCTCTGTGGCTACGTGACTTCTACTTTATTGACTCCTTGAAGCAGTGCAGAATCAGTAACCAATAGGAAAGCTGCAGTTTGTTGCAGTGAATGAGACGTTACAATGTATCACAGCGGCTTCCTATGTTTATGAATGAGGCGACTGTTGGATGAAAGGGACCCACACAAGGGGCCTGTGTAACCCCCAGCATGTGATATACAGGATATTATATGTGCTCATGTTCTACAGGCTGGGGGGAAGCAGGTTTCCGTTGCACTGGGGATTCTCTGATGTACAGGGCTGTTTGTGTAAGGCTGAAACTGCTACAGTAGTTACCAAAAACAGCAAATACATGGAAACAAATGTGGGTTTTGTCTTCATCAGACAAGAAAAATAAACAGTTTTTTTCCCCTCCACTCAGTTCTCCTCCAGGCCTGTTAATCAGCTGGTTTCTGCTACATTACTTCAGGAGTCACAACCCGCAGAGCAGAGACACATATTGTTTTTCATTAGCAATTCCAATCAAAAACACACATGAATGTATATGGGGGAGTTGGTTAGAACACTATTGTGCGGTGGCTGGCGTGCCCCATACAGTTGCTGCACTGTCATTTCTCACTCATGACTTAAAGGGATACTGTCATGGAAAAAAAAAAAATTTTCAAAATGAATCAGTTAATAGAGCTGCTCCAGCAGAATTCTGCACTGAAATCAATTTCTCAAAAGAACAAACAGATTTTTTTATATTCAATTTTGAAATCTGACATGGGGCTAGACATTTTGTCAATTTCCCAGCTGCCCCAAGTTATGTGACTTGTGCTCTGATAAACTTCAGTCACTCTTTACTGCTGTACTGCAAGTTGGAGTGATATTGCCCCCCTCCTTCCCCACCCCCAGCAGCCTAACAACAGAATAATTGGAAGGTAACCAGATAGCAGCTCCCTAACACAAGATAACAGCTGCCTGGTAGATCTAAGAACAGCACTCAATACTAAAATCCAGGTCCCACTGAGACACATTCAGTTACATTGAGTAGGAGAAACAGCAGCCTGCCAGAAAGCAGTTCCATCCTAAAGTGCAGGCAGAAGTCACATGACCAGGGGCAGCTGGGAAATTGACAATATGTCTAGCCCCATGTCAGATTTCAAAATTGAATATAAAAAAATCTGTTTGCTCTTTTGAGAAATGGATTTCAGTGCAGAATTCTGCTGGAGCAACACTATTAACTGATGTGTTTTGAAAAAAACATGTTTTCTGATGACAGGATCCCTTTAATATCACATATACATTTCCCAGTTGCTGTTCGGGGCATGTGAAAGGAATGAACATCAGCTGGAGTTTTATAGCCTGGAATCTGCCTGTTTCAAAGGCTGTTTATAGGGGAAAAACCACAGGATTCCACCTCCCTGAAAGGAAAATAAGCTCTTGGGGAGCAGGAGGGGGGGGGTGTAGAATTTCAAGATGGATTTGCAGATGCAAAGGACCAGGTTGATGGAATGTTCTGCCCGGCACCTGCTTTTTGCACAAAATACGCCGATTCTGTAAATTCCAGATTTTCTGCAACTCTCGGAGGGTTCGGGGAGTTGCGCAGCAAAAATATTGTATAAATCATAAAAGTCTTTCCCATGGCACAAAGTGTTCCTTGTGAGACCAGGACATTATCCCAGAGACCCCCACTCAGCAGAAAATTACTGAATTATTGTTATTCTACTTTTTTCCGTTAGACCCAAGTCTCTAATTTCACTCCTCAAAGCCCAACCAACTGGGCTCAAATTTGGGGCCTCGCCGCAAATCGGCTGAAATATTTCTGGTGTGTGATGGTTGGACGAAAATAGAATTATTCCAAGTCTCTCTTTTTTTTTTTTGGATGGGAGCCTGAGTCAAAGTATGTGGAGGTTTTTTTTTTTTTGTGTTGGGCAGAGCGGCTCGTGAGCAAATGTAAGAAAAGGGGCTTTTTATCCTGTCGGAGCAGAGAGGGAAGTGGGATGTGGATGAGAAGCTCCAGCTGAGGATTTGGGAGAAACTCTTTGTAAGTACAGAGCTCGAGGCACAGCGATAGGGTGGGATTTTGGGGTGTAGAGTTGGCTATACAATGTAACAAAGTTGATATCAGATGAACAGAAGAGTTGGGGATGTGTGAGAAGCACAAATTGTAAACATTTAGGGAAATAATGAGCAAATGCTGCACATTCACTTCCTATTCAGAAGATGAGGGGACCGGCTGTGACCCCCATTACTACACGAATGGCACAATCTTTTTGAGAAATTATTCGTCATCTTAATTGCGCCATTTATCGGTCAATTGGGGTCACGTGCGAGAGACACTGACATGAGATATTTTGATACAATTATTTTCCGAAATTGAATTCCTTAAAATGGCATTTTCCTTTCTACAAAAACAGAGCGGGCCTAGAGTATTATAGGGGTACAATGGGGCATCAGGGGCCCCCAGAAGCTTTGCCTTTCCTCCATGGAGGGTGTTCAATGGGAATCTGACTCCTGCTCTCAGCCAATCATACGGCAGCTCCCATGAGAATGAGGATGTGGTATAAATGTGGTATAAATGTGGTATAAATATGGATTTCCATGTCCCTCAGTGGCTGTTGGCTGGGGGGAGCCTGACCTCTCATCACAAGGGGGCATTTTAGTTCGGAAGTTCATAGAGGAATCATTTTACCTGCTGTGCCGCCCCCACATACCATTCCTTCTACTGCCTCACGAGGAAACTTCGGGAGACTTCGGAAAACGAAGCGCCGTGCGTGCTTTAACGCAGGCGACTTTTCATTATAGTGGATGGGAAAACACACGAAGGCAGTTCGGGGAGATTGTCGCCCAGAAGAAGAGGCGATTAGTCGCCAGGCGACTAAGTGGGACATTCAATAAAGATCGTAGTTGCGCTGGCGTCTGCTTTGCCACGCTTTGCCTCACTTCGCCAGGCGTATTTTCGCCAGTGCTCCGCAAATTCACTAAAATCCGAAGTTTCGCTCAGGGGTAGCGTAAGGTTTCGAAGTTGCACTAGCGTTAGTTCGCCAAGCAAAGCGAAGTTACGCTCGCGATGCTTAATTTGCATACGGCGCCAAATTGAAGTTACAATGGAGGAATATGTAGCAGCACGACACAATCCTGGGAAACCTTAAAAACAGCAAATAAAATGTTTATTTTGCCCTACACATGTGCCCACTGTCTAGGTAAGTTGCCATGAGTCAGGAAATGTAGGGGGGAAGGAGGGGAGCCCCCAAAAGTTTTTCGATCTTTTTCAGCCTATCACCCATAATAAAGAAAAAACGCCAGCGTTTTTTGGGACTTAGAAAAAATTTTAACTTTTTTTGAACCAATCCCTATCTACTCTATTGCGCTTCGCCTGGTCTGAGGTGGCGAAGGACGTCTGGCGTAAAAGGTATTCGCCAGGCGTAAGGGTGCGAAGTTCAAATGGACTAGAAATGTTCCAGTTTATGGTCTGGGCTTCTGTACCAGCCCAAAGTCCCTACAACCCTTTAGCAGGGAAAATCTGTGCCCCCAAAGATGCCCCAGTAGCTTCTCATGTTCATTTCTGCTGATTCACTGTACATGCTCTGTGTTGCTGTCACTTACTGAGCTGAGGGACCCACTCACAATATACAGTGTATATATATATATGAATAACATATACTATACAAGGCAGATAAAGTTCCCAGGCCAAAACATATCAATTTAAAGTAAACAATGAAAACAGGGTAAGTTTCCCCTTTAAAGTGAGACTTCCCATTGTCGATATTTTGCCAGTGTTTGAAATTCACCCACAATAAAGTCCAGAGGCAAATTCCAGGCCGTTGTCATTGCCAGCCTTAATTGGTTCTGATCCTCCATAAATTCATAAGGAATGTGTAGAGACAATCGCTCTTTTGTTAGACGCCCTTTAGCTGCCTTATTATTCTGTGTCTGCTGCTGAACAGTTTTGTCTTGTGTCTTTATACAACAACAGCACAACCCGGGCACCTCTCAAAGTCTTACCCTCTGCCATGGGACCTGCTACCAGAGACATAGGAATTCCCTAACTGCCGTCTTGGTGAGATGCAACTGCCTCTTTCAGCGACTGTCACACTCCTCCAATATACAGTCCCACTATAAAGGTGAGGATTTCTATTGTTAATAGTAGATTTAATTTACTGCCCCTTTTGCACAAGATTCACAAGGGAGTACCTGGAAGTAACATGCTTTTGGGGTTCAAGCATCAAGGGAGTGATGTTCTACACCTTTAATACTAATAGAATCTAAATGATGTTCAGTACAATTCACATTATGACTGTGTTGTCAGGCCCACAGCTCCTATAGTACTGAAATAAACCTCTGGGAAGGGAGTGTGAGAGATGGTGCCTATAGTAACAGTGGGATAATAGTCTCTGGGAAGGGAGTGTGACTGTGGGATAGCAGGTATAGTAGGGAGAGATGTGTCTATAGTAACAGTGGATAATAGTCTCTGGGAAGGGAGTGTGACTGTGGGATAGCAGGTATAGTAGGGAGAGATGGTGCCTATAGTAACAGTGGATAATAGTCTCTGGGAAGGGAGTGTGACTGTGGGATAGCAGGTATAGTAGGGAGAGATGTGTCTATAGTAACAGTGGATAATAGTCTCTGGGAAGGGAGTGTGACTGTGGGATAGCAGGTATAGTAGGGAGAGATGGTGTCTATAGTAACAGTGGATAATAGTCTCTGGGAAGGGAGTGTGACTGTGGGATAGCAGGTATAGTAGGGAGAGATGGTGCCTATAGTAACAGTGGGATAATAGTCTCTGGGAAGGGAGTGTGACTGTGGGATAGCAGGTATAGTAGGGAGAGATGTGTCTATAGTAACAGTGGATAATAGTCTCTGGGAAGGGAGTGTGACTGTGGGATAGCAGGTATAGTAGGGAGAGATGGTGTCTATAGTAACAGTGGATAATAGTCTCTGGGAAGGGAGTGTGACTGTGGGATAGCAGGTATAGTAGGGAGAGATGTGTCTATAGTAACAGTGGATAATAGTCTCTGGGAAGGGAGTGTGACTGTGGAATAGCAGGTATAGTAGGGAGAGATGGTGCCTATAGTAACAGTGGATAATAGTCTCTGGGAAGGGAGTGTGACTGTGGGATAGCAGGTATAGTAGGGAGAGATGGTATCTATAGTAACAGTGGATAATAGTCTCTGGGAAGGGAGTGTGACTGTGGGATAGCAGGTATAGTAGGAAGAGATGTGTCTATAGTAACAGTGGATAATAGTCTCTGGGAAGGGAGTGTGACTGTGGAATAGCAGGTATAGTAGGGAGAGATGGTGCCTATAGTAACAGTGGATAATAGTCTCTGGGAAGGGAGTGTGACTGTGGGATAGCAGGTATAGTAGGGAGAGATGTGTCTATAGTAACAGTGGATAATAGTCTCTGGGAAGGGAGTGTGACTGTGGGATAGCAGGTATAGTAGGGAGAGATGGTGCCTATAGTAACAGTGGATAATAGTCTCTGGGAAGGGAGTGTGACTGTGGGTAAACATTAGGTGGAGTGTATAGAAATTGAACAGTTTTGGAAAATATTTCCCACAATCCCCTGTGCTCCAGTGAGCTGAAGAAAGTTTTCAGGTGCAGTTCCCATTCCCACCTGCTGGTTGGTCAATGTTTCCTATAGGGATACAACAGAACAGCGCCCCCAGTTGTGCTGTATATAAGATATTGATGTTACCTACACACAGATACTGTTATGGGTGGGTTTCCCCTGTAATAAAATGAAAGTTATGACAACACTATGTGCTTTTCTCATTTTAGGAAGAGAAATATCTACCCATAATAATATGTAGCCACTGTAATTTAGCTCATTGGAAGGAATAAAGGAGTTGGAGCTGCAACAGTTCAGCCACAAGCATTTTGCATAGTTTGCTTTCTGTACAAAGAGTCTTTGTTCCTCTGGGATGAGACTAATTCTTTCCATACCGGCTCCAAGGAAAAAACTTCCAAATCCAAGTTCTTCTAACAGACAGAATTATGCAACATACTCTCCCAGTCACCCCTCTGCTGCATTTAGTGATACATCTGCTCTTTACTGAGCTGTTTCCTCTAGTTACTTTACTAAATCCCTGATAGGAATCCCAGCAGCTCCAAACATTCCCATTCCCTTCCTGCTCCTGGAATATTTACTACTAGTATTAGCGCCTTCTCCAGTCTGCTTTGTAAATCCTAAAGAAAATACTTTCTTAACATGACAGATCCCACCCATATTGTATGCATTACAGAGAAGGAATGTTCTGGGCACACAATAAGCTATACCCTCATACTGTACTGTCTAAGGGAATCAATATGGCACCTCCTCCTCCCATATGTATAAATACAAATATACAGAGAAGGAATGTTCTGGGCACACAATAAGCTATACCCTCATACTGTACTGTCTAAGGGAATCAATATGGCACCTCCTCCTCCCATATGTATAAATACAAATATACAGAGAAGGAATGTTCTGGGCACACAATAAGCTATACCCTCATACTGTACTGTCTATGGGAATCAATATGGCACCTCCTCCTCCCATATGTATAAATACAAATATACAGAGAAGGAATGTTCTGGGCACACAATAAGTTATACCCTCATACTGTACTGTCTAAGGGAATCAATATGGCACCTCCTCCTCCCATATGTATAAATACAAATATACAGAGAAGGAATGTTCTGGGCACACAATAAGATATACCCTCATACTGTACTGTCTAAGGGAATCAATATGGCACCTCCTCCTCCCATATGTATAAATACAAATATACAGAGAAGGAATGTTCTGGGCACACAATAAGCTATACCCTCATACTGTACTGTCTAAGGGAATCAATATGGCACCTCCCTCCTCCCATGTTTATAATGTTTCAGACTTGGAGAGTTGGAGGTGGGGGCTGTGTCTCATGTGCAGGATCGGGGGTCTCCCCCCAGTCTACTTTCTGTACTGATTTCTAAAGGTTCCTTTTTGTTACATTGAGAACCCTACTTGGGCGCATCATTGAACAGCACCACCATCAGTTACTTTACGGTAGTGCAAGTTGAATGAGCTCTGCTCAGGTGTCAGGTGGTTCCTTTATGTGTAACGACAAAGTCACATGATTTATTTATTGGTTTCTCATTGGTACCTACAGTCTCTGTACCCCCCTGCCCATAATTAAACTTTCTGTCCCATCCTGGTTATGTGGTTGGTCCAGTCTCCTGAATATCTGCCTGTATCTGTTATTTCTCTGTTATTTCTCAGTCTGTCCATTACCCCCTCCCCTCTGTGTCCCTCACAAGAAAAGCCCCAGTGCACCTGAAAGGCCGACTATCAGTTTACACCCAGGTGCAAGTAAATGTTTTATGAGCTCGGCAGCCAATCAGATCCATAGCCCTTTGCTCTATCAGATCCTGGTGCCCCAACGTTCAGTGAGATCTGCTGCCCAGAGAGTCACTTTATTTTATCTCATGGTGTTTGTCTGTCCCATTCCGACATGCCCCGGGGTGGAATTTTCTGCTGAATTGCGGAAACAATGGGTAAGTGACACCTGATGCCTTATTGCCCCAGTGACACCATCACTTCGCTTCAATTCATTTCCCTCTGCTCCCCCCATAACTCCCGTAACTCCCATAACTCCTGTAATTCCCATAATTCCCATAACTCCCATAATGCCTGTAATTCCTGTAACTCCCATAACTCCGGCAATTCCCGTAACCCCCATAACTCCCATAACTCCCATAACTCCTGTAATTCCCGTAACTCCCGTAACTCCTGTAATTCCCGTAACTCCCATAACTCCCGTAACCCCCATAACTCCCGTAACTCCCATAACTCCCGTAACTCCCATAACTCGTTTTCTTCCTGTAACTCCCAGAACTCCTGTAATTCCCGTAACTCCCATAACTCCCGTAACTCCCGTGACTCCTGTAATTCCCGTAACTCCCATAACTCCCGTAACCCCCATAACTCCTGTAACTCCCATAACTCCCGTAACTCCCATAACTCCTGTAATTCCCGTAACTCCCATAACTCCTGTAATTCCCGTAACTCCGATAACTCCCATAACTCCCGTAACTCCCATAACTCCCGTAACTCCCATAACTCCCGTAACTCCCATAACTCGTTTTCTTCCTGTAACTCCCAGAACTCCTGTAATTCCCGTAACTCCCATAACTCCCGTAACTCCCGTGACTCCTGTAATTCCCGTAACTCCCATAACTCCCGTAACCCCCATAACTCCTGTAACTCCCATAACTCCCGTAACTCCCATAACTCCTGTAATTCCCGTAACTCCCATAACTCCTGTAATTCCCGTAACTCCGATAACTCCCATAACGCCCGTAACCCCCATAACTCCCGTAACCCCCATAACTATCGTAACTGCCATAACTCCCAAAACTCCAATAACTCCCGTAACTCCCATAACTCCTGTAATTCCCGTAACTCCCATAACTGCCATAACTCCCATAACTCCCGTAACCCCCATAACTCCCGTAACCCC
Organism: Xenopus petersii; assembly: GCA_038501925.1. Classification (NCBI taxonomy): domain Eukaryota; kingdom Metazoa; phylum Chordata; class Amphibia; order Anura; family Pipidae; genus Xenopus; species Xenopus petersii. Next base: position 1,710,336 of record CM076678.1, on the reverse strand, counting down.
CATAACTCTCCTAACTGCCATAGCTGCTGTAACTCCCATAACTCCCAAAACTTTGGTAACCCCCATAACTATCGTAACTGCCATAACTCCCAAAACTCCAATAACTCCCGTAACTCCCATAATTCCTGTAATTCCTGTAATTCCCGTGACTCCCATAACTGCCATAACTCCCATAACTCCTGTAACCCCCATAAATCCCATATCTCCCATAACTCCTGTAACTCTTGCCTGACTCTTAGGGACATATTTATCAAGGGTCGAATTTGCAATTTGAAAAACTTTGAAATTGGAATTCAAAAAGACCAACCGAAATTAAGTTAAAGGTTTTTTTGGCCAAATAGGTCCGTTTTCAATCGAATAGGTCAGTATTCAGCCAAATTTGAATCGAATTAATAGCGCATTCGATCAAATACGATTCGAAGTTTTATCCCAAAAATTTTTGATTTTTTTAGAAATAGTTTCTAGGAGGTCCCCCAGAAATACATTTCAATATTCGAATTTTCGTTTTTTTTTTTTCAAATTCCAATCGAATTTGGACTATTCCCTAGTCAAGGTACACAAAAATAGCTTGAAATTCAAATTTTTTTTCATTCGAAAATTCACTTCAACATTTGAAAAATCTGCCCGTTAGTTGGTCTCCAGAATAACAGGACCCCCCAGCTGAATGTCCCATTTAGGTTGTGTAATACCCGTCCTGCTGGAGTCAGGTGTAATGCAGGTATAGGAAGCAAAGCATCTGATTGGCTCTTATATAGATTATTGGCACAAAGTCTCTCTCTTTAAGGAAAACTGCAATGTAGAGAGGAGGGGGGCAGTTTCTCTTTATTGCCCCAAAATAACTGTACCCTGATATCAGCCCCATTCCCCTGTCTCTCTCCAGCTCTGCTTGTGTCTCTTTTCTCTTGGCAATATTACACCTCTCATTGTATTCCCTTCTCCAACGTCAATTCCCTATCAGGTTCCGTCTTCTACCAACCACCTGTCTCCTGAAACTGTACCCCCAGCACCCTGCCTGCACCCCACACGCCCATTCCCCTGTGTATTTCTATTGATACTTTATTTCACTTTATTGGGGGACACATTCCCATTGGTGACATTGGACCAGTCAGGCTGAAATTACCCCAATTGGGGGAGCCGGGAGGGGCCATTCTGTGCTCCTATCCCTGATGTTGATCTAATTCGGAGATTTGCTTCCCTTATTTATATTTATCTGTTATAATTTATTGTCTGTTATAATTTATTGTCTGTTATAATCCGGCACCTGCGCTAGTGGGAAGCTTCATGGGTCGTTATTAGGGGACAATTCAGTGTTTTGAATATTTTATTGCAGACAAATCTGTATTGTGCTGCTGAGCGAAGTGAAACAATATCTGTGTCAAAGGGCCTCATCTTCCTCACCTGGTCCCTGCGGAACTGAACAGAAGCTCACGCTCTAGCCCTCCCCAAATATGGGATAATATAGATCTGTATTATATATATATTTTTTTTATTTCTGTAGGAAACACCTGAGCTCGGTCAATAATACAATAGGAGCTTATACAGAGAGAGAAGCATCAAACCCTATTGAGTGGAATAACCCCCTCTGCCTCCCATTAGACTAATAAAGATCACTAAATGCTCAGTGCGGCTTTATAATACTGATCTATACACACAATATACATAATTACATACACATAATACTGCGGGTTTTGTTCAAGGTCCTCAGAAGGTTTAACATTTCTCTTACTTTGAACTAATGTTCTCCTTCCCAAAGACCCTTTTTATCTCTCTATTTGCATTGATACATACGTGCAGGAACCGCCAATGCTGATACAAGGGGAACTATCCACAACATAAGTTCCATGGAACTGTCACTTTATATTTAAGGGTCTTGCAGATATAATTATTTGTATTTGACTCTGATGGTTCTATCTTGTATAAAAGCTTGGGGACTGTTCCTGCTGAATTGTGCTTAGTACAGGGAATACCTATGCTGCAATAGTTTTATGGGATCTCTCTGTACAGACTATGAGCAAACTTAGGGGCTGTTCCTGCTGAATTGTGCTTAGTACAGGGAATACCTATGTACCATAGTTTTATGGGATCTCTCTGTACAGACTATGAGCAAACTTAGGGACTGTTCCTGCTGAATTGTGCTTAGTACAGGGAATACCTATGTACCATAGTTTTATGGGATCTCTCTGTACAGACTATGAGCAAACTTAGGGACTGTTCCTGCTGAATTGTGCTTAGTACAGGGAATACCTATGTACCATAGTTTTATGGGATCTCTCTGTACAGACTATGAGCAAACTTAGGGGCTGTTCCTGCTGAATTGTGCTTAGTACAGGGAATACCTATACTGCCATAGTTTTATGGGATCTCTCTGTACAGACTATGAGCAAACTTAGGGGACTGTTCCTGCTGAATTGTGCTTAGTACAGGGAATACCTATGTACCATAGTTTTATGGGATCTCTCTGTACAGACTATGAGCAAACTTAGGGGCTGTTCCTGCTGAATTGTGCTTAGTACAGGGAATACCTATGTGCCATAGTTTTATGGGATCTCTCTGTACAGACTATGAGCAAACTTAGGGGACTGTTCCTGCTGAATTGTGCTTAGTACAGGGAAATTTCTATTCCGACATAATTTCCAAGTATGTTTCACAGATGCCACTAACCCCTCTCTAGCACAGTTTTTATTTTATAATGGGAAGGGAACAATGTTTGTGTCTTCTGTTCGGAGTCATTAAAATCCCACTGCTTCACTGAACCCATAAAATTTGTTTGTATTTTGGACCCCAACTCCCCGTCAACTCAGACAGATTGAACCGCAGAGGGAAACAGACTCGGAAATCCTTTTTTATTCGGCTGCCAGACTCATTTCCTCCGTGGAACAGCGAATAAATGGAACATGAAATGTCCGTTACTCTCTTCCAGCAACATCTCAAAACTCTGATTTCATTTATATCAAAGGGCAACTGACTGGAAGATAAAAATATTCTCTGTATTTAAATCATCAGTCGCCCAATATTCCACTTGGCTTCACACTAAAATAATTAAGCATCTCCCATATGTCCTCATGTACCAAGATCACTGATAATAAATATGATCTGTGCAGCCACTGGGACAGAATGTTCTGTTATACAGATAGCTAGAATCTCAGCTGCCATAAAGCAGGACAGGACTGTTGCTTACAATGGGGATCAGATAGGATCTGTGCAGCCACTGGGACAGAATGTTCTGTTATACAGATAGCTAGAATCTCAGCTGCCATAAAGCAGGACAGGACTGTTGCTTACAATGGGGATCAGATAGGATCTGTGCAGCCACTGGGACAGAATGTTCTGTTATACAGATAGCTAGAATCTCAGCTGCCATAAAGCAGGACAGGACTGCTGCTTACAATGGGGATCAGATAGGATCTGTGCAGCCACTGGGACAGAATGTTCTGTTATACAGATAGCTAGAATCTCAGCTGCCATAAAGCAGGACGGGACTGCTGCTTACAATGGGGATCAGATAGGATCTGTGCAGCCACTGGGACAGAATGTTCTGTTATACAGATAGCTAGAATCTCAGCTGCCATAAAGCAGGACAGGACTGCTGCTTACAATGGGGATCAGATAGGATCTGTGCAGCCACTGGGACAGAATGTTCTGTTATACAGATAGCTAGAATCTCAGCTGCCATAAAGCAGGACAGGACTGCTGCTTACAATGGGGATCAGATAGGATCTGTGCAGCCACTGGGACAGAATGTTCTGTTATACAGATAGCTAGAATCTCAGCTGCCATAAAGCAGGACAGGACTGCTGCTTACAATGGGGATCAGATAGGATCTGTGCAGCCACTGGGACAGAATGCTCTGTTATACAGATAGCTAGAATCTCAGCTGCCATAAATAATCTCTTCTAAGCTCTTTCTATTCTTTTCTTTTAAAGTGGATTTTACAGTGACAGTTGCAATGATGGGACAGGGCTGGGCTGGCAGTTACAATTGACAGATTCGAGGCTGGACATTAATCTATATTCCCTGGAGAGAGATAAGGATCATTTTACCTGGTCCTGGGATTATTCAGAAGCTCCAGGGAAATAAACTGAGGGTTGAAGTTGATGGGCAGGTGTCATGGAACAAGTTACAGGGTCAAATGGATTTGTTTCCTGGTTCTGGTTCTATTTGAGCCAATGAAAACATTTGCACACAGAAGGGCAGGAGGGCTGTAGCTCCACAGCTGTAGTTTGAGAATCAAACATAAGCTTTAACCATTCCAACACCATCCCCTGTAAGTTGCCATCACATCTTTTGAGTCCCACCCACTACTTGAGTCACAGACTTCCTGCCCCTCCTTGTATAGGCTTTGTCTGAGTGTTCTAGTCACGCCCACTACTTGAGTCATAGACTCATAGCCCCTCCCCCAAATCTGCCATCCTAAGCTGCATGTCTCCATTGAATAAAACCTGAAGTGACAATTCCAGTAGAATCTTTGCTGAAATTGCTTCCATATTAGAGAGTAGATGTGAGCTGGTGGCGCTGTTCTATTGCAGTCAATGGTAAAGCACAAGACAGTGGTAAAATGTGGTACTGCAAGTGATAGAGCAACAATATCATTGTGCAGCTTCACTAATGTTTAAATGCATTTCCCAGAAACATCCCGACCCCCTGTATAAATGAGTTAGTACCGACCCCTCTCTGTGTAACAAAGTAACAAATGTAACGAGCGACGGTTGGGAAATATCTTTTCATTTCTGGGCGAGTGACGACCTTTCTATTTGTGTCTGATCGACTCTTGATTTATTTATTGGAGCCGAGTCTGAATATTTATAACGTATATTACGCCTGTGTGATCTGTATGTGCGGAGTCGCTACAAAGCTTTATTGCATTCTTATAAATGGACTTGTTTGCCGGAGGGGGGTGAAATGCGAGGAATTGTGGGGAAATAGCAACATTTAATGCAAAGGGAGATGGTTAGCGCTTCTTCTACTTTGTAATGATTTATTTTATCATTTAATTTCCCTGCCCTTTTTCTACTTGATAACTTGCCACCACCAGAAATCAATTGCCCTCTTTTAGAATTCTTCCTATGCTGATGGTGAGATCTCCTTTCCTCCCCACCAATGAATCACTCATTCCCCCTCTCTTGGTAGGGAATCCCATAACCTGACTGCCCTTACAGTAAAGAACCCCTTCCTATGCTGATGGTGAAATCTCCTTTCCTCCCCACCAATGAATCACTCATTCCCCCTCTCTTGGTAGGGAATCACATAACCTGACTGTCCTTACAGTAAAGAACCCCTTCCTATGCTGATGGTGAGATCTCCTTTCCTCCCCACCAATGAATCACTCATTCCCCCTCTCTTGGTAGGGAATCCCATAACCTGACTGTCCTTACAGTAAAGAACCCCTTCCTATGCTGATGGTGAGATCTCCTTTCCTCCCCACCAATGAATCACTCATTCCCCCTCTCTTGGTAGGGAATCACATAACCTGACTGTCCTTACAGTAAAGAACCCCTTCCTATGCTGATGGTGAGATCTCCTTTCCTCCCCACCAATGAATCACTCATTCCCCTCTCTTGGTAGGGAATCCCATAACCTGACTGTCCTTACAGTAAAGAACCCCTTCCTATGCTGATGGTGAGATCTCCTTTCCTCCCCACCAATGAATCACTCATTCCCCCTCTCTTGGTAGGGAATCCCATAACCTGACTGTCCTTACAGTAAAGAACCCCTTCCTATGCTGATGGTGAGATCTCCTTTCCTCCCCACGAATAAATTACTCATTCACCCTCTATTTATAGGGAATCCCATAAACTGACTGCCCTTACAGTAAAGAACCCCTTCCTATGCTGATGGTGATATCTCCTTTCCTCCCCACGAATAAATTACTCATTCACCCTCTATTTATAGGGCATCCCATAAACTGACTGCCCTTACAGTAAAGAACCCCTTCCTATGCTGATGGTGATATCTCCTTTCCTCCCCACGAATAAATTACTCATTCACCCTCTATTTATAGGTAATCCCATAACCTGTATTTCTCATCTTCTCATTTTCTGTTTCTCCAATTATCATTATTCTTTTAATTACTTCTCCACATTTCTCATCTCCTCTCCTTTCCCTTTCTCCCCAACTGTTTGGCCTTACTCTCCCCCATCCTCCCTCTTCTCTCTCCTTCTATATTTCTCCTCTCCCCCATTTGTCTCTCTACTCCCTAACCCCCTTTCCCTTCTCTCCTTCTGTCTCTCATCCCCTCTCCTTTCCTTTTCTCCCCAACTGTTTGGCCTTACTCTCCCCCATCCTCCCTCTTCTCTCCCCTTCTATATTTCTCCTCTCCCCCATTTGTCTCTCTACTCCCTAACCCCCTTTCCATTCTCTCTTTCTGTCTCTCATCCCCTCTCCTTTCCTTTTCTCCCCCAACTGTTTGGCCTTACTCTCCCCCATCCTCCCTCTTCTCTCTCCTTCTATATTTCTCCTCTCCCCCATTTGTCTCTCTACTCCCTAACCCCCTTTCCCTTCTCTCCTTCTGTCTCTCATCCCCTCTCCTTTCCTTTTCTCCCCAACTGTTTGGCCTTACTCTCCCCCATCCTCCCTCTTCTCTCCCCTTCTATATTTCTCCTCTCCCCCATTTGTCTCTCTACTCCCTAACCCCCTTTCCATTCTCTCTTTCTGTCTCTCATCCCCTCTCCTTTCCTTTTCTCCCCCAACTGTTTGGCCTTACTCTCCCCCATCCTCCCTCTTCTCTCCCCTTCTATATTTCTCCTCTCCCCCATTTGTCTCTCTACTCCCTAACCCCCTTTCCCTTCTCTCCTTCTGTCTCTCATCCCCTCTCCTTTCCTTTTCTCTCCCAACTATTTATCCTTACTCTCCCCCATCCTCCCTCTTCTCTCCCCCATTTGTCTCTCTACCCCCCAACCCCCTTTCCCTTCTCTCCTTCTGTCTCTCATCCCCTCTCCTTTCCTTTTCTCCCCCAACTGTTTGGCCTTACTCTCCCCCATCCTCCCTCTTCTCTCCCCTTCTATATTTCTCCTCTCCCCCATTTGTCTCTCTACTCCCTAACCCCCTTTCCCTTCTCTCCTTCTGTCTCTCGTCCCCTCAGCCCCCCACTTTCCTCTTCGCGTCTCTATTCTGCCCCAGTTCTCTAATAAAAGATAAGTCTCCGCTCCTCACATTCAAAGGTCCTGGATTTCCATTAATTCTCTCCTTCTGCTCTGGCAGGAAAAAAAATTGCTAAAATTGTTCAGGAAATGTTTTATCTTTTTAAGCATCTCGCCCTGATTGGCCCCATTTATTGTACGTCTTGTAACCATGACACCTGGGGGCCCAGAGAGATGAATGACAATAGACTTCAGCCAATGAAGGGCAGATCCTTAAATGTTATGGTGTCTTTATACTGATTGAGTGTGAGCTCTGAGGATTCACAGGCAAAGTGACATTTCATTAGTGATACATTGTACCCACCACATTCCTCTGGGCTCAACCAAAAACAGACAATTTGTCTAATGAAAGAAACTTTAGGAGAACTGACTCCTGTTACATTGTATCAAGCGACAAACAACAGGACAAAAATGGATGAACAGACAAAGCCAGACAGACATAATGACCTATAACTATAAACCCAACTAGGAAGTTGCTAAAAAGATATTTTCTTTCATTAGCTAACACTTTATATGTGGGTTTACTTTCCCTTTAAGTAATTTTAACCCTCATATTGTTCTTCTTTCCAATGGAAAACAGACGAGAGTCGGAGCAATTGAAGAAAATCTAAATTTATATTTAGTGCCAGGGGAAAAGAAGGAAAAATCAATATCCAGACTGTTACAATGTTATTTATTCCTTGAGTTTAGTTTTCCTTTAAATTGTGTAATTAAGCAGAATCCCTCTCCACTTTCACATAAACTGATTTACGTTCTTTTTTTCCGAAGACCGATTTGTCTGCGCCGGGGCCAGGATTGTGTCGGATGTGTTGAGTAAGGCCTGCGGGTGCCAGTTTTCCTTTTAGTCATGGCGCTCGCCAACCCCCACCCGACCGCAGAAAAGCTTTTTGGAGTTAATGAGCATCACCCACAGCAATTGTCTGGGTCACGGGGTGTTTGCAAACAGAACCGGCGCTTCCAGTAATTAAGGGGAACTTTTCTGATGGCAGAGACTGATTTGGACTTTGGCTGAGACTCCTGAGTCGCATTTAGTGTGATTGTACCATCAGCGCAGGGGGGCGACTCCACATGAACTTTAAGGGCAGATTTATCAAAGGTCGAGGTGAATTTTCGAACTGAAAACATTCGAATTTTGAGCTATTTTTTGTGTACTGCGACTAGGGAATAGTCCAAATTCGATTCGAATTTGAAAAAAAATTTGAGTATCGATAATTATCATGTACTGTCTCTTTAAAAATTCAACGTCGACCATTCGCCATCTAAAACCTGCCGAATTGCTGCTTTAGCCTATGGGGGACCTCCTAGAACCTATTGGTGGACTATGCGCTATTTCTTCGATTCTTGCCATTCGAATTCAGACCTATTCGGCCAAAAAATAACTTTGACTTCATTTCGTTTGGTCTTTTTGAATTTCAAAGTTTTTCAAATTCGAAATTCAACCCTTGATAAATATGCTCCTAAGCGTCGGATCATTATTCCCAGTCGCATTTTCTTTTTTTTTTGGAAATAATTTATGGGTTGTTGGTTCTGAGGTTTCAGGGGGACCTGGGAGTGTAGGGGGCCTGTAAAGCTGAAATTAATGAGCAATTTCAGATCATGGTGGAACAGGTCAATTTACCAATGGTTTGTCCTAAATTGAATTTTGTAGCATTTAGTTGTTTTTCGGTTCCAAATTTCAAGCCTAAACTCAAGGCCACCATGGGGGGGGGGTACAGAGGGTCAGGTGCCCAGCAAAAGGGGGAGGGGCTTGGAGATTAGGGGCGTGGCTGTGCAAACGAGGGACCTTTTTTCTTTGGGGTCCCTTTTACTTTTTCTAATTTTACTGTTGCTAATGTAGTAGTATGGGGCCCACTGATAACGGATGTTGGCCCCATATAACTAAAATGCATGAGAAATTAAAGGGCTCATTTTTTGGGGGGGGGCAGGGATACAAGTTTTGGAGTGTTTGTGGGGTGCCATATTGCCCCCCTTAGAGCCATGCAGAAAGTACTTGTGGCCCCTGAGACTCTGCTGTGGCCCCCTTTGTGTGACTCCATTATACAAAGACCACACCCCATCTGCCCAATCCCTACAAGCCACACCCCCAATGGTTGCCCTGCCCCTAAGCACTAGTCTGACTTCACTGCTACTTCCCTACTCGCTATTCACCCCTGTGCCAGGTGTAACTTTTATAGAATGGTCTAATCGAAGCAATTTTTAATTGGTCATCATTATTTATTTTGTATAGTTTTTTTTAAATTATTTGCCTTCTTCCACTGACTCTTTCCAGCTTTCAAATGGGGTCACTGACCCCCATCTAAAAACAAATGCTCTCTAAGGCAACAAATGTAATATTATTGCTACTTTTTATTACTCATAGGCCTCTCCTATTCATATTCCAGTCTTTTATTCAAATCAATACATGGTTGCTAGGGGAATTTGGGCCCTAGTAACCAGATTGAGGAAACTGCCAACTGGAGAGCTGCTGAATAAAAAGCTAAATAACTGAAAAACCACAAATAATAAAAAATGAAAACCAATTGCAATTTGTCTCAGAATATCCCTCTCTGCATCAAACTGACATTTAATTTAAAGGTTTAAACTTCACTTCTGGAAAAAGGCAAAGGAAAATCAATCAATTCCAATTTCTATTTCTGATGCATGGGGGTATATATATATATATATATATATATATATATATATATATATATATATCTCAGAGTAAATACCCCCAATAATATAACCAGGGATTGATTTTATTTGGCTGCATTTATTACTGATAATTATTTTTATTACTTTTTATTTAACGACTCAGTATCTGCTGTTATTTTCATTATTGATACAAGAGATGATGCCTAACGATGCGGCTTCTTACGAGCGTCAGTAATAATAAGGTAAAACGTTACTTATTAGAAGGCGCCTGCCGGGGGGCTCATCATTGCCCCATTTCCCACCTAATAATGGAGCCAATGTGGTTTCTCTGCTCCTTATAATTTCAATGTATCTGCAGGGCTCGTCTGTCTGATATTAGAGATCAGCGAAGGGAACATGATTCACAAACCCCGTCATTTACCTGTTTGTTGGCAGGTGGGGGGTTAGTCATAGAATTCGCTCACTCAGTTCTTACGTAGAAGGAAAATCAACTGAATGGGTTTGAGGAATTTACTCATTCTCTGGATTTCAGTAACTTGTGGCTAAAGTACAATAGGCTCCTGTTTCGTAAAGAAAAATATAAAGTGTTGGAAGGGTTACTGTCTGCTCTCTCTCATTTCCCTACAGAAATAGGGATTGGTAACACTAGATAGGTACCTAATATATAGAGACAAGAGGAAAGTGTTGGAAGGGTTACTGTCTGCTCTCTCTCATTTCCCTACAGAAATAGGGATTGGTAACACTAGATAGGTACCTAATATATAGAGACAAGAGGAAAGTGTTGGAAGGGTTACTGCCTTGAGGTTTAGTACAACAAAGGGTTACTAGGTTCACGGATGCCTTAAACAATTAACAGTGGACATTTTTCGTGGAAATAAGAAATGCAATGGGAAATTAATACTAATAATGAATATTAAAGGAGATGGAAAGCTACAGAGGGATTTTATTGCCAGTAGATTAGCCACAATAGAGCAAGATAGGATGCGATATTTATTTTGTAGAATGTTTTACCATACCTGAGTAAAAAGCTGTTTGTTTAGGTTAGCAGCTGCCATATTAGCTTGGTGTGACATCACTTCCTGCCTGAGTCTCTCCCTGCTCACTCATAGCTCTGGGCTCAGATTACAGCAGGGAGGGGGAGAGGAACAAACTGAGCATGCTCAAGCCCTAGCCCTGGAGGCTGAAGCTGAAAACAGTTAGTCTGATACAGAAGCCCATGAGTACACAATAGAAGGAAAGAAATGTGCTGTTTCTTTTGACAGAGGACTCAGAGCAGCATTACTTTGAGGAGTTACTGGTGTATTTATATAGACCTTTCTGATAAAACTTACTTACTTTTAGCCTTTCCTTCTCCTATAAGGTGCACTTTCCCTCCCTCTCATATAATGTATCGGTTTCTTGTTCTCTTATACAGGGGGCTCTCAGTCGATAAGGTAGACGTCGGGTGGAGATAACGATGGCTTTCCAAGATGGCTGCCAGTACAGTTCCCTGTCTGTGACATTCCAGCGGTAAGTCCCAAATACTCATTGGTGTTTAGGAGAAATGTCCATGTGCAGAGGTTGGTGCTACAGTTCTATGAGCTGAACACATTGTGCTAATAAGAAACATTTGCTTATTCCTTGTTAATAAATTCCACATTTACTGGGCACTGGGTATTTGGGGAGCGATTACTTGTTGCTCTTTTATAGGGGACAGAGGGGGGAGATCAAGGCAACTGCCGCCAGCATGTTTCTGCCAGATGCAGATCCTCTAAGTAGCCAAAATATCTTCTCTTACTGCGTATTGCCTATTTGTCTCCCCTCATCTTCTTTATTTTCTATGGAGTTTCACTGACTCAGCTTGTAGCTTCAGCCTTGCAAATCTCTCCATTATTCTCAGGCTGAGAGTTGGGCAACAAAGTTGGTATTGTATGGAAGGTATTCCTTGTACTAAGCACAATTCAGCAGGAACAGCCCCTAAGTTTGCTCATAGTCTGTACAGAGAGATCCCATAAAACTATGGTACATAGGTATTCCCTGTACTAAGCACAATTCAGCAGGAACAGTCCCTAAGTTTGCTCATAGTCTGTACAGAGAGATCCCATAAAACTATGGTACATAGGTATTCCCTGTACTAAGCACAATTCAGCAGGAACAGTCCCCTAAGTTTGCTCATAGTCTGTACAGAGAGATCCCATAAAACTATGGTACATAGGTATTCCCTGTACTAAGCACAATTCAGCAGGAACAGTCCCCTAAGTTTGCTCATAGTCTGTACAGAGAGATCCCATAAAACTATGGCAGCATAGGTATTCCCTGTACTAAGCACAATTCAGCAGGAACAGTCCCCTAAGTTTGCTCATAGTCTGTACAGAGAGATCCCATAAAACTATGGCAGCATAGGTATTCCCTGTACTAAGCACAATTCAGCAGGAACAGTCCCCTAAGTTTGCTCATAGTCTGTACAGAGAGATCCCATAAAACTATGGTACATAGGTATTCCCTGTACTAAGCACAATTCAGCAGGAACAGTCCCTAAGTTTGCTCATAGTCTGTACAGAGAGATCCCATAAAACTATGGCAGCATAGGTATTCCCTGTACTAAGCACAATTCAGCAGGAACAGCCCCTAAGTTTGCTCATAGTCTGTACAGAGAGATCCCATAAAACTATGGCAGCATAGGTATTCCCTGTACTAAGCACAATTCAGCAGGAACAGTCCCATAAGTTTGCTCATAGTCTGTACAGAGAGATCCCATAAAACTATGGCAGCATAGGTATTCCCTGTACTAAGCACAATTCAGCAGGAACAGTCCCTAAAGGTGGCCATACACTGAGAGATCCGCTCGTTTGGCAATGTCGCCAAACGAGCGGATCTCCCTCCGATATGCCCACCTTGAGGTGGGCAATATCGGGCCGATCCGATCATGGGCCCTAGGGCCCAACGATCGGATCCTAACGAATAGATGCGGCTGCGATCCGACGGGATTTTCTGTCCCATCCGATCGAGATCTGGCCGACTTTCGGCCAGATCTCGATCGGTGAAGCCCGTCGGGGGGCCCCATACACGGGCCAATAAGCTGCCGACACGGTCTGTCGGCAGCTTTTATCGGCCCGTGTATGGCCACCTTAAGTTTGCTCATAGTCTGTACAGAGAGGTCCCATAAAACTATGGCATCATAGGTATCCCCTGTACTAAGCACAATTCAGCAGGAACAGTCCCTAAGTTTGCTCATAGTCTGTACATAGAGATCCCATAAAACTATGGCAGCATAGGTATTCCCTGTACTAAGCACAATTCAGCAGGAACAGCCCACTATGTTTGCTTATACACTATATTGTCTAAATCTAGACTGTAATGAAAACAATATGAAAACTCCTACCCATATGTGTAAATACAAATATATTGGCCGTATTCATCATCCTCTACTATTTATTCATGGGTTCAGTCCTAAACAGGTTAGTTGGCATCAGATGAGTGTTGGTGTATGACTATAATATATATATATATATACACAAGCATGATTTGTGCTCTAGGGTTTTACATGGAGAATAAATGAATAAATCAGCGTCTTTTTAGCCCACGGACAGACAAACAGATAATCGCCCCATTGTCAGTGTTTGGGGCCCCTTTTAATGTGAGCGAGTAACTAAATTATTTAGACGTAATACTTCATTCCTATAAAGCAGCAGTGACGCATGTTTGTATTCATTGCTATTCAGCGGGGCACAAACACACCGAATTAATGGCAACAGATATGATCTCCTACAGATATTATAACCCCCCTACAGTAGCACTTCCCTGTAACATAATATTGCAGCGTGTAGTCTCTTCTGTTCCCCCCGCGGCCACTACTCCTTATACTGAGTACTTACCTCTATATGTGTAACTGCTGAATGAATGAGCAAATAACAAGAGGTGGCAGAGCACGGTGAGTGGATTCAGTAGTGATGGAAATGGTGTCATTATAACAAAGAGAAGAAAGAAAGGAGATGTGAAGAGAAGGGGCAGAGAGGACCAGAAAGGAAACTTGGCTAGTAAGGTGAAGAAGGTACATCATGGAGATGGGAATAGAAGGGATAGAGAGGATTGGAAAGGAGACTGAGTTAGTAAGGGGTAGAAAGGTACATCATGGAGACGGGAAAATAAGGTGCAGAGAGGACCAGAAAGGAGGCCTGGTTAGTAAGGGGTGGAAAGGATATCATGGAGCAGAGGCTGCAAAGACTTACTGAATAAATGGTTGGAACTGTATGAGAGGAACGAGGCAGTAGCGTAGACAGATGATGGTTTACTGCAGAGCTTAAAGGGTGTGAAGTAAAGGAGAATTGTGGAGGTTGGAGGAAGACTGGCTTAAAAAAGGAAGAAAATAAATCAATGCAACCTGGAGTAAACTATGGAATGATGGCGCAGAGAAAATTGAGTTGATGTGTGCAAGAAGAAGGAGTTTGTAGGTTGTAGGGTGAAGCAGGCGACTGGAAGGCAGTGAACAGAAGAGAGAGAACAATTTGGATAAGAATGAAGCAGGGAGGATTACATGGAATGAAACTAAGAAGAGCAGTACAACAGAAGGGAAAACTTGGTTTCTGAAGAATGAAGCAAATGGACTGAGAGAAAAGGAGCCAGTAGTTTGTAGGAGACTGAGGGAGGTAGTGGAGTAGAAGGGAAGAGGTGACTTGTAGGATATGAAGATAAAGTAGTGGAACATGAAAAGAGAAAATAACCACATGAGAGGATATAGTGTTGAGGGACATGAAGCAGCATAGGATGAGGACATGGAGGAGGGCACTGGATAAAGTAAACTGGAGGGGATTGGAAGATAAGGAAGGGGTCATTTGCAGGACCTGAGAAAGTCAAGGGACTGCAAGCATAGAGGCTGGTTGATACTAGTTATGGGCAGGGGTAACTCTAAAACACAAGGAACCATAAGTGGGGAAGTGGCTTGGTGAGGTGTAGAGCAGAAGTGATGAGATGAGAGGCATTTGAGCACAAGGGAGGCTGTAAATTGGAGAGCACTGTGGAAGACAAGAAACCATAAAGGAAGAAGTAGGTTGAGGGCAGTAGAGTAAATGGAAGGATGAAAGTTGAGAACTTGCACAGAAGGAAGGGGTAAGTTGTATTGGGCTAGAGTACAAGAACATGGGGAAATGTGGGACTATAAGGGAAGAGGTTTCTTCTTCACATTATAATGTTTCTTCCCATGATCTTGTACATTCCCATCATTCTTTCGATTTGATTATTATATGGATAACACTGGGCAATGTGATAGGTATGGGACACCCTTACAGTTTCTCAAAGGGCGTTGGCAAGATTAGGTGTAGGTGCTTATAGTTAACAGTGGAACCCACTAGTGTCTCTACCCAACGGGAGACTTCCTGGTATCCTGACAGGCCAGTCTGACCCTGGAGAATTAAGTAGGACCCATTATTTTCATACTCAAGTGAATTACATTTTTAACCCTGTTATTTTCATTGGTTGAGTATTAACCCCCTCTCAGTTCCTGGAGTAGTTGAGGGGAGCGTTTGGTTCCATAGTTCTCTTTGCTGCTGCTACTAAAGTGCTGCTGCTCAGAGAAATGTGAAACGCTTTTGATGGATATTGATGTTTCCAAGAGTTCTTGGAATAACCAGCCTGACATTATATATGCGCTGCCGTTAGACGCCCTCACTGCTTTCTCCTAGCGAAATTAGCTGATTAAACGAAGCCCTTACATGTCACTTCTGTAGATTTCCCTTGTTCATTTAAATACAATAATTACATTTATATATGGAGAGGGGGTTCATCTTTCTTTCACTGTATCCATTGAATATTGAGGGTACATGCTACATGGGAAGCCATATATATATATATATATATATATATATATATATATATATACACATATATCATGTGCGGACGGGGCAGGGCTCTAATGCATGAAGGGGGCTTTAAGGAGCAATTGTCATCATGTCTAAATGGGAATCTATTGCGTCAGGGTAATATCATAGGCGATTCAATGGAGTCATGATCCATTCCAAGGTGAAGCCTCAGGGATGGGTCCAAGAAAATGACAAAGAGCTGGAGGCTGTGTAGGAGCTTTCAGTGATTGTGTAGATTGGGGGTCACCTCTTCTCCTGTCCCAAGACAAATTAGCGGACAAGAGCTCCTTTGTACACAAACTGGGTAGCAATGAGCACCAGGGGTTTAAGTGAAGCAATACATTTCTCCTTTGTTTGATTATAATGAATGCCATTGTGTGTAGGTCATCTAGGGTTGTGTGAAGTTCCTTAGTCATCCAGGGTTGCGTGTAGTTCCTTAGTCACCCAGGGATGTGTGTAGTTCCTTAGTCATCCAGGATTGTGTGTAGTTCCTTAGTCACCCAGGGTTTTGTGTAGTTCCTTAATTAGCTAGGGTTGTGTGTAGTTCCTTAGTCATCCATGGTTGTGTGTAGTTCCTTAGTTATCCAGGGTTATGTGTCGTTCCTTAGTCATCCAGGGATGTGTATAGTTCCTTAGTCATCCAGGGTTGTGTGTAGGTCCTTAGTTAGCCATGGTTGTGTATAGTTCCTTAGTTATCCAGGGTTGTGTATAGTTCCTTAGTTATCCAGGGTTGTGTGTAGTTCCTTAGTCATCCAGGGATGTGTGTAGTTCCTTAGTCATCCAGGATTGTGTGTAGTTCCTTAGTCACCCAGGGTTTTGTGTAGTTCCTTAATTAGCTAGGGTTGTGTGTAGTTCCTTAGTCATCCAGGGTTGTGTGTAGGTCCTTAGTTAGCCATGGTTGTGTATAGTTCCTTAGTTATCCAGGGTTGTGTATAGTTCCTTAGTTATCCAGGGTTGTGTGTAGTTCCTTAGTCACCCAGGATTGTGTGTAGTTCCTTAGTCACCCAGGGTTTTGTGTAGTTCCTTAATTAGCTAGGGTTGTGTGTAGTTCCTTAGTCATCCATGGTTGTGTGTAGTTCCTTAGTTATCCAGGGTTATGTGTCGTTCCTTAGTCATCCAGGGATGTGTATAGTTCCTTAGTCATCCAGGGTTGTGTGTAGGTCCTTAGTTAGCCATGGTTGTGTATAGTTCCTTAGTTATCCAGGGTTGTGTATAGTTCCTTAGTTATCCAGGGTTGTGTGTAGTTCCTTAGTCATCCAGGGATGTGTGTAGTTCCTTAGTCATCCAGGATTGTGTGTAGTTCCTTAGTCACCCAGGGTTTTGTGTAGTTCCTTAATTAGCTAGGGTTGTGTGTAGTTCCTTAGTCATCCATGGTTGTGTGTAGTTCCTTAGTTATCCAGGGTTATGTGTCGTTCCTTAGTCATCCAGGGATGTGTATAGTTCCTTAGTCATCCAGGGTTGTGTGTAGTTCCTTAGTCATCCAGGGTTGTGTGTAGGTCCTTAGTTATCCATGGTTGTGTATAGTTCCTTAGTTATCCAGGGTTGTGTATAGTTCCTTAGTCATCCATGGTTGTGTATAGTTCCTTAGTTATCCAGGGTTATGTGTCGTTCCTTAGTCATCCAGGGATGTGTATAGTTCCTTAGTCATCCAGGGTTGTGTGTAGTTCCTTAGTTATCCAGGGTTGTGTATAGTTCCTTAGTTATCCAGGGTTGTGTATAGTTCCTTAGTTATCCAGGGTTGTGTGTAGTTCCTTAGTCATCCAGGGATGTGTGTAGTTCCTTAGTCATCCAGGATTGTGTGTAGTTCCTTAGTCACCCAGGGTTTTGTGTAGTTCCTTAATTAGCTAGGGTTGTGTGTAGTTCCTTAGTCATCCAGGGTTGTGTGTAGGTCCTTAGTTAGCCATGGTTGTGTATAGTTCCTTAGTTATCCAGGGTTGTGTATAGTTCCTTAGTTATCCAGGGTTGTGTGTAGTTCCTTAGTCACCCAGGATTGTGTGTAGTTCCTTAGTCACCCAGGGTTTTGTGTAGTTCCTTAATTAGCTAGGGTTGTGTGTAGTTCCTTAGTCATCCATGGTTGTGTGTAGTTCCTTAGTTATCCAGGGTTATGTGTCGTTCCTTAGTCATCCAGGGATGTGTATAGTTCCTTAGTCATCCAGGGTTGTGTGTAGGTCCTTAGTTAGCCATGGTTGTGTATAGTTCCTTAGTTATCCAGGGTTGTGTATAGTTCCTTAGTTATCCAGGGTTGTGTGTAGTTCCTTAGTCATCCAGGGATGTGTGTAGTTCCTTAGTCATCCAGGATTGTGTGTAGTTCCTTAGTCACCCAGGGTTTTGTGTAGTTCCTTAATTAGCTAGGGTTGTGTGTAGTTCCTTAGTCATCCATGGTTGTGTGTAGTTCCTTAGTTATCCAGAGTTATGTGTCGTTCCTTAGTCATCCAGGGATGTGTATAGTTCCTTAGTCATCCAGGGTTGTGTGTAGTTCCTTAGTCATCCAGGGTTGTGTGTAGGTCCTTAGTTATCCATGGTTGTGTATAGTTCCTTAGTTATCCAGGGTTGTGTATAGTTCCTTAGTCATCCATGGTTGTGTGTAGTTCCATCCAGGTAATAGTCTCCACTAGGGATCTTGAAATCTGAACAAGCACCCTGTAATGACATCAAAGCCACTATTAGGGATCATGGTTCCCCATATTATGTTTGCAGGGCTCTCCCTCACCAGGTGGCACCAGTTATTAACTGGTCAATTGAGCCCCAGGGAATAGGGCCCAAAAATAAGCAGATGGGGCCCCAACATACATTACCACACCCCTGATCAACCCCATGTCCCATTTTGCCAAATTCCCACTGACAATTTTTGATACCCGTCTCTTCCCCCACAAGACATGTAAATTGTACTCTGCCAGGGGACCCCAGACTGCAATAACCCCCTGTGCGCATATAATGGTGGCCCTGACATTATTTACTGCGAGATCCATCCCATCCCGATGGCATAGGGAGAATAAGCGCACACTTTTCAGAGACATTTATCAAGCGCGGTGTCATTATGAATCATTTAATATTTAAATGTAAATGAATTTATTTTGCAGAGTTTATTGATTAAGAAAACCCCACTAGGTACAATATAACTAATGCATATAAGGGGGCAAATAATTAGGTATATTGATATATGGATGTCATTGTCTAATGCATTGACTCTTCCTGGGGTAATTTGTGGGGCAGACTGACCCCTCAATAAGTGAAGACCCTTATGCTGCTCCTTAGAACTTGCAAACCCCACTCTGTATCATTGAAACAATGTATCAATGGTCATCTCTCCTCAATGTCCAATATTCAGGTGTTTTGGGTCACAAAGTGGCTTTGCTGGTTTCGGTTCAGGTGGGTGGCAACTATTGGTCACCTTGGCCACCTTGGCCACCTTAAGCTGTAATCTTCTTTCTCCCTGATGGTGCTGTCAGTGGCAACACCGGTGGGTTTGGCTTGAGTTAAAAGCAAGGGTCTGTGGGCTTCGCAAGGCATTGTGGGATTGGAGTCTTTACTACCTACAGCTACATTGTTTCAGTGGTGCATGTAGTCAGGCCCAGCAGTGCACGAATATGTCTTTCATGTACAAATATGGTTTCAAGGTAGAAATGAATGTAATTGTAATGTTGTCCCTGGGTTTCAGACTGCGCATCATCCAAGTAGACTCGGTACGACGTTGGATGGATGACCTGAAGCTGATGACGGAGTGTGAGTGTATGTGCATCCTCCAGTCCAAGCCCATTGGGAAGGAAGAGGACTCCCAAAGTGACTTGTTGCTCTCCTCTCAGGGCACGGCACCCAGCAGCCTGGAGATTCTACTGAAGAGAGCGTGGATTGTAAGCACCGAGCTCACGAAAATAGTGGAGAAGCTGATGAAGAGCAGATGGAGAAGGTTGCACAGTATGGCCATACGAATCAGCTGCCACGTGCGCTCAATGCTCAAAGAGTATCACAGCTTTAACCGCACCTCAACGGAGGAAATGCAGAAGGTACTGGGGATTCTGTGTCCTTTCCCTTTACTAAACAAGTGTCTCTGAGATACTGAATGGTACTACATTCCTACTCCATGGCATGCTCCTCCCTTCCATGCAACCATACACTCCTCTTCCATCCCTTCTATTCTCTACTCCCCTGTATCTCTTCCAGTCTCCTCGCTTTCATACTCCTTTCTACTACATCTCTTCCAGTCTCTTCCCTTTGTTACTCCACTCTACTGCATCTCTTCCAGTCTCCACCCTTCTATACTCTGCTGCATCTCTTCCAGTCTCTTCCTTCTATACTCTACTGTATCTTTTCCAGCCCATCTATAATCTTCTCTGCTGTATCTCTTCCAGCCCTTCTATACTCAAGGCTACTGCATCTCCTCCAGTCTCTTCTCTTCTTTACGCTACTCTTCTGCATCTCTTCTGCATCTCATCCCTTGTATACTCTACTTTACTGCATCTCTTACAGTCTCTTCTCTTCTTTACTCTACGTCATCTCTTCCAGTCTCTTCCCTTCTTTACTCTACTCTTCTGTATCTCTTCCTGTCTCGTCCCTTCTATACTCTACTCTACTGCATCTCTTCCAGTCTCTTCTCTTCTTTACTCTAGTCTACTTCATCTCATCCAGTCTCTTCCCTTCTATACTCCACTATACTGCATCTCTTCCAGTCTCTACTCTTCTTTACTATACTCTACTGCACCTCTTTCAGTCTCATCCCTTCTACACTCTACTTTACTGCATCTCTTCTAGTCTCTTCCCTTCTCTACGCCACTCTTTTGCATCCCTTAGAGTCTCTTCTCTTCTTTACTCTACTCTGCTGTATCTATTCCAGTCTCCTCTCTCATATACATTCTACTCTTTTGCATAAATTAGTCTCTTCACTTCTATACTTTACTCTTCTGCATCTCATCCAATCTCCTCTCTTCTTTACGCTACTCTACTGTATCTCTTCCAGTCTCTTCCCTTCTATACTTTACTGCATCTCTTTCAGTCTCTTCCCTTTTATACTCTACTCTACTTTATCTCTTCCAGTCTCTGGAAGGGAAGAGACTGGAAAAGATACAGTAGCGTATAGAAGGAAAGACACTGGAAGAAAAACAGTAGAGTATAGAAGGGAAGAGACTGGACGAGATACACGTATATTACAATGGAGTATAGAAGGAAAGAGGCTGGAAGGGATACAGTAGAGTAAAGATATTTCCCTTCCATACTCTACTGTATCTCTTCCAGTCTCTTCCCTTCTATACTCCAGTCTAATGTATCTCTTCCAGTCTCTTCCCTTCTATACTGTACTCTACTGTATCTCTTCCAGCCTCTTTTTTACTCTACTCTACTGCATCTCTTCCAGTCTCTCCTTTTTATGCTTTACTCTACTGTATCTCTTCAAGTCTCCTCCCTTCTATACTCTACTCTACTGTATCTCTTCCCGTCTCTTTTTTACTCTACTCTACTGCATTTTTTCCAGTCTCTGGAAGGGAAGAGACTGGAAGTGATACAGTAGAGTATAGAAGGAAATAGACTTGAAGAAATAAAGTTGAGTATAGAAGGGAAGAGACTGGAAGAGATGTAGTAGAGCATAGAAGGGAAGAGACTGGATGAAATACAGTAGATTATATAAGGAAAGAGACTGGAATACTGTAGAGTATAGAAGGAAATAGACTTGAAGAAATACAATAGAGTATAGAAGGAAAGAGACTGGAAGAGATACAGTAAAGTATAGAAGGGAAATTTCTTCTATACTCTACTGTATCTCTTCCAGTCTTATCCCTTATATACTCTCCTCTATTGCATCTCTTCTAGTCCCCTACAATCTATACTATGTTTACAGTAGAATTGTGTATAAAGTGTATTGTAAGTACTAAGGAAAAGAAAAGATAATCCATTTTGACCAAGATCCATGTAGAACTTTACAAAGTTTCTAGGTACGGAGCTGGAGGTGAGAGATTCCACTGTGGCTAAATAACTTTCCTCAGTGAGGTTTGGCTGAAACATTTCCCAATAACAAATAAAGACTGAGTATATGAATATCAAGGGGTTGTTTTTCTAGAAATAGCAGCGAGTTTGAGTTTTAAGTGGAAAGTGCCTATTTTGGTTGCTGTCGACGATTTAGTTTTTCTGTAACCAAATAAACCCCTGGGCCGGGGCTCAACTGAAAATGATCTCATCTCCGAGGTCGAATTCATCATGTTGAGGGGCCCAAATCCATAACCCAGAGTGCTTTGCTCGCAGACACTTATCGGCGTAATGGCAGCTCAGGGATGGAAGTGAAAGATGGAAAATATAATATGAGCTTTCAGCGTCGGGAACACAATAATCACTTGTAATTAAGCCATTTGGCAGGAAAAACAAGCACAATTACATCAAACATGATGAAAAATAATATTCTATTTTGACAGGACAGGGACAGTGGGGCTGCTGGTTCCTAATGTGCTTAGAGGGGGGCGCTGGGTGTGATCTGCTGAGAGGAAGGGGGTCCCTTTGGAGCTAAAATTAAAACTCTGCATTAAATGCCGACATTAACTCCCATTCTCTCCCGTCTGCTCATTTGCAGTATGAGATGTTACTAATGGACAAGTGCTACGAGCTGACCGATGTTACTGAAAGGTAAATATCTACTCCCTTACTCCAAAAATCAACAGCCAAACCATAATGACCCCACCCTGTGACTTCACTTCCCAAATGTCCCCCCTCTTTCCTGGTCTAATGGAAAGATCAAGACACAATTCAGCAGGAACAGTCCCTAAGTTTGCTCATAGTCTGTACAGAGAGATCCCATAAAACTATGGCACATAGGTATTCCCTGTACTAAGCACAATTCAGCAGGAACAGTCCCTAAGTTTGCTCATAGTCTGTACAGAGAGATCCCATAAAACTATGGCAGCATAGGTATTCCCTGTACTAAGCACAATTCAGCAGGAACAGTCCCCTAAGTTTGCTCATAGTCTGTACAGAGAGATCCCATAAAACTATGGCACATAGGTATTCCCTGTACTAAGCACAATTCAGCAGGAACAGTCCCTAAGTTTGCTCATAGTCTGTACAGAGAGATCCCATAAAACTATGGCAGCATAGGTATTCCCTGTACTAAGCACAATTCAGCAGGAACAGTCCCCTAAGTTTGCTCATAGTCTGTACAGAGAGATCCCATAAAACTATGGTACATAGGTATTCCTCTGTACTAAGCACAATTCAGCAGGAACAGTCCCTAAGTTTGCTCATAGTCTGTACAGAGAGATCCCATAAAACTATGGCAGCATAGGTATACCCTGTACTAAGCACAATTCAGCAGGAACAGCCCCTAAGTTTGCTCATAGTCTGGACAGAGAGATCCCATAAAACTATGGTACATAGGTATTCCCTGTACTAAGCACAATTCAGCAAGAACAGCCCCTAAGTTTGCTCATAGTCTCAAAGTCATTGCGGCACAAAAATCAGTGCAGTCTGCAGCATGAATCTGAACTCATTTTTTACCCATCTGCGGCAAATTGGAAACATACAAATATTAGGGTTTTTTACCCCTACCGATCATTTGGTAACTTATCCCTCACCCTCCTGTAGGTGTGCATTGACAGAGGGGGATGATGCCCACCCGTCCATCAAATTGTCCATTAATGAGACTCTCACATCTGTTGGGCAGTATTTTAGTCAACTGATAAATCTTGCTTTGACTCAGGAAATAAAGGTAAGTGGTTGTTATAGGTACCTACCCCACTCATACAGGGAATGTTCCCTCATACTGTACTGTCTAAGGGAATCAATATGGCACCTCCTCCTCCCATATGTATAAATACAAATATACAGAGAAGGAATGTTCTGGGCACACAATAAGCTATACCCTCATACTGTACTGTCTAAGGGAATCAATATGGCACCTCCTCCTCCCATATGTATAAATACAAATATACAGAGAAGGAATGTTCTGGGCACACAATAAGCTATACCCTCATACTGTACTGTCTAAGGGAATCAATATGGCACCTCCTCCCATATGTATAAATACAAATATACAGAGAAGGAATGTTCTGGGCACACAATAAGCTATACCCTCATACTGTACTGTCTAAGGGAATCAATATGGCACCTCCTCCTCCCATATGTATAAATACAAATATACAGAGAAGGAATGTTCTGGGCACACAATAAGCTATACCCTCATACTGTACTGTCTAAGGGAATCAATATGGCACCTCCTCCTCCCATATGTATAAATACAAATATACAGAGAAGGAATGTTCTGGGCACACAATAAGCTATACCCTCATACTGTACTGTCTAAGGGAATCAATATGGCACCTCCCTCCTCCCATATGTATAAATACAAATATACAGAGAAGGAATGTTCTGGGCACACAATAAGCTATACCCTCATACTGTACTGTCTAAGGGAATCAATATGGCACCTCCTCCTCCCATATGTATAAATACAAATATACAGAGAAGGAATGTTCTGGGCACACAATAAGCTATACCCTCATACTGTACTGTCTGTATAAAGAATATATAGACCTATTTTCGCTTTCAGTTCCCATCATGGTTGGGCCATTAAATCCGGCCAGTGCCTATTTGTAATGATTCATCCGATTCCCTCAAAAACCACCTGATAAACGCACGGAATAAATTTTGGTGCCGACACACGGCGTAGTGATCTCTCATAGAGGGAGAAATAATTACTAGACATGAATCCGCACAGGAAAGCTGAAATCTGTTGTTTAGTAAATCTTGGTTGCGATGGTGCGGTGTCACCATGAATTATCCCAGTGGCTGATGTAATGCTCTGCGCTGGTGCCGCCTGTCTGCGTAATGTCTCTTCCCTGACACTCAGTGCTCCGTCTCACTCCCTGCATCTTACATCATTCCCTGCACCTTCCCAGAGAAGCCTCCAACCTGTGAATCCAGTGGGACTCATTCATTATTCATCTCAATAAGGGAAAAAGCTTCTCAGTGTCGGAGCAGTTAAGGTCCCCGTGGTGCAACTGAGTCCGACCTTGGGTTGCGCCCAACTTTACTTCAGCTCTTATGTCACCATTGGCTGCTCAGCTTGTTTTTAAAATAGAGAAACCAAGTTTAGGAATTCTCTGTCAGTAATGGATTATGCAAAGTGTCTGTAGGCTCTGCTGTCATTTCTATGAGACCCAGTGGTGACAGACTCTAAACTCTAATACCATCTGTCCTGTTCTAATGTCTCCATCTTGTCCCGTCTCCATCTTGCCCTACTGCCTCCATCTTGTCCTACTGTCTTAATCTTGCCCTACTGTCTCCATCTTGTCCTACTGTCTCCATCTTGCCCTACTGTCTCCGTCTTGTCCCATTGTCTCCGTCTTGCCCCTACTGTCTCCGTCTAGTCCCATTGTCTCCGTCTTGCCCCTACTGTCTCCGTCTTGTCCCATTGTCTCCGTCTTGCCCCTACTGTCTCTGTCTTGCCCTACTGTCTCCTTCTTGTCCTACTGTCTCCATCTTGTCTTTCTGTCTCCTTTTTAGCCTACTGTCTATATCTTCCCCTACTGTTTCCATCTTGTCCCAATGTCTCCATCTTGCCCTAATGTCTCCATATTGTCTTTCTGTCTCCTTTTTAGCCTACTGTCGCTATCTTCCCCTACTGTCTCCATCTTGCCCTATTGTCTCCATCTTGTCCCCCTGTCCCCATCTTGCCCTAATGTCTCCATCTTGTCCTATTGTCTCAGTCTTGCCCTATTGTCTCCATCTTGTCCCCCATCTTGCTCTACTGTCTCCATCTTGTCCCCCTGTCTACATCTTGCCCTACTCTCTCCATCCTGTCCTACTGTCTCCGTCTTGCCCTATTGTCTCCATCTTGTCCTACTGTCTCCATGTTGTTCTACTATTTCCATCTTGTCCTACTGTCTCCATCTTGTCGTTGATACATAAATGTAGAATTATAGAGAATCAGAGCATTGAACATTTCACATGAATAAAGATAAATACTCCAATAAAGAGGAACAAATAAAATCTCTACTTCCCCGTATTTCTTCACCCTATAAAGTCTGGTGGTGTTCTCAGAGCATCATGGGAATGAAAGTATAGCTGGATGAGGCCGCCTTTTCCCCCCGACCTATGATTCCCTTACAAACTGTGACCCCCTGTGACCTGCCTCGTTCTCCCAAGGTCAGGACCTTCCAACGCAAGGAATAAATGTGGCCTTTTCTCCAGGTTCCTCAGGATCTGCACCAACATCTCCATTATTTATGTCAATCGGTGAGGCCATTAATGAGGCCCAACTGTCCCCCAACTCCCCGGCCCACGCACAACTAATCAACTGCGGCTCTTCCCTTACTTTCTATTGACTTTCAGCTGCCACAAGAGGAGGCAGAATATTGACTCAAGGGCTTGTAAATATTTATTCTGGGCCATTCAGAGCTCAACGCTGGTACTGATGATCCCTCTGCTAAATCCATCGCTCTTCCATTGTGAGGTCCCATGTCTTAATCCTAGTGCTCTGTTTGTACATAGGGTTTATATACAGAATGAAGTGCAGTCTGATTCTCTGATTCTTCGAACCGGTGCCCACCATTTAGAAATATCAGTGTGAGTTTCTGGTACAGGTATGGTATCTGTTATCCAGAAAGCTCCAAATTATGGAATGGCCGTCTCTCATAGATTCCATTATAATTAAATAATAATGATTTTTAAACATGATTTCCTTTTCTCTCTGTAATGGTAAATCAGAACCTGGTACTTATTCCCAACTAAGATATAATGCATCCTTATTGGAAGCAACACTAATCTATTGGGTTTATTTATTAATGTTTACATGATTTTTTAGTAGACTTAAGGTCCAAATTACGGAAAGATCCATTATCTGTAAAACCCCAGGTCCAGAGCATTCTGGATTATAGGTCTTATACCTATACTGTGTTTTGGGGTGGGAAGGAAGTCATTATGACCCAATGCAGTTTTCTCTGTATATTTGTAATTTTTACATAAGTGTAGGAGCTGCCATATTGTTTCCTTTAACAGTTCTGCCAAACCTCTTCCAGAATTATCCACTGACCCTGCTCTTTCCCTTATTTCTTGCAGAGCCTGGTTGCGGAGCTGGAGGCCTGTGATAACATCTATAGCATGGAGGGTGCAATCTGCAGTTTATACAGTCTCACCCAAGAAGGCTCTCGGCTCTGCAGTCTGGTTGCCCAGGTAAGTGTCCAGTCTTCTTCATCGCATTCAGAATTATTTTTGCACAGTACAGCAATAAGAAAAGGATGGAAGGGAGAGAGCTACAACCTGGCTCACATCTAGGGATGCACCATCCAGGATTCGGTTCGGGATTCGGCCAGGATTTTGCCTTTTTCAGCAGAATTCATCCTTGTCCATGGCCAAACCAAATCCGGATCCAAACTTGCATATGTAAATTAGGGCCGGTAAGGGAAATCACATGACTTTTTATCAAGGAACAAGGAAGTTAAAAATGTTTATACATTTTTTCCTTTCCTTCCCCTTATTTGCATATGCCTTCAAGTTTTCAGATTCTTTCATGTAGGATTCAGGGATTTGGCCGAATCCCAAATAGTGGATTTGTTGCATCCCTACTCACATCAGATTGTGTTCTAATAAGGAGGCTACTCACTGTACATGGGGACTAATAGCCAAATGTCTATGAACTTTTCCTGGCATCCCCAAGCAATGAATGCACTTTCTAAAATGGTAACGTTTGGTTTACTGTTTCTTTCCATTATTCTAAGGTGGGTGATTTCCATTTCAGGATAATCAGTTTTTTAGAAAAAGAAAAGTTCTACTTTCTTTAGAGGAGACAATTCCAGTGGTTGATCCCAGTAGTGCGGTCGCCGGAGTAGGTTCAATGCTCAAAACCATCACTTTTGATATGAAAGCCAAGATCTGTGTCAATAGTCTTCAACGTTGGAGCAGGACCACGTCGTATGTTGCCAGTTCCCAGGGTCACTCCCACATCTAGGACGGACGTTCACTCTATTCAGGTTAATGCAGTTAAGTTGTTTGGGGGTCATGTATACACAATGGATACATTTAATTTGTATCAGCTTAGCCTTGGCCAACATCAATGGTGGTAGTCAATGCCGCAGCTGCGTCGCCCGGTCACTTTCAGTTACAGTAGGTATATCTGAGCTCCATTTATCTTGGCAGAAGAGATGTTTTGGATTATTTGGGAGAGTCAAGTCCTGGTATATAGTGGACAGAGGTTTAAGCAAAGTTTGAAGCTGAAGTTTAATTTCCAGAGTAGTAGATACCAGTTGAGGGCTCATGATTGTAACTTGGCTAATTGCTACATGTTTGAGTTGCCAATATCTAAAGTGTTCATTGGGAGTTAGTTGTTCCACAAGGTGCAGTTGTTCAAGTTGAAAAAGCTGACCTTCTGGATATAAGTCCTGTACATACTTGACCCCAGGAGATATCTGGAGATATTTTGGGAAGTTGTGGTGGTTCTAGGATAGTTGCCATTCATAGTGTATAGTGCAGATTGTGGCTAGGGCCTGTTCCAAGATGGCACCTTGAGGTGGCTGAGTGTACCTTTTTGAGTGTGGTTAGGGGCCACACTTGGACCTGCGACGTGTCCTGGATGTCACAGCTCTTGTCTTGTCAATGGTGCTACCGGTATCGGTCACAGCAATCAAGGTATTAATCAATCAAAGTAGGAATGGAGCTCATCCAAAAAACGTCTGGTCCGATGCTGCAAGGGCAGCCAAAAAAAAAAACCGGTCAGTATAAATCCCCAAACTGGGGCACAGAAAGGGAATCTGGGCAGTTTGTTTGATAGGCTTTAGAACACTGATACGGCACAGGGAACATTCCAAGTGTTTTTACAACTATTGACAAATTCAAGAATACAGTTTTTCTCATGAAACTTTTGCTGACTCCACAATCGGCTTAAATAGGTGATTAATGGTGACGATCGTTTGGATGTAAAGGGTAAGTTGAAGCATCTCTGAGGCATTGCGGACACTCACACATTCCACATTGTGACGTCTGCGATGGGGGCGCTTGGAAACGCGGCGTCAATGAGGTCATTTGTGAAGTCTGAACTCCGAGAATCCTCTTGAGATTCATGCGTATCGAGTGCTGATGTTCATTTGCTGCTGAACTTTCCGGAAAGGAGCCCAGCAATGAATGTCAGCGGCAGTTTCCATTGGAGTCAGTGACCCCAGGAAATTACATCCCTGCCCGTGAGCTGCCACACTCATTTCCATTCCAGTCGAGCCTACCTCTCTGCTAATGGAGCTGCTATGGGGTTAATCATCAATTGAGCAAAAGTCTTGCGCTTCAAAGTCTGACGCACCCGCCGCTGCATTCGCTCACTCTTTCTACCTCTTCGGTAACATTGGCTACTCTTGTACATGAGCCCAATAAAGAGTTTCCCAATTTTCTCATAGGTCTCTTGTGCTACTCTAGTGGCCGCCATGTTTAGCCACAGTATTTCCCAGGTTGGTGATCAACAAACAGGAACATGAACCCTGAACCAGAACCATCGTTGTGGGGCCTGGGGACAGACCTCAATATGGCGGCCGTCAACCCAACTGCACAATTCTGTATGTTCCCTAAAGGAAAAGGTTGAGGTCCCATTTTAAGAATATTTTGAGCACCCAACCAAGATAAATGAAAATATAATGAACACAAAACACAATTAAGCTTCATGGAATGAACCATAACCAGACATAGAACAGCGCCCCTACTGGCCATTTATAAACTCCAGTCTGTACCAAGCCAAAGGGATCGGACTAAAGGGTAACACAAATAGACGATGGTGTGTAATTGCTCGTTATTACTAAAGACTTAGTTGTTGCACAACTGGACAAACGGTATTATTCATGCTAAGAGCTATTATTATTCCTCTAATTACATGTCAGAAAATGAAAGTGATCAATAAAAGTGTCAGTAAATAGGAGTTTGACAACTCGAAATAAGCAACGACAGCGAGCGG
Organism: Xenopus petersii; assembly: GCA_038501925.1. NCBI lineage: Eukaryota > Metazoa > Chordata > Amphibia > Anura > Pipidae > Xenopus > Xenopus petersii. Next base: position 1,680,835 of record CM076678.1, on the reverse strand, counting down.
GTCGATTCCGCATTGTCCCTCTCGTTATCACTGGTCACTGAAGACTCTTCCATCTTAATTGGTCGCTAATTAAGGCTCCAAATTGCGCAGTTTGCCGAGGATGATTCACTTCATGCCGCCGCCTCTTTGACTCTTTCAGCGAGTTTAATTAATATGATATTTTGTAAATGCTAAAAGTCAATTTGGTCTAATAATAGATAAATTAGATAATTTTGTTTGATTTCTGGCTAATAAAACATATTAATAAATGGGCGGGTAGAAAAGGGTAGATGGTAGGCATGGTTACAGATTTATGTCAAGGTTCAACCTAATCAGCCGAAGGGGCTTATTCACCAATGGTCAATGTCTCAGTAACAAGTCTTGGGTCATTTACAGGAAGAAGCCGTGGTGGCGCTGTTTAAGATCTGCCGGCAAGATTGCTTCCGATGTCTCCATTCGCCAGCGCTACGGTCATTGGCTTCTCTGTGCAGCGTGGAGGAAGGTCTCTGCCAGATGGAGAAGGTAAGTAGTCGTCATGGAGCTAGATGGTGGTCGGGACCAAGAGGTAAGGCTTGGGGAGGAAAAATTGTAGAACAGATCAGTTTGACGGTACCAGAAGGGTCAAGCAGAGCCCTAGTCCAAAGGTCAAGCCAGTGGAGTAACTAGATGATACTGGGCCCCACAACATATTCATATTCTCCTTAATTAGGGCCTCATGAGGCCCCCTGCAGCTGCAGGATCTGCTTCCTCTGTAGTTATGCCCCTGGGTCAAACTCAGTTGAATGAGGATAGTCAGGAACGTACAAGAGTCGACACAGCCTAAATGATAAAAGTCAAAATGTACCCAGGAAGCATCAAACACATGTGTTGAGGGGTTTTTAGATTTGAATTTAGTGCTAAAGAAGTGGCGTTGGTATATGATGATGTCACAATGTGGCAGGCGCACAATGACGTCATCACAGAAGGATCTTGGCATCTCCAGATCCATCGTTTTTCCACCCATATGTTGGTTTTAATGGGCAATGCATGGTGCTCCCCTCAGGCTCAACTTTCTTAATATGGACATTTCCCCCCCACAGGGTAATAATTCCTTGGGCCTTAAAGAGCAGCATTTAGAACTATCCAGTGGACTTTTGTTTTGTACTTGTATAGGGCACTTAATGCTGCTCTGCTGCCTGGCCTTGGGTAGGGTTTTCCATTGGAAGACTCATTGGTCATATGTGGCCCTCACAAGACTGCTCAAGAGCTCTTCTGACCTTTACGGATGACCTTCTCATTATATGACAAGCTTGTGTTGTTATGAAGGACTGAAGAACTCTATGGAAACCATTGGGCAGCACTGGCCTAAAGTAAGGGTGGAGATCCTTCACATTGAATAATTAAATTCACACAATAGTAGTTTACTCTTCCTCAAGGCAAACATTACCCTTCTGGTGGCACCATAAACCTGTGGCAGATGCCCTCAAGATATTGTAAGAAAAGTGATACATTTTATAACCCTAACCCCCCATTGAGAGTTTCCTACAAAAATCTTGTAACTTTTGGGGTTTCATTTGTGACTGGAAGGTCAAAGGGCACAAAGTATTATTTCATCTTTAAAAACGCAGAGGAATCTGCCAAATTTCATATAGATTTCTAGACTTTTTCTGACTAACCTGAAAGCGTTTTTATTCGAATAACTTCGTTATTAGACTCCGCCCCACCAGCTCCATTGTTGTGTAATTGCCCCAGTGATTTAGAAAGGAATTCAGGCGGATGATATCTGGGATGAAAGGGAAAGGCAAGACTTGTTGCCATGGAGGCTCAGGAGCTGAAAACTGATTTGTTTGTAGGTTTTTATAATAATCATTTTCTTGTCACATCAAAGAACAAGTTAAACAGACTGCGTGCCAATGGCAGCGAATGGTTAAACGAGAATGTTGCTAGGATATGCCTCACTCTTATACAGAAGATGACTGTGTGCCATTCCTACTGGAGATCTCTATTTAAAGGGGCTCATCCCTTTGCAGCATCTAAAATATTTGGAATTTCAGTTACTTTTTATGAGAACACAGGGAGGCAGATTTATTAATTTCCAAATTCAAGTTTTTGCTGAATTTTCTACATCTCTAGTATTTTTACTGAAAAACCTCATCGCTTTAATTCACAATTAATACCATTTTGTCTTATCCCACCAATCTATCATCCATATTGAATTTTGGATTAAAATTGAGTTCTACTGCATGTGCCACTCTACTGACCCAATCCAACCCAACTCAATTTAACATGGCCAAACTGTTCTGACCCATCTACAACATAAAATGGACTTAATTCAGATGTTTAACTCAACTAAAGCTCCAACACTACTCAACTTAGCCTGGCCAATGCCTTTGGACCTAGTTAAGGTCAATTCATTCCAACTGAATATTACTCTACTGAACTCAACTCGGCTAAGCCTGGCCAACGTGTCCTGACCTATCTAAGGTGTACTCAATCCAGCTACTGAACCCAACTTCACCAATTCTAACCCAACTCAACTTTGCCTGGACAGTGTGTTTTGATGTAACTAAGGTTAACTCAATGCCACTACATGTAACTCTACTAAACTTAACTTTAATTCTGAAACAACTCAACTTAGCTCACTAATCCATCCCGACCTAGCTAAAGTCAGCTCAGTCTAACAATGTGTAACTCAGCTTCCCCAACTCAACTAAACCTGGCCAATGTATTCTCACCTAGCTACGGTCAACTCAATACGACTAAGTGTAACTCAACCCAACTTCAACAATTCCAACCCAACTCAACATAGCCTTCCCAACTTGTTCTGACCTATCTATGGTCAACGCAATCCAGCTAAGTATTCGCATAACAGACTCAAATTCATCTCTTACAACCCAACTCAACTTGCTTAACTATTTCCATTCCATCTCATCTTAAAACAATAAAATGTATCACAGTCAATCCTAACACAGTTCTTCCCAACAAAATGTAACCTTAATGAAGTTGTCCCAACCCATTGCATCCTGACTTGGCCTAATCGAACACAACTTGATTTAACTCATCTCAAGTCATTCCAACCAGCCCAGTCCTTAGCAAACCGATGATAAAGTACAAATTGAACTGCTCTGAACTTGCAGGTAATACTTGGCAGATGATCTAAGAAAAACATGGGTCAAGTTGGGAGGAGCCTCAATTCAAAAGCAGATCCCACCATCAGAAAGTCTTAATTCTTCTTCTTCTTCTAGTTTCCCACCCCTTTCTCTTTTCTTCTCCTCTAGCATCAGAGTTATTGTAGGATCAACATATTTTATTGTCTGAAGGAGCCCAACTTGGGATGTAAATCAATAGAGGAGGGAAGTTCCCCTTCTCAGTCATTATTTACCCAAGTGAAGGTTATTCTGTACTGTCTGTGCTCATCCCCAGTGTGAGAGAAACAGATGAACTGGATCTTCGTGTTCTTGAACGTTCTATTCTCGTTTGTCTGTCCCAATTAGCTGAATAAGGAATCTCTTCTGCTCGATTTCTTTTCTGCACCTTTCACTGGATCTGCCTTGGGGCATGTGCCCTTTGGGTGCAATTTTGTGCCACTTACCCTCTGACAATTGTATTTGGAGCTTTAAATACTAACACCGGTATAAGACCAGGGCCTAATTCAGCTGCTCATTGCCAGACAGATTCATTAACTGGTTTTCAATTAAATTGTTAAACCCTCATTTCTTCTTCTGACCTGTGATTGGCAAACAAATAAACCCCGGCCCGGGGCAGTAACAAACCACAACGCTGTGCTTCCTGGCGACTATTGTGGCTGATATTAATAAAACTACAGATGTGATGTTTGTATTCGCCCGTATGCTGAGCCAGTGATGTATGAATACGTCCCCCTTGTTGCGTTGCAGAGAATATGAAAGAATAAAGAAGCATTAGTGCTGCCCTGGGTACATATTTACTCTCCTGCTGCGCTCCCAATTAACCCTTTCCTGGCAGTTTACAGTTCATTCTGACCAATTTCTACACCTGATTGTGATTTTATCAGCAGCCGTACACCGGGGGGGGGGTAAAAAAAAAGAGGGTCGTTGACCCTGGCAACCAGGGAGCAACTGTAAATGCCAAACCAGGGAACTGCAGAGCATAAGGGTAAAAAAGCCCCTTAAAAGGATAAAAATAGAAAAGACTAACTGCAAACATTCAATGCAGAAATGCAAATTTGATCTGAGTTTTATTAAAGGGTCAGGGGGGAGGGCAATAACCAAGAAGATGGGGGCTTGATCCGGTAATAGGAAAAATGAAAGAAGTCATGTTCCCTAATTCCAATGTGTGAATATTCTGCCGCCGGAGATGTAAGAGAGGCGTTAGAGAGGTGTTAGAGAGGCGTTAGAGTGGCGTTAGAGTGGCGTGTCTGGGCAGGGGCCACCCTAGAACAAATAATAAATCCGTATACAATGTGTGAGGACTACATGGAGCAAATCCTGTAACCCCTGTGGGTCTGACGCTTATTCCCAATGGATATTTATGGAGCTTTCATTAAAACAGGAACCTTGTGGTTTCTGGGTTTCCAGCTGATTAGTTGCAGTACCCATTCCCACCAGCATGGGGCAGCGGCTGATCTTTCCCATAGGGCTGCAATAGAAGGTCAAATGTTTAGTGAAGCAAATATATTTTATTCTGTCCCTCTGACATCTCAGGGTCCCCACTGCCTCCCCAGCCATGGCCAGACCCCATATATATATATATATATATATATAAATAAATAAATCACCGATGATTGTTGGGGAGAAGAAAATTGACCACTGACTCTTTTAATATAGGAGACTGGGCCATCATCGCATCACTGCTGGAAAGCAAAGATGTGTACTGGGAACAATGGAAGCAAATAAAAAGCCCATAGGTACAGGGTTCCTCAGCAATTTTGTCAATTACCCAGAATTCCTCCTGCTTTCCATTCATGGAGCAGCTTTCATTCTGGCCAATGCCCCACCAAGGACGTCAATTTAACAGAATCTCCCAAACCCATTTACACCTTCATAAATAAATGATTCCTCGTCCTTGTCTCTTCCTAAATATTTCATTCCGGAAAGTTCTGACCTTGTGTATGCCACTCATTTCCTTCCTTCCCATTGGTCACGGGCGTGGCTAACGGCTAATAGGCTAAATATCTGGAATACACTGTCACTGGGGGGGATTCCCAGGCAATTGTAATTATCTAAATAAATAATGACCAATTGCAAACTGTGTCAGAAGATCATAGCTGGCCCTTTAAATGGCATACGCTATAGGGATTATGTACCAATGATCAATGGTGAATGATCCATAACGATGGCTGGAAGTTATTACTGCACCGATGGATCCGCCATGGCCTCCAATTAGGAAATAAATCCCGGCCTTCCTATATATTTATCTTTATTCCCTATTAATAACATTGGGATCACTGACCTTCCTATATATTTATCTTTATTCCCTATTAATAACATTGGGATCACTGGCCTTCCTATATATTTATCTTTATTCCCTATTAATAACATTGGGATCACTGACCTTCCTATATATTTATCTCTATTCCCTATTAATAACATTGGGATCACTGACCTTCCTATATATTTATCTTTATTCCCTATTAATAACATTGGGATCACTGACCTTCCTATATATTTATCTTTATTCCCTATTAATAACATTGGGATCACTGACCTTCCTATATATTTATCTTTATTCCCTATTAATAACATTGGGATCACTGACCTTCCTATATATTTATCTTTATTCCCTATTAATAACATTGGGATCACTGACCTTCCTATATATTTATCTTTATTCCCTATTAATAACATTGGGATCACTGACCTTCCTATATATTTATCTTTATTCCCAATTAATAACATTGGGATCACTGACCTTCCTATATATTTATCTTTATTCCCTATTAATAACATTGGGATCACTGACCTTCCTATATATTTATCTTTATTCCCTATTAATAACATTGGGATCATTTCCTCCATAGGCCCTTGATTTATTGGCAGGATTTACAGTAGGGCAGTTACAATGTATATTATTATTTATCTCTCTTTAGTGGGCCTTGCCCAAATGACTTTACACCACAGAATTCCTGTAACAAAACAATGAATATTTCTAAATAACTGCAATGAATAATGTGTCCTGTATAGGAAATAATTTGCTGTCTCACACTACCATCTGCTGGTTAGAAAGGGAACTGCAACTCTTCAAGGTTCAATGCGAGGGGTGGAACTGACAGTTTTTATTCTATTTTCCATAATGATGTGTCTGACTCCACTCAAATGCTTCCGTGCGTCCACATAGACGCCCCACATCCATTTATGTCCTCTAGGGGTGCTGTTTTATGGATAAAGATTTCAGGTGTGGCAAGAGATATGGCAGCACCCTCCCATATCTTCAAATATCATTAGAGAGAGAGAAATGTTAACTGAGAAGCTTTACAATCTGTACAATCAATCAATAGATTAAAAGGAAACTAAATAGATAAATAGAGATCAATTATTAAACATATAGGTGCCTATGATGGAATAGAGGGCTGTACAGAGTATGCGCAAACTTAGGGACTGTTCCTGCTGAATTGTGCTTAGTACAGGGGATACCTATGTACCATAGTTTTATGGGATCTCTCTGTACAGACTATGAGCAAATTTAGGGACTGTTCCTGCTGAATTGTGCTTAGTACAGGGAATACCTATGCTGCCATAGTTTTATGGGATCTCTCTGTACAGACTATGAGCAAACTTAGGGGCTGTTCCTGCTGAATTGTGCTTAGTACAGGGAATACCTATGCTGCCATAGTTATATGGGATCTCTCTGTACAGACTATGAGCAAACTTAGGGGCTGTTCCTGCTGAATTGTGCTTAGTACAGGGGAATACCTATGTACCATAGTTTTATGGGATCTCTCTGTACAGACTATGAGCAAACTTAGGGACTGTTCCTGCTGAATTGTGCTTAGTACAGGGAATACCTATGTACCATGGTTTTATGGGATCTCTCTGTACAGACTATGAGCAAATTTAGGGACTGTTCCTGCTGAATTGTGCTTAGTACAGGGAATACCTTTGCTGCCATAGTTTTATGGGATCTCTCTGTACAGACTATGAGCAAACTTAGGGACTGTTCCTGCTGAATTGTGCTTAGTACAGGGAATACCTATGCTGCCATAGTTTTATGGGATCTCTCTGTACAGACTATGAGCAAACTTAGGGACTGTTCCTGCTGAATTGTGCTTAGTACAGGGAATACCTATGTACCATGGTTTTATGGGATCTCTCTGTACAGACTATGAGCAAATTTAGGGACTGTTCCTGCTGAATTGTGCTTAGTACAGGGAATACCTTTGCTGCCATAGTTTTATGGGATCTCTCTGTACAGACTATGAGCAAACTTAGGGACTGTTCCTGCTGAATTGTGCTTAGTACAGGGAATACCTATGCTGCTATCGTTTTATGGGATCTCTCTGTACAGACTATGAGCAAACTTAGGGACTGTTCCTGCTGAATTGTGCTTAGTACAGGGAATACCTATGTACCATGGTTTTATGGGATCTCTCTGTACAGACTATGAGCAAATTTAGGGACTGTTCCTGCTGAATTGTGCTTAGTACAGGGAATACCTTTGCTGCCATAGTTTTATGGGATCTCTCTGTACAGACTATGAGCAAACTTAGGGACTGTTCCTGCTGAATTGTGCTTAGTACAGGGAATACCTATGCTGCCATAGTTTTATGGGATCTCTCTGTACAGACTATGAGCAAACTTAGGGACTGTTCCTGCTGAATTGTGCTTAGTACAGGGAATACCTATGTACCATAGTTTTATGGGATCTCTCTGTACAGACTATGAGCAAACTTAGGGACTGTTCCTGCAGGGAATACCTATGTACCATAGTTTTATGGGATCTCTCTATATAGACTATGAGCAAACTTAGGGGACTGTTCCTGCTGAATTGTGCTTAGTACAGAGAATACCTATGCTGCCATAGTTTTATGGGATCTCTCTGTACAGACTATGAGCAAACTTAGGGACTGTTCCTGCTGAATTGTGCTTAGTACAGAGAATACCTATACTGCCATAGTTTTATGGGATCTCTCTGTACAGACTATGAGCAAACTTAGGGACTGTTCCTGCTGAATTGTGCTTAGTACAGGGAATACCAATGTGCCATAGTTTTATGGGATCTCTCTGTACAGACTATGAGCAAACTTAGGGGCTGTTCCTGCTAAATTGTGCTTAGTACAGGGAATACCTATGCTGCCATAGTTTTATGGGATCTCTCTGTACAGACTATGAGCAAACTTAGGGACTGTTCCTGCTGAATTGTGCTTAGTACAGGGGAATACCTTTGCTGCCATAGTTTTATGGGATCTCTCTGTACAGACTATGAGCAAACTTAGGGACTGTTCCTGCTGAATTGTGCTTAGTACAGGGGAATACCTTTGCTGCCATAGTTTTATGGGATCTCTCTGTACAGACTATGAGCAAACTTAGGGACTGTTCCTGCTGAATTGTGCTTAGTACAGGGAATACCTATGTACCATAGTTTTATGGGATCTCTCTGTACAGACTATGAGCAAACTTAGGGGACTGTTCCTGCTGAATTGCACTTAATATTAATATGGTTTCAAGATTCAGAGAATTAATATATATATATATATATATATATATATATATATATATATATATATATATATATATATATATAAATATAATTTTTATGTTTTTTTTCTAGTTGCTGCATTTGCTGTAAACCTAAAACTTCAGCCCCAAACCCCGACAATATGTGACATTCTTGACAAGTGGGGATAATCAGACATGGGGAACGGGCAGAATCCGCTGATCAAAACAATATGAATTATTGAAACATTCGAGTGAAACTCTAGTTTGTACGAGTACGAGAAATTCCTCGTTTCTTAGACATTTCGGGCTGCGTTTGTTGTTGTTGTTGGTTCCGGAGACCCGGTGGGGGGGGGTTGGAATTACATTCGGAATTTAATGTCTGACCTCCTTTCCAGCATTGTGTCATTATTATGAGAGTGAGTGACAGCTCTTGAGCCACATTGCATTTAATGAACTCTCCGCTCCCCTCGACTCGATACATCGCATGAATTATTTAGTGGCCGGCGTCTCCTGATTTGCAGCGAGTGGAACGGCCGAGACTTGAGCTCTAATAATGGCGCCGAGGGAACACGCCGCTCCTTTAAACACAAGTTCGTTAGTTGTGACCAATGTGAGGCGAGGGGGACTCGGAAACATTATGTCAATGAGGCGCTTGGTTTGTTCGTTAATAAATCAGGGGGCGCAGACTGTGCCGGGGGTGATCGTTAGCTCAGATGGATGGCGCATCTCGTTTGCTGCCATTAGTAATTCCCTCTCTTCCAGGAGATACCGGTGGCCAAGTCGCCGCAGAACAAAGATGGAGGGAGATTTAAGGAGGCGGCTGTGGAAATGCGCAATGTCAGCAATTTTCTCATCTGATGCCTCTCGTTTCCTTTCTTGTGCCCCCGGGGCAGCGCCAACGATAAACTTTCTAATACAGAAATTCAACTCTTTTAATGCAGGGAGAGCCATTGACTATTTTGCTGTATGGGCACAGGATCTGCCCCCTAAAATGGCAAGAGGGACAGAGGAACCCCTGAATTTACACCAGTCGCCATATTGACTTGCTATAGGGTCTTTCTGGGCAACACATCAGACCCATTATAGTCAAACATGAGTCTTCACTTATATTGGAGCTTTGTGTGTCCAACCAGCGTGTGTTGCAACTTACCCTGTGGTCAAAAGCAGAATAAGGTTCTCTGTCAAGTGGACAACTGATGCCTAAACATTGGCTCTCTCGGCTATAGGTAGCCTCGGGCAATAGAACCACACACGGTCCACTAAAGGCTGCATGTGTCATATCTGCTTGTGACTTCAGCTTGGCATAGGCCCAAATACTGCCTTATCCTTATTCATGGGGTCTTAATACCCTGGACCACATATTTCCTTCCTCTTGACTGGAGTGATAAATACAGTGTCAATTCCCTGTATAATACCCCAGAACCCACAGCAGGATAAATACAGGGCCAATTCCATGTATAATACCCCAGAACACACAGCAGATAAATACAGTGTCAATTCCATGTATAATACCCCAGAACTCACAGCAGGATAAATACAGGGCCAATTCCCTGTATAATACCCCAGAACCCACAGCAGGATAAATACAGTGTCAATTCAATGTATAATACCCCAGAACACACAGCAGATAAATACAGTGCCAATTCCATGTATAATACCCCAGAACACACAGCAGGTAAATACAGTGCCAATTCCATGTATAATACCCCAGAACACACAGCAGATAAATACAGGGCCAATTCCATGTATAATACCCCAGAACACACAGCAGGTAAATACAGTGCCAATTCCATGTATAATACCCCAGAACACACAGCAGGTAAATACAGTGCCAATTCCATGTATAATACCCCAGAACACACAGCAGGTAAATACAGTGCCAATTCCATGTATAATACCCCAGAACACACAGCAGGTAAATACAGTGCCAATTCCATGTATAATACCCCTGAACCCACAGCAGATAAATACAGGGCCAATTCCATGTATAATACCCCAGAACACACAGCAGGTAAATACAGTGCCAATTCCATGTATAATACCCCAGAACACACAGCAGATAAATACAGGGCCAATTCCATGTATAATACCCCAGAACACACAGCAGGATAAATACAGGACCAATCCCATGTATAATACCCCAGAACACACAGCAGGATAAATACAGGGCCAATTCCATGTATAATACCCCAGAACACACAGCAGATAAATACAGGGCCAATTCCATGTATAATACCCAGAACCCACAGCAGATAAATACAGAGCCAATTCCATGTATAATACCCCAGAACCCACAGCAGATAAATACAGGGCCAATTCCATGTATAATACCCCAGAACACACAGCAGATAAATACAGGACCAATTCCATGTATAATACCCCAGAACACACAGCAGATAAATACAGGACCAATTCCATGTATAATACCCCAGAACACACAGCAGATAAATACAGGGCCAATTCCATGTACAATACTGATGTGATCCCTAGTCAAACAATTAGATCACATGCAATGCAAGATGAGGTCCTCGCCCAATGGGATTTTCTGGGCTTCTTGACTGATATGTGAATATAACCCAATCAGATATCAGCTTTTTATGTCCAAAACATTAGCCAATAATCTGTTACCTTGTAGGAAGGCAGTATTGGTCCATGTGGAGGCAGCTTTACTGTACTTTACACTTTGTTGTTTGCATGTTGCCATTTTTTTCTATTTCTGCAATGTTTAAGGCTGATCTTTACACAACAGCTGATGAGTCTTCAACCAATGGGAAATCCAATCAGATATCATCCCCTTAGTCCCAAACTTCAGCCAATAATCTGTTTGATGAGCAGCTTAGTAGGAAGGCAGTATTGGTCCATGTATTGGCAGTTGTACTATAGTTTGCACTGTTTGTGTCCAAGGCTGATCTTCTTTACACAACTTTACATGTTACATTTTATACTTACGGGACAGGTTTGTACCAGTGGCCTTGTCCTCACCCCGTGGGATTTTCTGTACTTCTTGATTGATATATTTCTGCAATGTCCAAGGCTGATCTTCTTTATATGTTTACATGTTGTTTACACTTTACCTCCAGTAATCACTTTCATTGATCCCCGATAATAACTGGATCATTCATGGCCTGTTTATACTTATTGGACAAGGTTTGTACCAGTGGCCTGATGGGGTCTTTACCCAATGGGATTCTCCGGATTTCTTGCCTGATCTATTTCTGCAATGTCCAAGGCTGATCATCTTTACACAACGTTACATGTTGTTTACACTTAGTTTCCAGTAAGTCTATTTATTTTAGTGCTGCCCTAATTTGCTCAAGGAGTGGGGCATAAACAGTTTCATTATTAGGGATGCACCGAATCCAGGATTCGGTTCGGGATTCGGCCAGGATTCGGCCTTTTTCAGCAGGATTCGGATTCGGACGAATCCTTCTACCCGGCCGAACTGAATCCGAATCCTAATTTGCATATGCAAATTAGGGGCGGGGAGGGAAATTGCGTGACTTTTTGTCAGAGAACAAGGAAGTAAAATATGTTTTCCCCTTACCGCCCCTAATTTGCATATGCAAATTAGGGTTCGGATTCGGTTCGGTATTCGGCCGAATCTTTCATGAAGGATTCGGGGGTTCGGCCGAATCCAAAAAAGTGGATTCGGTGCATCCCTATCATTATACACTTATGACAAATATTTGGTTCCTAAAGATACAACTTTCAGAAGGACAAGGAGATCCACCCTGTACTCTAGTACCCACTCAATGCCCCCAGCCATCAGTGTGCCCACAGACTAATGGAAACGCCAAGTATTATGGGATAAAATGGCAGAAACACAGAGGTTACTCGTGGCTGCAAGTCTTTTAAAGAAGCAGATGTCATAGAAGCAAATGAAATTTACCACGAGGGACGGACAAAAATAACTCCTGCAAGTCACTTGGCCTCAACGCTCCCACTTTTATCATATCCCGAGCGGCGCAGAATTAATATAGCCTTTAATTGATTGCTGTAATAAAAGAATAGAATGCACAGGGCAAGGATCCAGTTCCCTTCTCAACATTAATTCTAATTATACCCGTGCTTGGATCAGCAGCTTTTGGAAGATAAAACTGTGCTTAAAAGATTGTTCCTCGCGCCAATGAATCATTAGCGGGACGCTGGCCTTTTCCTTCTGGCCATCGGGGTTTATTGAAAATCCCATGACAAAATACCAAATATTTCAAAGACACATATTTTTTAATAATCAAGCAAAAAAAAAAAAAAAAGGTAGGTGGAGCTTTTGAACATTTTGCAGTGGTTTTGGCCGCTTGGTCGGACCCTGTAGAGTATGAAATCTGCCTTCTTAATGGCTAAACAGTAATGACCTTGGCATGGCACAAGGTCCAGTGCAGCCTGCGCTATGCATCATAATTATTTGCTGATTGGCCAAGTAATATGTGGATTTAATAGGTGTCCAGGACTGAGGTGGCAACCGTAGACCCTGGAGACAGTCGTGGGGTGAGCCAGACACTGCGTGTCCCTGATACTGTTGCAGGGAAGAGGCAGAGATCTGAATTTTGTACTTTTTTCTAGTAGTTGCTCATTTGTCACCCTAAAAAACAACAGAACCGCTGTGTAGGTTGCTGCAGTTCAAGTGGGACGCACTATATCCTTGGTGACCAACCAGCAGCCAGTGTAGGATCCCTAGGATCTCAGGAGAAATCCCTATGATGAGCGTCTAATTTGCAAGGAGTTGTAAAACCCTTAGTTGAACAGAGCAACAAGCAGATGTAGATTGTCAACAACAGTCAAAGGATTCATTGGGATCAGAGTAATGAGCAAAAGGGTGAAGGTCCCTCAGCTGATGGAGCCATTCTACAGCAAGAAAATGAGCACATGGGAGTAGGTCCACATCATGGAACAGGCCATCACTCAACAAGCAGATGGAGCAGGTCCAGAAACAATGAACAGCTGTAACTCAGCAATGACTACGTGAGCAAAAAAAAGTCAACAGAATTAACCAAGGACGCTGAGGACTGAACATGACTTGTGATGTCTATGGTATATGTATGTATACTGTATGTAGAGGTCTTGAGAACTAGTTTTGTAATGGTACATTGAGGTCTCCTTTCTTCAAGGTCTCCAATCTCAAGGGACTGGGTCTGACGGGCCTCAACGAGTGCCTGAGGATCTCCAGTTGGGATAAAACCAGGGACAATTCCCATCAGAACTTTCTTATTTCCACCTTAAGCCTAAATAACTTCCACACTATTTGGCACTTACTCCATCTAATTGCTGCAGAGAGGGCCCTGGATGTGTGGTTCTTTGGTGGACCCTAGGAGGTCCAGTCCAACACTGTCAAGGGATGCCCTGGTGTCCTCTGGATAGATCTACTGGTAAGAGAGAGGTCATATCCACTCTCCATTCTTCTAATTCAATGTACAATACCAGTGAGGGGAATTCATAAATCAGTTTCCCCATCCCCTTTGTCTGTTTTGTTGCTCTTCTCTGTCTTCTTATCTATAATGTCCTTTTTTTTTTTTTTTTGCAGAATTCCTCCAGCTCCGTTGGGTTTATACCCCTCTAGAAACAAATGTATAGTTCAACACAATCTCCCAAAAAAACACATAAAGTGTTTGTATTTGAGAAAGGCTATGGGATTATAGAAATGTCTGCTACTTTCAAGCTGCAATTCTATTGGTTCATTCCAGAGCTAGTCATGTGTTTGGCGTTTCGAGGCTAAAACAAGGGGTATTTTGTAATCCCGCATGGAATTGCAGTCACATTGATTCAAAGACTCTCATTGTAACTGGCTATAATGAAACCTGACGTGATTAAAAACAGAACAAGCACGACTAACGAACCAATTTAGCATTTATTAATCTGAATTTATTGAAATCAGTGCGACTCGGGCATTGATCCAATTTGAACAGAAAAGCACAAATCACATGAAGAAATGTCATTGAGCGTTTAATTTAATCATATGGTGGAGAATCATGAGCTCATAGTGAAGAAATATTTGAACAAGGAATTATTTTAAGCAAATACCTAGAGATTTTTCATTTCTCAATAGAAAGTGAGCCAAAAATTAGGTTTACTTCCCCTTTAAACAGCTTTAGCTGCTGCCTGCAGATTGTGGGCAATACAGGAGGGTATAACGAGATGGGAAACAGGGGCTCATTACTCTTAAGGGTCAACTGAGCTCTAGGCTAGGGTTTTATTTTAAATTAAAGGGCAAGTAGCACACAACTAACAATTGCAAATGTTATTGCCTCTATTTGATTAAGGAATAAGCAATCATTGATGGTAATACTGTGATTGAAAACTGACGGCTCATTTTCCAGGTGGACGGGATCTTGTGTCTGACAGATATGCTGACGGATGAGACTCAGCCAGAAGCAACGAGAGCAGAAGTGGCAGCGGTTATAGCCCAGATCACGTCGCCCCATCTCCCTTTCACTCAACATCTCAGCAGCTTCCTGGAAAACATGGAGGAAATTGTGACGGCTCTGCTGAGTGAGTATTGGTGGGGAATGGACTGCCGGTAGACCGGGACATCACCTGGTGGGCTGTAGACTGTAGACTTTAGGTTCTCTGGTGGGCCTGATGTTCCTTATTTGTCCACTAGGTGGCTCATCTTCAACTAAGAACATTGCCCTTGATGTTTCAGAACTGTGGGTCCAGTTGCACTAAAAAAACCATTATAATCAAGCAAAGAAATATTATTGTGCTACAGGATCCAATCAGCTTCTTGTATCTGTCTCCCAGGACTTTGTAAAGAGGCTTCATGTGGGGAAGTCTGTCTACTGGCCTCAGCCGCGCTCGCCAACATCACCTTCTTCGATACGCTCGCCTGCGAGATGCTTCTTCAGATGAACGCCATGAAAATCCTGCTCAACGTCTGCACCGACAAACAGCGGATTGACACATCGTTTGCCAGAGACCAAGTGAGTGGAGCTTACACTCTACTGTAGATTGCTACAATCCTGGGTATAAAGCATGAAAGAGGCCTCGAGGTCTTACAGATAATGCCCCTATATTCAGAGAGGTGTTCATAAAAAGGGGCCTCAGATTACTACTCTATAGTGTGGGGAGTAAAGGAGATCTCACCATCAGCATAGGACGGGGTTCTTTACTGTAAGGACAGTCAGGTTATGGGATTCCCTACCAAGAGAGGGGGAATGAGTGATTCATTGGTGGGGAGGAAAGGAGATCTCACCATCAGCATAGGAAGGGGTTCTTTACTGTAAGGACAGTCAGGTTATGGGATTCCCTACCAAGAGAGGGGGAATGAGTGATTCATTGTTGGGGAGGAAAGGAGATCTCACCATCAGCATAGGAAGGGGTTCTTTACTGTAAGGACAGTCAGGTTATGGGATTCCCTACCAAGAGAGGGGGAATGAGTGATTCATTGGAGGGGAGGAAAGGAGATCTCACCATCAGTATAGGAAGGGGTTCTTTACTGTAAGGACAGTCAGGTTACGGGATTCCCTACCAAGAGAGGGGGAATGAGTGATTCATTGGTGGGGAGGAAAGGAGATCTCACCATCAGCATAGGAAGGGGTTCTTTACTGTAAGGACAGTCAGGTTATGGGATTCCCTACCAAGAGAGGGGGAATGAGTGATTCATTGGTGGGGAGGAAAGGAGATCTCACCATCAGCATAGGAAGGGGTTCTTTACTGTAAGGACAGTCAGGTTATGGGATTCCCTACCAAGAGAGGGGAATGAGTGATTCATTGGTGGGGAGGAAAGGAGATCTCACCATCAGCATAGGAAGGGGTTCTTTACTGTAAGGACAGTCAGGTTATGGTTTTCCCAGGGGTTATGAATAATTTATTGATGGGTGGGGAGCTGTTTCTACGGATACAGGGAAGATATTTGAATAAATTGTTAAGCAATATCATCAGTATTTGCCACTAGGGGGCGCTGTTGCATTATAGTCTATGGAATAAGCTGTGTTTCTGCCCAACTTCTCAGACTTAAAGGGAACATACAAACGAAATTTGTCTTTAAAATACTTTCATGGAAACCTAAAACTCTCATTAACTAAAACTCCCCGTGACTTTATTTGTAATTGTAGGTGATTATAAAAAATGAAATGATCAACTCGTTATCCCTTTAATTATTTAATGTCCCTATTTGCTGCGCCGGCTCGTCTCCCCCGGTGATTATTAACCATTTCAGGGCCGTGTCTGAGTTTTTTCCATTGCGGAGACGAGAGACTGGGGAGTCTAAACGGCACAAAATAAAAGGGCAAGTTAAGAGTCTGGAGTCAGGGGGGACCGGTTCCTACTTGTAACGCAGATCAGCCACTTTGGCTCGGGGAAGATAATGAAATCCTCAATCTCCGTCTCTCCCGGGGAGCCGCGCCGCACACGCTCTAATTACACGTCTGTAATTGGAAACATTTATGGGAACCGGCGCAATCACAGCTCTGTCTCTTTGCATGTGAAATTCGATATTTATATTGATGTATGCCCACCGTCATCAGCAGCCGAGAGATGCGCCTGAACTGTAATCACTCTGCCCTGCGCATCTGTTTAGGGTGATACCTTGTGGAATTGGGGGTCTCAGATCCTCAGACTAAATACTGTTTGTGTTTGTATCAAGCGCCGAGTTGCTCCAACACTCGCAGCTTTGTCAGGAGTCACAACACGTAGTTCCTCGTGCTCTTCCCTTGTGCCCACACTTTCCTTCCATAGATAAATGGGCCCAGATTCCCTATATATCCCTTTATATTAGGTACCGATCTAGTGAGAGCAGACAGTAACCCTTCCAACACTTTCCTCTTGTCTCTATATATTAGGTACCTATCTAGTGTTACCAATCCCTATTTCTGTAGGGAAATGAGAGAGAGCAGACAGTAACCCTTCCAACACTTTCCTCTTGTCTCTATATATTAGGTACCTATCTAGTGTTACCAATCCCTATTTCTGTAGGGAAATGAGAGAGAGCAGACAGTAACCCTTCCAACACTTTCCTCTTGTCTCTATATATTAGGTACCTATCTAGTGTTACCAATCCCTATTTCTGTAGGGAAATGAGAGAGAGCAGACAGTAACCCTTCCAACACTTTCCTCTTGTCTCTATATATTAGGTACCTATCTAGTGTTACCAATCCCTATTTCTGTAGGGAAATGAGAGAGAGCAGACAGTAACCCTTCCAACACTTTCCTCTTGTCTCTATATATTAGGTACCTATCTAGTGTTACCAATCCCTATTTCTGTAGGGAAATGAGAGAGAGCAGACAGTAACCCTTCCAACACTTTCCTCTTGTCTCTATATATTAGGTACCTATCTAGTGTTACCAATCCCTATTTCTGTAGGGAAATGAGAGAGAGCAGACAGTAACCCTTCCAACACTTTCCTCTTGTCTCTATATATTAGGTACCTATCTAGTGTTACCAATCCCTATTTCTGTAGGGAAATGAGAGCAGACAGTAACCCTTCCAACACTTTCCTCTTGTCTCTATATATTAGGTACCTATCTAGTGTTACCAATCCCTATTTCTGTAGGGAAATGAGAGCAGACAGTAACCCTTCCAACACTTTCCTCTTGTCTCATTCTGTATAAACATTTGGTTCCCCCAGTGACTTTCTTGCCCTTTAATAATCAGCCATGGGAGTTCGGAGTGAGTCAGAACAGACCCATAACGACACTATTTACAGATTAGAAATAATATCACGTTGAGACTTAAATGAAGGGTAATTTGGATTTTTACCTCCATTAATTCCCCAAGTGGAAAGTGTTTGTTACTAAACAAAGGTCCGAGCTGACACTTAATCCTCGGCATTTATTAACGCGTGGCCGCGGGCGGGGGATTCTGGCGGGAGGATAATCACGTATGTATTTGAAGATAATCACGTATGTACAACCCTCCCCTGTCTGAGTCGATCACTCGCTGACAATAATTTATGGTTACGGGACTGAAGGTGCAAATTACTTCTCACTTACCTGCCCCCCTTCCCAGCGGTTCCCCAACCTGAAAAACAATCACTAATTAATCATTTAAAGGGTAAAAAGACTCTCGTCGTTGGCTACAATGTCTCTCATTTCGATTCCACTGAACTGGAAAACTCAGGGAAGGTCATTGTGTGAGACATGAGGAAGGATTGAGGTTTAAAACTTATAAACAGCTCAGATCTTATAGATGGTGACGGGCGAATAAATTCACAAAATTCAAGCAGAAATTCGGCGGCATAAAAAATTTTTGGACTCGCGTCCGAAAAGTCACTCGCCTCAAAATCGTTGTGTATCAACACTATTCGGGCGCCCATTGACTTTAATGCCTGCGTCAAAATTGAGTTTCACAAATTTTTAGCGAATTTTTCACCATTTCGAGAATTTTGCGGGAAATTCACGAATTTTTCCGCGAAACAGGAGAGATTCGCCCATCACTACTTATAGAGTCATTTGTATTTCACTCAAGCTTTGTGCTTATTATTTCATAGCGGCTTTGTAAGCGGCAATAGAAAGCGAAATACGTAAATAGCCATAAAGCAGGGCAGCGCTGTTGTTTTGTCAGATAATGAAGGGTAAAGTTATTTATATCAGATCTAAGTCACTGCTGACTCCGTTTCATGTTCTTTTGCCCCCACAGATTGTGACAATTCTGGCCAACCTGTCGGTTCTGGATCAGTGCGCCCCCGAATTTGTTCAAGGAAACGGTAAGTTTCTCCCAAGTTCTCTATATTGATCCTCCCCAGATATTACTGTTATTGCAGATTTCCCAGTGATACAAAAAGGATCATTAGAAAAAAATGACGGTTAGAAAAAGGATGAAAAAAGATGTTGCTGAATTAAAGATTATCCATTTATTCCTCATTCTCTGCACTGCTGCCTCTGACTCCTAATACAACTTCCCAATATCCATTCATTCCTCATTCTCACTGGGTTTATAGTTCTGTGTAACTGTCATTGTGTCTGTCCCTTTCTCTGCACTGCTGCTTCTGACTCCTGATACAACTTCCCAATATCCATTCATTCCTCATTCTCACTGGGTTTATAGTTCTGTGTAACTGTCATTGTGTCTGTCCCTTTCTCTTCTCTGCACTGCTGCTTCTGACTCCTGATACAACTTCCCAATATCCATTCATTCCTCATTCTCACTGGGTTTATAGTTCTGTGTAACTGTCATTGTGTCTGTCCCTTTCTCTTCTCTGCACTGCTGCTTCTGACTCCTGATACAACTTCCCAATATCCATTCATTCCTTATTCTCACTGGGTTTATAGTTCTGTGTAACTGTCATTGTGTCTGTCCCTTTCTCTTCTCTGCACTGCTGCTTCTGACTCCTGATACAACTTCCCAATATCCATTCATTCCTCATTCTCACTGGGTTTATAGTTCTGTGTAACTGTCATTGTGTCTGTCCCTTTCTCTGCACTGCTGCTTCTGACTCCTGATACAACTTCCCAATATCCATTCATTCCTCATTCTCACTGGGTTTATAGTTCTGTGTAACTGTCATTGTGTCTGTCCCTTTCTCTGCACTGCTGCTTCTGACTCCTGATACAACTTCCCAATATCCATTCATTCCTCATTCTCACTGGGTTTATAGTTCTGTGTAACTGTCATTGTGTCTGTCCCTTTCTCTTCTCTGCACTGCTGCTTCTGACTCCTGATACAACTTCCCAATATCCATTCATTCCTCATTCTCACTGGGTTTATAGTTCTGTGTAACTGTCATTGTGTTTGTCCCTTTCTCTGCACTGCTGCTTCTGACTCCTGATACAACTTCCCAATATCCATTCATTCCTCATTCTCACTGGGTTTATAGTTCTGTGTAACTGTCATTGTGTCTGTCCCTTTCTCTTCTCTGCACTGCTGCTTCTGACTCCTGATACAACTTCCCAATATCCATTCATTCCTCATTCTCACTGGGTTTATAGTTCTGTGTAACTGTCATTGTGTCTGTCCCTTTCTCTGCACTGCTGCCTCTGACTCCTGATACAACTTCCCAATATCCATTCATTCCTCATTCTCACTGGGTTTATAGTTCTGTGTAACTGTCATTGTGTCTGTCCCTTTCTCTTCTATGCACTGCTGCTTCTGACTCCTGATACAACTTCCCAATATCCATTCATTCCTCATTCTCACTGGGTTTATAGTTCTGTGTAACTGTCATTGTGTCTGTCCCTTTCTCTGCACTGCTGCTTCTGACTCCTGATACAACTTCCCAATATCCATTCATTCCTCATTCTCACTGGGTTTATAGTTCTGTGTAACTGTCATTGTGTCTGTCCCTTTCTCTTCTCTGCACTGCTGCTTCTGACTCCTGATACAACTTCCCAATATCCATTCATTCCTCATTCTCACTGGGTTTATAGTTCTGTGTAACTGTCATTGTGTCTGTCCCTTTCTCTTCTCTGCACTGCTGCTTCTGACTCCTGATACAACTTCCCAATATCCATTCATTCCTCATTCTCACTGGGTTTATAGTTCTGTGTAACTGTCATTGTGTCTGTCCCTTTCTCTTCTCTGCACTGCTGCTTCTGACTCCTGATACAACTTCCCAATATCCATTCATTCCTCATTCTCACTGGGTTTATAGTTCTGTGTAACTGTCATTGTGTCTGTCCCTTTCTCTTCTCTGCACTGCTGCTTCTGACTCCTGATACAACTTCCCAATATCCATTCATTCCTCATTCTCACTGGGTTTATAGTTCTGTGTAACTGTCATTGTGTCTGTCCCTTTCTCTTCTCTGCACTGCTGCTTCTGACTCCTGATACAACTTCCCAATATCCATTCATTCCTCATTCTCACTGGGTTTATAGTTCTGTGTAACTGTCATTGTGTCTGTCCCTTTCTCTGCACTGCTGCCTCTGACTCCTGATACAACTTCCCAATATCCATTCATTCCTCTCTCTCACTGGGTTTATAGTTCTGCGTCGGTCTTTCACCATCTGTACTGCAAATACCGACTCTTGAAACAATGTAGCAGAAGTCAAACTTGCATGCTTCTCAGCTGGCTTCTGCTACATTGTTTCAAGGGTCAGAACCAACAGCACATATGTCAGTAATTAAATATTTCTTTATTTACCAAGGCGTTGCCACTCTGATGGAAATGCTGTCTGAGAAATCCGCTTCTGGGAGATTGTCGGAAATCTCATCCTGTGAGCGCGTCCAGCAGAAAGCCGCTGTCACCCTCGCCCGTCTGTGTCGGGATCCCGAGGTCGCCCGCTGTGCAATAAAACAGAATTGTGAGTTCCCAATAGTGCAAATATTGAATGTGTTTTAGCCTAACTCCATTGAGATCAGTGCTGCCATCAGGAGGCTACAGTGGGTATTGCAGTCACACAAGCACAATTCATAGGTCATAAAAGGGGCGGGACTTATGAGTAGGCGGGGTTTAGATGCATAGTGGGCAGAGTTTTGGCATCACTTGGGAGGATAAGGATAATATTCTTTTGTTATACTTTTATAAGGAACATTTTTTTTTCTCTATAAATAGGCAATTGTTTTTCACAAAATATGGAATTTCACAAATGAAATTGAAATTAAAATTCAGAATTGAATTCAGAGCTTTATAAATTAAAAAAATATTTCAAGTTGAAACATTTTCTCAACGTGGAGTTGCAAAGAAAAAAAAATAATAATTTTGGTGGGGAAAATATATGAAAAAGTTCAAAATTTTATAGTGATAAAAATCACTTTTGACTTTTTTGTAAGATGGAACATTTTTTGCTTCTCTATAAAATAGGCAATAATGTTTCTCAAAAGCAATCAAATTAAATTGAAATCAAATTTAGAATTTAGATTTCAAAAGTTTTTATCTAAATCAAACAATTATGGGAAAAAAGATTTTATTTGTAATATTTTTTTCCTGGTGCTTTATAATTGGGCAATTCTAATTGACAACAAAAAAAAAAAAGTCAAATTGCACCTATTTCCAAGATTTTAAAGATTTAAATATTTTCAAACCTGGTGATAAAAAAAAAAGTCAAATTGAATGAAAACTGAATTTGTAGCTTTATTTTAAAATCAAGTAGAAATTGTCTAATTCTTAAATTTCAAAAGTTGATGATGTTGGGAAATAATTTTCAGTGAAATAGTGAAAAAGTTGCCAAAGCCACAATTGTGCAACAATCCCAAACTACTTGTTATTTTATCTAAAAAAAAACAGAAAACAATTTTGATTTTTTTTTTAAAGTTGTCCCCACCCCCATTTGGTAACAAGCCCCTCCTTTCCCTCAGTGCCGCCTGTGCTCTCAGGCCAGACAGAAATGGAGTCCTTAACCCAAGGGTGAGAGTCAGACACCAAATGAATCAGCCAATAGTCTGTGACTCCCGGGACTTGATCAAATGTCGTTTTCCCAGCAAGGGATTAAAGGGAAAGTAAACAACGACCACAAATCAGGAATAAACGGATTATGTTATATTAGGATAATTAAGGCAATTAAATAAGAGTCTTTGTGTTTCACTGCAAAGAGCAGACACCAATTAGAATAACACAGGTAATTATCTACATTAATTATACAGTAAAAGAGATGGGCCTTTCCCATTCACTTACTGACTTTGGATACTGGACCCCCTCGGGGGGCTGCTCTCATAGACTTTGATATTTCTCTGTCCCCCCTGCAGGTATCCCCCGGCTCATCCAACTTTGCCGTTCGCCAGAGCAGAGACATAACAGCGACGCCGTCCTCGTTGCCTGTCTGGTCAGTTAATGACTCTGAGAAATGATCACGGTCCTTGTTCTCCTTCTTCTTCTTCATCATCATCATCATTTATGTAGTGTATAGAACACCAACAAGTTACAGAGCAGAATAATAATATAGGAAACACTGGGGTCTTACACAATGAAAAATAAGGATTGGGGAAAATGGAACCTTCATCTCATTCCATGAAATTCATCATCTTTTTTCCAACCGCTGCGACTGTTGGGGAGATTCCTTCCATGTAAAACTTACTAATAATGAATTTACTCTTTATTGTCCCTTTTCCCTCTCTATAAACAACTAAAATCCCTCTGGAAACAATATTGGGACAAACCATAAAAGAGGTTTTATTGGCTGAACCCTGTAGGGCCATTTCCTCGGGCAGTTTGATTTACAGAGGGGCAGTGAATTGTTATTTGCTAAATTCCCTCCCCAGCAATAACCTCACAGTCTTATTCACTCGGTTAATTATTGGCCGTCCTTCCAATTTACCTGATCTCTCAACTGTTACACTGAGAATGTGTCCAGGCTGAACAATTTGCCTCCCAAACTCACTTCATTAGAGACGAAGATCATTATAAACAGAATCAACTCCAGAGCCGAGTTACTAAGGGGAAGGTTGCTGGGCTCCTAAACATAACTGTACAGAACTTACCCACAGAGGGGAAACTGAGGGCGCAGACACTAGAAAAATGGGGTGAAAAGGAGAAGAATAAAAAATAGGGGAAATGTAAAAGAGAGCATAAGAGAAGGAAAAAAAGAGAGAAAAGAGGGTTAGGTGGTAGAGAGTCAAATGGGGGAGAGGAGAAATATAGAAGGGGAGAGAAGAAGGAGGATGGGGGAGAGTAAGGCCAAACAGTTGGGGGAGAAAAGGAAAGGAGAGGGGATGAGAGACAGAAGGAGAGAAGGGAAAGGGAATTAGGGAGTAGAGAGACAAATGGGGAAGAGGAGAAATATAGAAGGGGAGAGAAGAGGGAGGATGGGGGAGAGTAAGGCCAAACAGTTGGGGAGAAAGGGAAAGGGAAGGGATGAGAGACAGAAGGAGAGAGGGGAAAGGGGGTTAGGGAGTAGAGAGACAAATGGGGGAGAGGAGAAATATAGAAGGGGAGAGAAGAGGGAGGATGGGGGAGAGTAAGTCCAAACAGTTGGGGGAGAAGAGAAAAGGACAGGAGAGGGGACGAGAGACAGAAGGAGAGAAGGGAAAGGGGGTTAGGGAGTAGAGAGACAAATGGGGGAGAGGAGAAATATAGAAGGGGAGAGAAGAGGGAGGATGGGGGAGAGTAAGTCCAAACAGTTGGGGGAGAAGAGAAAAGGACAGGAGAGGGGACGAGAGACAGAAGGAGAGAAGGGAAAGGGGGTTAGGGAGTAGAGAGACAAATGGGGGAGAGGAGAAATATAAAAGGGGAGAGAAGAGGGAGGATGGGGGAGAGTAAGGCCAAACAGTTGGGAGAGAAAAGGAAAGGAGAGGGGGTGAGAGACAGAAGGAGAGAAGGGAAAGGGGGTTAGGGAGTAGAGAGACAAATGGGGGAGAGGAGAAATATAGAAGGGGAGAGAAGAGAGAGGATGGGGGAGAGTAAGGCCAAACAGTTGGGAGAGAAAAGGAAAGGAGAGTGGGTGAGAGACAGAAGGAGAGAAGGGAAAGGGGGTTAGGGAGTAGAGAGACAAATGGGGGAGAGGAGAAATATAGAAGGGGAGAGAAGAGGGAGGATGGGGGAGAGTAAGTCCAAACAGTTGGGGGAGAAGAGAAAAGGACAGGAGAGGGGACGAGAGACAGAAGGAGAGAAGGGAAAGGGGGTTAGGGAGTAGAGAGACAAATGGGGGAGAGGAGAAATATAAAAGGGGAGAGAAGAGGGAGGATGGGAGAGAGTAAGGCCAAACAGTTGGGGGAGAAAAGGAAAGGAGAGGGGGTGAGAGACAGAAGGAGAGAAGGGAAAGTGGGTTAGGGAGTAGAGAGACAAATGGGGGAGAGGAGAAATATAGAAGGGGAGAGAAGAGGGAGGATGGGGGAGAGTAAGGCCAAACAGTTGGGTATAGTAATATGATGAGAGGTAAGTGGGGAGAAGCAAATACAACATAACAAGCCAACAGGGAGACAAAAGAGAATATGATTATTAGGGAGAAGGGGAGGGGAGTGGGACCTGTGCCTCACGACATTGCAGCCCAACAGAAACAAGAGAGTCAGAGGAGAGACTTTGCTGTAGGAGAGGAGATTGGAAGAGTCAGTTCTTAGAGTAACACTGCGCTACTGTATATGTATTGATACCCACATCTTTGAACTTGCAAGGAATTCATTGTATAGTTCCCATGTGACTCTTCTTCCCTCACTTAAGTTCTCCCAGTATTATTATTATTATTATTATTATTAATTGAAGTTTTCTCTGCAGGCTGCTCTGCGGAGACTGGCGACCATGTGCCCGGAGGGTCTAGAAGATTCCGATTTCAAACAACTGGTGAAGCCACGACTTGTTGATTCTTTCCTTCTCTGCTCAAACATGGAGGAGAGCTTCGTATAGGAGAAAGCCGGCGGGTTCCCATATCACTTGCACTAAGGAGAACATTCTGTAATGAATTCAATGGCGTAGGTGCCGGGGGAAGGACCGGACATCATTGCCGGGTGCCACCCAAGTGTCTCATGGAGATTGTACCAAATTAATTTGTACCACACACTTTTATATCAACTTTATATTGGTTTTTATGGGTTTCATTTTGATCTGAAAACATTTTATACTAAGAACAAAAACTTTGGGATGAGGTTGAGTGTCATGGCCAACGTTGGCTCAAGGTCTATTCTTGCCCCATTCTTTACTTTCCCTTTAATTCCCATTTTGTTCTTGATGAACTGTGCTTAGTACAAGGGACTCATGCTTAGGGAAATGCCTAAAATTCACTTGGGGTGTAGAAATCCCATTATAACTGATAAAGTTGGGGTAACGCTGTTTGGATCCTGGTCCAGTTGAGCAGACACTGGATATAAGTCAAACGGACCCTACAAATCAGCATTAGGCTAATAATCATCATTGTATTATGGTGGTGCTATTGGTACCTACCCATGTCCTCACCTCTTGGACTCCAGGCTCTCTGCACAAAACTCTCCTTCACATTTCCACCAGAGGGCAGCACGTAAGGCTTTGAGATAAGACTGGTGCTTTATTAAGAAAAGAATTCAATATAACAAGAACTTTACAATAATCCGTATATCACAGTTTGGGAAGCAGAAAGGATTTACAGTAAATAAATTGACGTTCCTAAAATAATGACTCATTTTGATTGATTTTGTGTATTATGTACACTCATTTTGGGGCAGAGGGGTAGGGGTACTGTGAGTAGACAAGTCCAGATACAAATAGTTCAGATTTGGAAGAGTGGGTGGGATTTAGAAAGCGTTTGGGTGTGGTCAGAGCAGATCATGGGAGTTGTCAATTTAGACCACAATGTTCCAACATCTAGTGGGAACCTTCACAGAAGAGTAGGGACAGGTATAGCAGCAAAGGGAGGGGCAGTTTCATATTAATGCCCTTACGTTGGGAAGGAGATACCACACAGGGGTCCCCATACTTTTCGTCATGTAGGGTAAACACACTGTATTCAACTTTAATCCAGATGGCAAGTTAAAATATCTGATTTATTGGGAAACAAGACATATGGGTACCATCTTCAAATTCTACACAGTGAGGGGATACATGATAGAAGAAACACCTTAGGACCCCCTTAAAATTACAAGCAATGTTATAAACAGGAGGGTTGATATCTACAGGAAACCATTTCATTATAATGTGGGTCACTAGCAGGTCTGTTGAGTCCAATGCCAACTCAATGGAAGGTTCATCTGTGGCTGGTGGAGAGATATGTTCCATCATGTTCTCATCAGCTTCAAAGGTTGCTTTGCCTCCAATGTTAAATGCTGGATTTTTTGAGGTTGAGGATTAGACACCACACGACTCTACTTCTCTCGGCTGAAATGTTCCTCAAAGGAACCAGTTGACGTGTTGATCCTTATCAGGGATTGCCTTAAGGCCTTCATGTCTCTGTTGATATCAGAGCACTCGATCATGGCAGATCTCTGGAACACTTTGATAATCTCGATATTCCTTTTCTCTTCTCCGCGGTTCACCACCCGTGCCCACCGAAGAGCCGATGTGTCCTCCACTTTCTTTGTTGAGATCTTCTTCACCTTTGGTGGATTCATCGCTGTCTCCTTTGAATTCTGCTGGGAATGTCTAGCAGCTGTCGTGCCTGGGTCCCTCTGTAGCTATGAAGGATGGGGGAGGGGATATTATTTCTCGTTCCTGAAGTATCTTCTCAATGACCATAGAAGTTAATCATTTTCCGCTTCCTTCAGAGTCCGATGATCGCATTGTCCCTCCCCCAGCAACTGCTTCATTGAGAACCAGAACATTCATTTCATTCCTTACGCCCCATCTTAGAAAGATTCTTGACCTCATTTCCAAATTCTAGAAATGAGATGAAATGTTGTTTTGTTGTTAAATCTCCAAAATTTTCTATTAATAGTCATTTCAGATTGACGTCTCCTCATCAACCTCATCCAACTTATTAACTGCTCTAAGAGAAATCCCATGGAAATAGGAGGCAATTAGATTTGATTAACAGAAATGGTTCACCTGCCGGATGTTGTCGCCGCTGAAGTTGTGGGGGTTCAGCGCAGAACAGATTTATCAGCTTCAACGTCTTTATGGGTTGCTTTGTGGTCTCCTTGGGAATTTTTGGGGAGACAAGGGGAAATGCAACAAAAAGAGGATGAGGAGGGTCATGGTAAAGAAAATATCGAGGGGGCAGCAGATGTCTGGTGATGTCTCCAAAGCATTTGGGATATGTGCAATGATGTCACCAGGGTGCCCACAGCTTATTAATACCATCGCTCCTGCCCATAAGCTCCACCTGCCTTCCATTGTCAGCCCGAACCGTCACCACTCGCAGGTAAACCACTAGTGAAGCTTGGGCTGAAATCTGTAGAATCAGTGGGTTGGGCAGTTCAGCCATGTTTTTGGGTGGGTTGTGGGTGGCTGTCCGTGCAGATGTAGTTAAACTACAACACCACAACTTAATTTCGGGTTCTACTTTCCGTGTTTTTGAGGGTCAGAACATTATTAGATTCTAATCTCCTGCCTGCGACTGCTGTGCCTGACAAGTAATCTGCTCTAGTGCCCCCAATGCACCCACTCCTAGACCCCCAGTCTCAGTGCCCCCCCATATACAAATGCTGCTAAAGGCACATGTCATGGGGAACCACAGGGTGGAGGCGTGTCTGTGCATGAACTACAACTCCCATCATCCCCTGTAGGCATCTCTTCTGGCAGCCAAATAAGTCAGACTGGGGGTGATGAATATGTGGTGCCAGAAACACCCCTTGAAGACTGTGCTGCAGGGAAAAGTCCAGCTGGAAAGGGAGAAGCTGCTATTTTGTCCCAAACTGTCAGATCTGGGGCTGCTGCTGCTGCTGAGGTTTCACAGGCCGGGGAATCCACTGCTCAGGATCCTGCAGGTAACGAGACACCTGAACCCAACTCTCAACTTAACCCTTCACCTGCCCAACTGACTGCGGCCACTAGAGGGAATCAGGGAAGTTCAGCTGTTGCTGCTGGGAATGTGATGCCTGATACAGACAACGAGGCTGAGGATTCAGAGGGGGAGCAGAAATCTGTAGGCAAAACTGCGTTAAACTGGTGTGGGAAGGGAAGATAGGGGAGGCTCCTAGTAGAACCTATATATTAAGACACTGCTGGTAAGGTCTGTCAAGTTTAAGGCCCGTGAAATGGAGGCCTGCATTGTCCAGTCCCCTACAGAATGGGATGTCAGCTTTAAAATACCACCGGGACTGGATGCATTTTGGCGCCTTTTTGACACCCTTAAAAATCAGCCAGAATGGAAAAATGTTGATGCCATTCCAGTCTCCAGACCTGAGACAAAAACTGCCAGTTAATGATGTGGGGTTGTGGCTGCAGCGCCAGTGCACTGTCCTCTCCCCACTGGCCCGTATATATGAAGATGATGTGTGGACAGGGGGGTGGAAAACAGAGGTAAAACTTAAGATAGTTGATAACATCCCCCAACATCTGCCCACAACCTTTTTCATTGGCAAAGAGAAGTGCGTTTGTTTCTATTTTGGCCAATCGAGAAAGTGCTTCAAATGTGGTTCCCTGAATCATCTCGCTAGCTCCTGTCTGGTGGAGAGGTGTAGTTACTGTGGGAAGATAGGCCACACAAAAAAGGTGTGTAAAATCATTATGTGCAACCTCTGTGGTAATATAGGTCATGCCCACCACCTGTGCCCTAAAGCCTGGCACAATAACAACACCCAGAGGGAAGATGTGTTGGAGCAGGAGGAAGATCAGCTACTGATTGATGCAGTTCAGGAGATAGAGCAGCAGGACAGGGTGGAGATAAACCACAGACAGGAGGCCCAGCAGAGAGACCCCGGGAAAGATCAGAGCAGTAAGGGCAAGAAGGAACAAAGGAAGGGAGCTCTAATGATCAGGGACATGATGTTCAGAGACCACAGGCAGGCCCATCATTGGCTAAAACAGGCCCGTCAAAGGCTGTAATCCCCCCAAAAGCCCCTGATCCCAAACAGCAATCAGCTACATCAAGGGCAGTAACACCCCAGCAATCTCAGGAATCCAGCCTGAGCCCTGCACCCACCTTGCAGGAACATTCACCCAAAAAAAAAGGGTAAATCAGACAGTGAGCAGAGAGACACCCATAGCATGGCAGTTTGTTAAGACCTCAGGTAAAGGAAAGAAGTCCCCTGGAATCATGGCTTTCAGCCCACAAACATCCAATTGATATGCCCAGCTGCAGGTGAAGGCGATGATTTGAATCTTGATGATTCTTGGGGTCTAAAATGGAGACAGAGTTTCAGAGAACAGATAAAGAACTTTCTCTAGAACAGTCAGTGCAGCATTCATCTCCCATTAGTCAGTCAACACCTATGGGTGGTGGGACCATATCAGATGATGTGGTGTGTAGTGAAGCCTTGTCAGAAGTGGTTGGACCCACTATGGCCTCTTTAGAAGAGGTTCAACATGTCCTGGCATCGCCGGATATGGTTATCTCTCAGCCTGAGATGGATCCAACCACAGAGGATGAGATGGTCCCTCTTGGGAATGAGGACCCTATACCAGCAGGGGTCCAGATCAAGAGGTTTGGAGAGGGGGTATGTGAAGATGAAAGAGAAGGAAAAAAATCCAAATGAAAAAACCAATATGGCTACGGTACCAGTTAGGATTTACACCTCTAATGTCTGTAGCATCCCCTCGCCCAGGGCTAGATTTCTGGCCTTTTCTAGTCAGATGGAGACATTTGTTTCCTTCAGGAGACTCGATTGACCACCAGGGCTGACATTCGGAAGGCGACTTCTGAATGGTGTCATGGGCCTTCTGTCTGGTCAATAGCGGCTGAGCCATGCGGTGGTGTTGGGGTGCTGTTCAGAGCTGCATTAAATGTCATTCACCGTCTTATTGAGATCCAGGTAGGCAGGTGTCTGCTCCTTGATGTCACAGCTGTGGGTAGGAGGATGCGCCTCATTAATATCTATGGGCCACACAATGCACAGGAAAGGAATACACTGCTGTCTGACATGAGGCAGTACCTCCACACCTCTCTCCCAGTGGTTTTGCTGGCGATTTTAACCAGGTTTTAAGGCCACAAGATAGGACAAGTTGTAGAGTCAACAGAGCAGAAGGATATTTCCTTAATAATATTATCCAGCAGGCAGGCCTGGTTGATGTTGCTACCAAGGGTGGCCGGAGCGGGCGGCATACTTACCACAGTGCAGGGCGATCTAGTTGTCTAGACATGGCGTTTGTTAGGGGAGGGGAGACCTTCACCGATGTACGTGAGCAGGCTGTTGAATACTCTGACCACTTTACTGTCTCTTTCTTATGGGGGGCTTCTTCTATCCCAGCCAGAGGTAGAGGCCTTTGGAGGCTTAATGTAGATTCCCTGGCAGGGCAGTCAGCTCAGCGTTCCTTTAGGATGCGTCTTCAGAGCGAGATTGATAGGGTTGACTTTTATGACTCTGTGTCATTGTGGTGGGAGGATGCCAAGGAGACGTTCCGAAATCTCTTCAGAAAGCTATCTGTACATAGGGAGGGAGAGAAATACAAAAGATACCTGTCCCTACGAAAGAAGTTGGAGGCCTGTATTTCGGAGGGGGTGGATGGGCCAAAGTTGAACCAGCTGAAGGCCGAGATCAGGCGGCATCAGTACAGCCGGTACAGGTTTTTGGTTCTGGAGAGGGATTACGGGAGTTTTCACTTTTCAGAATTACAGAGAATCTGTGGCCAGGAAGTTAGTAACAGGCCCAGGGTAAGTTGCAGACTACCTATCCTGGGTGAGGTCTTGGATTGGCTGACTAACTACTTCGAACCCCGGGGTCTAATTTGGACTTTTCCCCTTTGGAAGCAGAAATAACAGAGGCCGAGGTAAGAGCAGCTATTGACAGCCTTCATAAAAAGAAGACTTTCAAAGAGGAGTTGGCCCTTGTCCTCGTGGAGGTCTTTAGAGACAGCCTGGCGGAGGGCATCTTGCCCCCCTCCATGAGGGTTTCTTCTTTGATCCTGCTTTCAAAAGGTAAGGACCCAGAGCGTATTGACAACTGGAGGCCTATTGCCCTTCTCAATAACAATAGGAAGATTCTCGCAAAGGAATTTTTTGACAGACTTATTCAGTGCTCAGGCACGTTATTGTCAGGCTTTCAATTCGGCACGGTGAAAGGGCGGAGCATCTTTGGGGCTCTTCTTACTATCAGGGAGACCTTAGAAGTATGCAAAGCTCAGAGCAAGGGCTTCAAATGTTTCTTTGTTACTCATGTATTTCTGGAAGAGGGTTGTGGAGTTTGGATATTGTTTCTGTGTTGGGTGGTATAAAGGCCATATGGACACAAACAAGACTTTGCAAGTTTGGCCT
The DNA here is from genome assembly GCA_038501925.1 of Xenopus petersii. Classification (NCBI taxonomy): domain Eukaryota; kingdom Metazoa; phylum Chordata; class Amphibia; order Anura; family Pipidae; genus Xenopus; species Xenopus petersii. The sequence goes on along the minus strand of CM076678.1, from coordinate 1,648,690 downwards.
TGTGAATTGGTGGTTTGGTGGGTTTGGACTGTTGCCTATGGAAAGAGTGATAGACTCTGCGGGCAGGTGTATGATGTTTTGTTTGCATTAATGTAAGTGTATTTTTTATAAAAAAAAATCTCTATATATTAAGTACCTATCTAGTGCTACCAATCCCTATTTCTGTAGGGAAAGGAGAGAGAGCAGACAGTAACCCTTCCAACACTTTCCTCTTGTCTCTATATATTAGGTACCTATCTAGTGCTACCAATCCCTATTTCTGTAGGGAAATGAGAGAGAGCAGACAGTAACCCTTCCAACACTTTCCTCTTGTCTCTATATATTAGGTACCTATCTAGTGTTACCAATCCCTATTTCTGTAGGGAAATGAGAGAGAGCAGACAGTAACCCTTCCAACACTTTCCTCTTGTCTCTATATATTAGGTACCTATCTAGTGTCACCAATCCCTATTTCTGTAGGGAAATGAGAGCAGACAGTAACCCTTCCAACACTTTCCTCTTGTCTCTATATATTAGGTACCTATCTAGTGTTACCAATCCCTATTTCTGTAGGGAAATGAGAGAGAGCAGACAGTAACCCTTCCAACACTTTCCCCTTGTCTCTATATATTAGGTACCTATCTAGTGTTACCAATCCCTATTTCTGTAGGGAAATGAGAGAGAGCAGACAGTAACCCTTCCAACACTTTCCTCTTGTCTCTATATATTAGGTACCTATCTAGTGTTACCAATCCCTATTTCTGTAGGGAAATGAGAGAGAGCAGACAGTAACCCTTCCAACACTTTCCTCTTGTCTCTATATATTAGGTACCTATCTAGTGTTACCAATCCCTATTTCTGTAGGGAAATGAGAGAGAGCAGACAGTAACCCTTCCAACACTTTCCTCTTGTCTCTATATATTAGGTACCTATCTAGTGTTACCAATCCCTATTTCTGTAGGGAGCAGAGCAGACACTGATTTGATACAATGGCAAATGGAACAGAGAGGTAGGTGTTCCACATATAATTGCTGTTATTACTACATTCAATGCTGATGCAGAACACCTTGCAGAGCGTTACTCACGTTGCAGAGGAAGCAGAATTCTGGAATTGGCTGAATCGATTGAAAGCTTTTATATTAAAATGTTCCAAAAAGCACCAAACTGTTCAGAAATGGAAGTACAGAAGGGGGCGACTGGAATGCTGCTAATTGCTTCTCTTGCCCCCTCTGTTCCAAAATAAATCCCCTTCGCTTATTCTGTTTCTGGACATTTCTGTGCCGGACCAGCAGATGTCGCTCTAGCCTTTATAATAAACTCTGTATTGTTGAGTTCTCCTAGAAGTGCGCTCTGTTTGGTGTCAGGTTAATATATATCAATATCTAATTAAATACTACGATTTTCTCTGCAAAACCATAAACTGATTAGAATCAAATGCCCCAGCTTTGTGTTTTGAGAGGGTGAAGCGGAACTTATGAAATAGGAGCCAATGTGTCCAATGAATGATGTGCAGCTGCCCAAATTAAATATCTTACCCCAGGTGTAGGATGGGTTGTATCAGCCCAATCCATGGGATTCACACACCCTTTGTACTGACCCAATTTGCCCCAAGCTCCCATCAGACTCTTATAATCCCACCCACTGCTTGAGTCACAGACTTCTAGCCCCTAACCCTGTAAGCTTTTATCATTATTGTGGTGTTTATACAAAGGGCCTGTAGGTTTCACTGTGCACAAGTGTTATACTGTGTATAAAGTACTCTAGACTGGTTTAAAGTATTAGAGTTGAAGTGTAATGGCTGCATGAACCTGCTAATAAAGCACTTTTATACTCTACTCATCCTCGGCTACCAAAACATAACAATTATCTTCTAGCTCCATCCACTACTTGAGTCACAAACTCCCAGCCTTTCCCCCTGTAAGCTTCCATCAGAGTCTGCTAATTAAACCCACTACTTGAGTCACAAACTCATACCTCCTACACTTGTAAGCTTCCTTTAGAGTCTTCTAGTCCCACCCACTGCTTGAGTTACAGACTCATACCCCCTACCCTTGTAAGCTTCCTTTAGAGTCTTCTAGTCCCACCCACTGCCTGAGTCACAGACTCATACCTCCTACACTTGTAAGCTTCCTTTAGAGTCTTCTTGACCCACCCACTGCTTGAGTCACAGACTCATACCCCCCTACCCTTTTAAGCTTCCTTTAGAGTTTTCTAGTCCACCCACTGCTTGAGTTACAGTCTGCAAGCCCCTCCCCCTCTAAGCTTCCTTTAGAATCTTCTAGACCCACCCACTACTTGAGTCACAGACTCCCAGACCCTACCCCTGTAAGCTTCCATCAGAGTATTTAAGTCCCACCTACTACTTGAGTCACAGACTCCAAGACCCTACCCCTATAAGCTTCCAACAGTCTTCTAGTCCTGCCCATTACTTGAATCACAGACTCCAAGCCCTTTCCCCTGTAAGCTGCCTTTAGATTGTTCTAGTCCCAACCACTGCTTTAGTCACAGACTCCCAGCACCTCCCCCTGTAAGCTTTCATCAGAGTGTTGTAGTCCCACCCACTACTTGAGCCACAGACTCCCAGCTCCTCCCCCTGTAAGCTGCTATCAGAACAAAGTGAGACAACATTGAAGGGCAAGTAGACCTGATGACATGCCACTTGTAAAGAAATGGACCCATGAGACAAGGCCACTGGCAGGGCACTCATATATATGTATATATATCTGCACTCAATCACTCACATTGCACTAATTACTCACAGTCATTACACATTCCATATTCATCTCTTTGATGAGGAATAATAACGAGTGAAACAATCATTATGATAATAGGGACGAGCGCTAAGTAGGTCACTGCATTGTGTGAGAGTCCCGGCACCACGGCGTACAAGTTGCGTTCATTAAACTTTAACAGTTCTACTTGCCCGGCCGGGAGGGAAGCGATCGCACAAATGAAGCTCAGAATGTACATTCACTGGGGAGGTTCCGCCTCGAAACAGACCAGCAATTGAACATGCTAATTGCCCTGACTCTGGTGCACTCGGGGAATTGCCGCGTTTCATGCAGAGATAATAACATTAATTTTTAAACAAAGAGGCCCTACAAATAATATCTACTCTCTGGGGCCCACCCACATCAAAGCCCCCGGACAAGGATCTGGGATTTTGGGGGGACTGGGGCAGAAAGTGGGATATCAGGGTGGGGGGGCTGCTCCTGTCTGTTCTGGAATTAAATACAGGAGCCTGTCATTTTATTCATTATTGTGATGCTTTGTTTGATTGGACGGAACCAGTGGGTCAGTCAGATTACAGGTCCATAGGCCCTGGCATTCCAAATACAGAGAAGCCCAAACAGCCCCCCACCAGCCCACTAAATAGTGACTTTCTATGGCATCTTACAGCAGCCCCTCTGGAATTTTCCAGAACCCACAGACTGGGCCTGAGTCAGAATCCCTATCATGATGGGCCTCTAATTAGGGTACTGGCTCCATACTTCCCTGCCAGAAACAGGGTCCAGAATTTGTGACCTTTCAACAATAAATTGCTGAGTTTCAGCCCAATAATAACTGACAGTTTGTGATGGTTTGTTTTTGCTACAATCGAGGCTTAATGTAACTAACAGAGGATGATGGGAACTGTAGTTGTGTAACAGGTGGAGTGGCTCTGTTTCCAAGGGCCTAAACCCATTCGGAACCCGGGGGATTCAACACTTGGAAACAGGTTTCAACAAAATAAAATGATTTTGGATTAGATGAAAAGGAAGAAATCAGGTGGAATTTTCTCGCACTGTCTCCATGTTGGAATGTGGGTGGAGCAGGTCTCATGAATTAAGGAGAGATACTACACCCAAGATTTAGGCCAGGATTCGGATTTATTTGGTAATGAAATCCTCTGCCCGTTCTGCCCCCCAATCTTTGTACCCTAACCCCAGCCTGGCTACATGGGCCCAAATGCCATCAAGCTTCTCGGCACATGGGTGCTCTCAGGGCACTTGTGTTCTATCGGTCAGTTTGTAGGGCTCCGCACTGTCTACTGCAGAATCTCCAGATCAATTATTAATGAATAAATAGATGATTTTGCACCCCTCTCCACCCCCCAAAAAAAGTTTAAAAAATTAAAAATATAAAGAAAGCTGAAAAAAACCAATATTACGGGTTGGACACAGTAACTACTTGCTAATAAAGATGTTCCAGGGAAGGGCTCAGGAAATAAATAAATAAATAAAGCAAATTGAAATAAAAATCTCCTGTACAACGTCTTCATCTGATGAGCGTGTGCACTCCCCGACGGCACCACTAGGTGGCAGCGCAACACAATTCTGAATCGGGGGGGGGGGAGCATTTCGGCACATTTTTATGCCAACTTTGCATGCAGCTTTCTGGGAATTGGTTTAATTTCTCTCTCCAGCGCTCATGAGTTTGTACTTACATTGTTGCTCGAATTCCCTGCTTTGATTTGGGCCCATTTCTTAAATGCCGTCTCTCATATAGGGGGGTTCACACCAGCCCCCTATTTCATCCTTGTACTAATACTCCTGAAACCTGAACCACAGTCTCGTGAATGTATGTGTTCATGTATAAAATAATTTGAAACAAAAACATTCAAGCTGATAGACCCTATATTTTTTCAATGTATTAGTTTGGCCAATGGCGGGCGTAACCTGGTGTATTACTTTAGCGTAAGCCTGGATACAGTTGCTTTGTATTATTTTCTTTCCATACACAACACAAACAATGTTTGATTATTAATACACTCCTCTCTTACACTTTAGAAGTATCTACCGGCAACATCACATGACATGTTCTAGCTGTAACATTTTCTGCAATGTATATTTTTAATTAACAATTATTTTTTTTACATTTTTTAAGGGCTGTCAAAGTGATTATTGATTGTCTGGGGGTCCCAGCAGCGACGTCCCCATTCATAGGACACAACACCTCTTTCTAATCAGCTCACAATCCTGCAATGATGTTTGGAAAGAGAAAGAAGTGAATATTTGGTGAATAAATCCCATTTCACCATCCCTCTGTATTTTTTCTTTTTTTTTAATTTTTTTTTATTTTATTATCAAATATAATATACTTTTATTTATTTAAATATTTATTATTCATTTTTATTTTATTTCTATCTATTTATTTTTTACATTTTAATTCATTGTCTTGATTTATAGTTTTTAGTTTAAAATCTGTATTTATTTTGTTTTTTTCATTATCTTGATTTATTGTTTTTATTTTACTATTTTTATTTTTTAACTTCACTTTTCATTTTGTTTTTATGAATTAGACTTTTTCTTTTTTTTAATAAAACAGAGAAATTTGGCATAATATTGCCAGGCCTCTGGTCACAATGGGAAAAAAAAAAATCATTATTTCCTATGGAGGGACATTTGAGCATCTCAGAATTTATATTTTATAAAGGGTAAAATCATCAGAATTATAGAAAATGAACATTTTCAATATTTCGGAATCTGACAGCTCCCAGTATTATTATAGGTAATGATTCCCATGAGTCCTTGCACCAGTCCAGCTTACACTCACTGTGATACACAAACACACACTTTACGCTTCTTGCTGCCAAACTGAAATGTGATTTTCGAGAAGGTTTTCTTAATCCGCCTCGTCCTGTTAGTTGATGTTTTGTCCAATTTCTCTCCACATCTAAAGACAATTTTAAAAGGTCCAGCGAGGAGGGAAAACACCGTTTTATACTTCAAAACTGTTTTGATTTTTTTGTTTTTAAATTTGTTTTGGCTACAGACGTTTCTCTAGTAATTTGTACCGGATTTGGTAGCCGCTTTCTCCCCCCAAAGGCATAAAGATTTCTCCTGTGATCAGGAATGTTCCCCGCAAATTCCACAGAGGTGTAAATTCCCCAAACTGAGGCCTTTGGTACAAATACAGTTACTTTCTCTCTCTCCCTCTGTAAATGTATCAGCGGCTTCTGAATTTATTATTTACACCATTTCCCTTTATTTCTGTAACTTGCACCTCATTCTGCATCTGGTCCCTCTATACTCCTGCACCCCCAAACCTTGTATATAATGATCTGTATCTCACACATATATTGATATTGTACATCAGTCAGGAACCCCACTGTCCCTCTATACTCCTGCACCCCCAAACCTTGGGATAATGATCTGTATCTCACACATATATTGTACATCAGTCAGGAACCCCACTGTCCCTCTATACTCCTGCACCCCCAAACCTTGGGATAATGATCTGTATCTCACACATATATTGATATTGTACATCAGTCAGGAACCCCACTGTCCCTCTATACTCCTGCACCCCCAAACCTTGGGATAATGATCTGTATCTCACACATATATTGATATTGTACATCAGTCAGGAACCCCACTGTCCCTCTATACTCCTGCACCCCCAAACCTTGGGATAATGATCTGTATCTCACACATATATTGATATTGTACATCAGTCAGGAACCCCACTGTCCCTCTATACTCCTGCACCCCCAAACCTTGGGATAATGATCTGTATCTCACACATATATTGATATTGTACATCAGTCAGGAACCCCACTGGCCCATCTATACTCCTGCACCCCCAAACCTTGGGATAATGATCTGTATCTCACACATATATTGATATTGTACATCAGTCAGGAACCCCACTGTCCCTCTATACTCCTGCACCCCCAAACCTTGGGATAATGATCTGTATCTCACACATATATTGATATTGTACATCAGTCAGGAACCCCACTGTCCCTCTATACTCCTGCACCCCCAAACCTTGGGATAATGATCTGTATCTCACACATATATTGATATTGTACATCAGTCAGGAACCCCACTGTCCCTCTATACTCCTGCACCCCCAAACTTTGATGAGTTGTACAGCACAATGTAGGTTACCTATACCCTTTAGAATGGCAGCCCTTGTAATAATAACACTCTTCCTATGCTCGTTGCTTCGCTTCAGTTCCATTAAAGAGATCATGAAGTTTCTGATAAGGGGAATATAGTCTTTATGTATCATGTTAGTACATCTGCACTATATCCTTCCAGTAATGAGACCCCCCCCAATTATAACTTTTTGTCAGTTTTGCCCCAGCTTTTCCCAAACAAGCAGAGAGTAAGGCCACATGGGTCCAAGCTGAGGCCTTGGCAGGTAATGTTTAGGAAGAATAACAAAGGGCTTGTTTACGTGTTGCCGGCACGGCAGCCTCCATCTTGATCTCCTGGGATTCCTGCCAAGTGTTTGGAGGACTTTTTCCACAAGCTGTGCAGTTTTATAAATATAAAAGAAGTCTTATTAAGCCTTTTACTAGCCGACTGCGCAATTAGGATTACAGGTAATTAGATTGCTTTATTCTGACTCGAGGGCTCCGAGACGCAGAAAGGGAGCGGTTTAGCCACCAGGCACCTGCGCACATCACAAAAGATCTCCCTTTGCTAATTCTGTTGTTTATCAGCTCATTAGAATACAGAGGTGAGGGCCACTTACCTCCTAATCATATGGTGAACGCAAAATATAGAGAATTTGGGCTGTTTTACAAACTGAAAAACAAACCCCAATCAAAATAGTTGTGTAACTCTCTCATCCCTCTCTTCTGCGCCACTGCCCCCCACATAATTACAGCCCCAGAGATTTCCCCCTGCACGGCGCCCCTTAATGAATAAAAAGTTACCTGTGTACAATGTGACCGTATTGGGGGACTTAAATACGTTTTAATCTGAATTTGAGATGGTACATCCCCCCAATGGTTCTAACCATGAAGCGCCAATGTAAAAACAGGTCCTGAAATGTGTGATCCCCTGAATACATTTGCTACTGAGATTAGGGTGGTGTGGCCCCATCAAAGAACAAAACTCCTTGTAGGGTTTGGCCCTGGTTCCTGCACTTCTCTGATTCTGTTCTCTCATTCCATCTCCTTTCACTTTCTTCCTTTTATTCTCTCCAGATACTCTACCTTTCTCCCCTTACCTTTTTCTCCCCTTCCTTCTCTTATCCGGTGGAATTTTAACATAAGGACTATCTGTGGTCATTCATTCTTAGGGGGCCCAGGACAAAAAAAAAGGGGCTGAAACTGATTGGATGGATGGGGCCAGGGTGAGGCTGAATGGGACAGTTTTGCAGTACAGTCTAAGGCCAAAGGAATAACTAATTCACCCCTACTCTGTCCCAATTTATCTTTTATCCTTTCCAGTTTGGTCCGTCATTAGGTTCTTCTTCATGCCCATTGTTGTAATCTGTCACATTCTTTCTTTTCCTCTTCTCTTCCCTTTTCTCCTTTTATTCTCATTCTGTCTTTCTCTCCTCCTTTCCAGTTTGGTCCGTCATTAGGTTCTTCCTCATGCCCATTATTTTCTTCTATTACATTCTTAATTTTCCTCTTCTCTTCCCTTTTCTCCTTTTATTCTAATCCTGTCTTTCTTTCCTCCTTTCCAGTCTGGTCCTTCACTAGGTTATTCTTCATGCCCATTGTTTTAATCTATCACATTCTTTCTTTTCCTCTTCCCTTTTTCCTTTTCTTTATTTTTTCCCATTCTGTCTCTCTTCCATTCCAGTTTGGTCCATCATTAGGTTCTTCTTTGTGCCCTTTGTTTTCTTCTACCACATTCTTTATTTTCCTCTTCTCTTCCCTTTTCTCATTCTGTCTTTCTCTCCTCCTTTCCAATATGGTTTTATTCTCCATCATTCCCACCCATTGTGGGCTTCTCTCCTTAATTTACTCCTTCTCTTTTTTACTTTCTGACTTTTCTCCTCAAGAATGTAGATTTCTGGGTTCCTTGTTTGTCTACTACTCAGTTCTTCCTTTTTCATGTTCCTTATAGAGAGTATGTGATTGGGAACCAATGTTGTACTTGTGTGTTTCCCTTCTCTGTACTCAGTGTATCCTTCTGTATAGTTGTATAGTTACACCACCTTGATATACATTGACTTTAAGGCTCATGGCACATGGGGCAGATTTATGGAATGGGAGAGCTGGGGCTGAGATATTATATGATCTCCACTCACTTGGAATATTGCTCTTTAGGAGAAGTATCCAAACAAAAACAACACAATAAGTAATGCCAATGAACTGGTGCATTTATTGCAAAAGGCAAAAAAGAAATTAGAGGTTTCCCCAAATCCACACTTTTTGGCTTAAACCTACCAAATAAAAATATAGTGACTGCACCCTCTTTTGTGTCCCAAATTTGCCTACTCCTGGAACATGTGGTGCCTTCAAACAGTAACAATTACATGGAGGTCTGCCGTAGTTGCTAACTTATGGGGAAGGTCTAGGTAACGAACAGTCTCCCTTTTCACTTTAGGAATTCCAAGCCATTTAGTGACACCCTAAATAATTACCTGACTAAGGGGCCTACCCCTGAAACGCTGTATGTGACCAACTAATCTTTGGAGGTCCCTCACATTGCAGAGTCCTGTCTGCCAGTCAATTCACCCCCTAAAATACACAATCAATGTACCATTTCCAAATTTAAAGGCGGCCTTCCTTCTGTCTCATCCATGGTTATGACATGGAAAGACCCCCCAAAATTCATAAATAGATGTGCATTGTTAGGGACCCCTGTGATCCCCATAGCTGTGCCCTATTTGCAGATGAAACTCAAATCTCTGCCCAAAAGTAAATCATTTTCTGGAATAAGCTTAATTCCTAGAACACAGCAACAAAGCCCAACGCCTGATTTGCATATTTAGATTTAAGCTAAATGGACAAACGTGCCCAAATTTTTTTATTAATTGATATTAAAAAGAGAAACACTGAAATCTGAGATTGTAAAAACCTCATATAAACTGCTGACACTTTGTGCGTTGAGATCTTGCTGAAGTATTTATTTATATGAGAATTTACAACATGTAATTGCCCCCCTATATAAAGAAGTACCCCCGAAAATCTTTTTTTTTTTTTTGCCATTTTTTTTCTGGAGATTGAATTGATCCCGGAATGTTCCTGACACAAACCCTGCTCTCTAGTATCAACGGAAAAACTGTGTTTCTTATGGTAATGAAATCATTCTTATGTGATTCCCCCCGCAGCAACGCGATGCATCTGGAGACTGTGCGCAAGTGTAAAATGCTGCAAATGTCAATTTCAAATGTGTGATTCAGATTAGGAATTGATTGCTATAGACAGGTTCACACTAAACAGCCTGGGAGTGTTTTGAAGAGACGGGGGGGGGAGGCAAATCAAAGGGTAAGTGGTGGTCAGACCAGTCAATTACAACGGCGTCCTTTCTGTACGGTTTTTCTTTTCCACCTGCCACAAACAATGTTCCTGCTGTCTGGCTCAGTGTATTGAAGTCGCTGGCCGTTTGCACGGCGCGTCTGTAGAGCGAGGAGGTAATTAAATATCAGGTGCATAGGAGGCTCTATAATTTGACATGTTTGCTGCAGGCAATGATCTCAGGCTGCTCAGTGTGGGAGTGTTACCATGTAGCACCGAGTGAGAACATTGTATCAGCATCGGGGGGTGACACTTATTTGATCATGACAAGCATGGCCCAGGGTAACGATGTTGTCTAATTAGTCTCCATTAAATCTCACCTACTAATCACAAATTACTCTTGCATAAAAATAGGAGTTAGTGCACATGAATGAACAATGCAGGTCCCATTGTGAGCCGAGTCTCTACAATCATAAAGGAAGACGTTTCCTTGTCTATTGAGGGTTTCTCTTCCCATACTTGTCTTGCTCTACAAGAGCGCCCCTAGAGATTCACCAAAATTTTGCCGCTTCAAATCGCGTTGGTGTCTGCCATTTTAAACTTTTAAAAATCTGGTCATTTTCACAAAATTCAGTTCTAAAAGTATTTACTTTGCTCGAGGGATTTTTCTTTGTTAGGTGTAGCTGGAGTTCTCCCAAAGATCTGCACCAGGCTAAGAATTTCTAAGCTTCATCTTGATTAGAGTAATGGTGGCCAAACACCGGCCTATGAAATCTGTTGATTCGCCCCCTCCAGATAATGTTGGCATTCATGGGTCCATCACCTTACAGATATCTGTCTATCCAGCACGTTACAAAGTCTTCTTGAGAGTAGACCACATTTGTGTGTTGATGGTCATCTTCTGATGGGTCTCCCTAGGCCCCACTATAATTGGATAAAGATCTGCTTGATCCATGGAATCCCCTAATTGCAATTGTATTTTGACTCCATTGGGTGCAGTTTAGGTTAAAATATTCCCATTGGGTATGGAGGCACTTTTGGAGATCAGGTTTTCAATGTCCTTAGCTTGTGATTGGGAACCTTTCTGGAATTACTGCCATGTTCAAGGTGGTGGTAGGTAGAGGGTTTCCCACCATCAACAGGCATACTTGCCCTTGATTCAATTCAAGGAGCGGCATAAACACGCTGGTGCCAAGTGCAATTTTACGTAAGGGTAAGGAGTGTGTTTGGGTACCTTAAATGAATGGTGTCGGTGGGCCCCATTTCTATCGATTTTAGTGCCACCTTCTGGCTGTGGGATGTGATGGGTGACATCATGAGCAGGGTCGGCGACTTCAGAGGCAGGCCCAGTGACATCGGGTGGGGGTTATGATGTGATGATTAGCGATTGATCAGTCCAAGTCCTGACCTGGGCAGCTCTCCTGAAAACTGGACTGTCCATGTCAAAACCAGGCTGGTGGTAACCCTAGCCACCATGCTTGCGGGTGGGGTCAAAAATGAGCTCTACAATGCTAAACATTTGCATATCAGTCCAACAGTCCCACAAGTTGATCACATTGCGGAGGTGATTTAACAGGGGTGGGTAGGGTCGGACTGGAGCATTGGGGGCCAACTGGGGCTACGACACCTAGGGCCAGGGCTGATCCTATCAAATGTGGGGGCCAATTGGGACCATGTTGGCGGGGCCCCTAGACAAAGTGTTGCTGGCTACTGACACACCAAGTATTTAGGAAAATAAGGGCATAAAGGCACAAAATAGAAAGGAATGGGGCAGACAAGGTAAGAGAGGGATGAAATAGGGGCACATAATAGGGGCACACAGGGTAAGAGAGAGAGGGAGGAAATAGGAGAGTGGACTGGGCCAATTAGTTTGGGGCAGGCTGGGCCGATTCAGCTTGGGAGCAGGCTTGGTTGGATTGGGGGCAGGCAGGGCCTATCAAGGTTGGAGGAAAGCTGGGCCTATGAGAGTTGGGGGCAGGCTAGACCTATGGAGTTGGGGGATAGGCTGGCTTATCAGAGTTAGGGGTGGGCTGGACCTATGGATTTGGGGATGGGCTGGACTCTCAAAGTTGGGGGCAGGCCAGGCAGCATCATGTGCTGAGGGAAATATTATCTGTGCTGCTGTGTGGTGCGGGGCCCCCAAAGGTGCAGGGCCCTATTGGGCCCAATTGGTGCAATAGGCCTAAGGCCGGCCCTGCCTAGGGCCCTCCTAGGCTTCACCCCTCATCCACACAGTCTCACCCCAGGGTCGGACTGGGCCGTTGGGACACCGGGAAAAAACCTGGGCCCACCAGGTTTTTTCCCGGTGTCCCGCCGGCCCAGTCCGACCCTGGGGTTGGGACTGTGTGGATGAGGGGTGAAGCCTAGTGGGTAAAGGTGGAACTGGCTGTCATGGGAGTGTGAATTGGGATAGATTGAGAGTAAAATGGGGTGGGTCGGAGTTGTGAGTGGGCCAGGGCTGAAAGGACAGGGAATGGCTCAATCTTAGCTGCTTCCATATGAACTTTGTATCATTTGGACTCAAAATCATATAACATTTGGCAAAATGATCACAATAGCCTGAATTCGTTTTGGCAGTGCATTAAGTTACATTTTCACCCCGACGCGTTCCACAGCATTAAGCAGAAGACTCCGGAACAAAGCGAGCACTTAACCCTTCTACTCTGCGGAATACACGTTCCCTACTAATGGCAGCTATTTCTTCCTACGATTTCAGATTTACCTTAAAAAAAAAAAAAAAAAAAAAAAAAACCAACATAAAAAAATGAAAGTATTCGCCGGCGCTCCCCGCGTTAATGTTAAGAGGGTAACAATCCAAGTCCCCACTTACGATGCACTTCACAGGTAACTAGGAATAAAGGCTGCTTGGAAGTCGCAGCAAATACAGGTAATAATTTTGTGAGATTGTTTAATGGCTGCTGAAATAAAGGTTTTCAGATTATCAATGAGCGCGCATATATTGTCGCCGCCGCCGTAATCTTTTTGTTAACTACCTGCGAGCGCCGCGTGCTCTATTTAAATTACAGTGCATAAACAATGCAATAGAAGCTGCCATTAATTCCTTTTTAAAAGGAAGGGGGATTTTAAATCCATTTGTTTATGGCTGTTAGGGATGTCGGCGCATATTGCAAATTTACCTTTATTGTCCCCCGGCAAAAGGCGAGAGAACTTGGCTCTCCGTATATGACATTTATGTCGAAGATAAAAACGCGCCCATACAAGGTAGAGCTGGAGTTGTGCGGGTAATGAAAGGAATGGGAGCGCAGTGCATATTTATTTGTGTTTCTAAATAAAATGGCTGTAAAACGGCAAACGCTAAGTTTTAATCGCCTTGAACTCAGGCACCGCTTTATTATATTAGCCGACTCTCAGCAGCCCCACTGATGTGTTAGGGGGGCCGTCAGCAGTCGTAACCCGTCAGTGTTTGTTTTGTTTCCCCTTATGTTTCTTTCTATGGTCACCCCTCCACTGTGTAACAACTACTATTCTCTGATTGTAAGTACTGGTCATAAGTAGTAAAGAGCAAGGGTTATTGTGTGTGCCCACAGCATTCCTTCTCTGTATTTTTGCAAGATAAGAGAGGCCATATTGATTCCCTTAGACAGTACAGTATGAGGGTATAGCTTATTGTGTGCCCAGAACATTCCTTCTCTGTATATTTGTATTTATACATATGGGAGGAGGGAGGTGCCATATTGATTCCCTTAGACAGTACAGTATGAGGGTATAGCTTGTTGTGTGCCCAGAACATTCCTTCTCTGTATATTTGTATTTATACATATGGGAGGAGGAGGTGCCATATTGATTCCCTTAGACAGTACAGTATGAGGGTATAGCTTATTGTGTGCCCAGAACATTCCTTCTCTGTATATTTGTATTTATACATATGGGAGGAGGAGGTGCCATATTGATTCCCTTAGACAGTACAGTATGAGGGTATAGCTTATTGTGTGCCCAGAACATTCCTTCTCTGTGTATTTGTATTTATACATATGGGAGGAGGAGGTGCCATATTGATTCCCTTAGACAGTACAGAATGAGGGTATAGCTTATTGTGTGCCCAGAACATTCCTTCTCTGTATATTTGTATTTATACATATGGGAGGAGGAGGTGCCATATTGATTCCCTTAGACAGTACAGAATGAGGGTATAGCTTATTGTGTGCCCAGAACATTCCTTCTCTGTATATTTGTATTTATACATATGGGAGGAGGAGGTGCCATATTGATTCCCTTAGACAGTACAGTATGAGGGTATAGCTTATTGTGTGCCCAGAACATTCCTTCTCTGTATATTTGTATTTATACATATGGGAGGAGGAGGTGCCATATTGATTCCCTTAGACAGTACAGTATGAGGGTATAGCTTATTGTGTGCCCAGAACATTCCTTCTCTGTATATTTGTATTTATACATATGGGAGGAGGAGGTGCCATATTGATTCCCTTAGACAGTAAAGTATGAGGGTATAGCTTATTGTGTGCCCAGAACATTCCTTCTCTGTATATTTGTATTTATACATATGGGAGGAGGGAGGTGCCATATTGATTCCCTTAGACAGTACAGTATGAGGGTATAACTTATTGTGTGCCCAGAACATTCCTTCTCTGTATATTTGTATTTATACATATGGGAGGAGGAGGTGCCATATTGATTCCCTTAGACAGTACAGTATGAGGGTATAGCTTATTGTGTGCCCAGAACATTCCTTCTCTGTATATTTGTATTTATACATATGGGAGGAGGAGGTGCCATATTGATTCCCTTAGACAGTACAGTATGAGGGTATAGCTTATTGTGTGCCCAGAACATTCCTTCTCTGTATATTTATTCATAAGGGAGGGTGATGCCATTTTGACAGTTCTCATGCTCAGGAGCACGCTAGACTGTGATTGGACAGGAGGCCAGCTATAAAAGCAGCCTATTGTAGAGAAGGAGAGCTAAAGTGTTGGTGTGGATTCATAAATGTAACACTAAAGGCCAGACCTGCCCAAGAAATATATTGTGTTCAAATGGGCCAATTTCTCCAAACCAATGAGAACAGAACAGAAGTGTTTAAATCAAAAGTGAAATCTATTTGCATAATAAAAGGAACCAGCCAATAAAATCATTCACTGGGTTCCTAGTCGTTTCCATTGAAGGCAACATCTGCTCTCCTTTTCTGCACTCCGGTTCTGACTCTTGAAACAATGTAGCAGAAGTCGCTTAGAGTGACAGATACTTTTACGAGTGATGTTCCCCCATTGAAAGTCATCGTTACCAGCGTGTGTTGCTCAAGTCTGGTGGTTGGAAACCAGCCTGAGATCCAGCGAGGTTCCTGCTGAAATCTTCCCTAATTAGAACTGTTTTCCCACTTAGAAAGCGCCGCCGCCGTTGCGCATAATTTTACTTTTTAGCAGAAAGACAATTTCCCCCCCCGCTCCACCGCACAACGACGAGATGAAATAACAGCTGTTTCCGTAAAAAAAAAAAACGTGCGACTCCGTGAAGACTGTCTGGAACGTCGTTATTACAGGGAAAATATGGATCAATACTTGTTCCAATTTCTCAATCTGTATTTCACCCTCCCCAGAAACGACTCTTCCTCGCGTACAACATTCGCCTTCGTCGAGGCCAAAATGTGGCCGATTTTTCATTCTGATAATTCCGCCGATCGGCTAATTCTTTCCGGGTCATTGAACCCTTCCGGCATTAATAGAAATCACTTAATGTACAAATTTCACACTTTTCTCTCCTTTTGAGAAATGTTTCCTATCATTTGCAAATTAGGGGGGACGTGCTGCATTTACGGAACATTTATTTAAAATAACCAAAGGGGCGGAGGGAGGGAAGCGGGCGCCGTGTGCAGCGAAGCCTCGAAAGGCATCGCCATTTATTTCTCAGGAAGAAATGTTTTTTTTCTTATGGGTCAGGATTAACGTTCGGCGACGTTTATGTGCAGTCTCGTTATTTCTTCTATTGCTCTCTATGATGTACAATCAGAATTAAAGTCACATACAATTACATCCCCTCAGAGGATATAGAATAGCTAGGGCTCTGCAGGTTCATTTGCCCTTTAATCTGAAAAGCTCATATATAGAGCGGCCAATCAGGGGTCTATCTCTAGCTTGTGCCGTACCCCCTGGTATTTGGAAATGTGCCACCAAAATATTTTCCCTCGCCCCTTTTTTATCTCCACAGATGTCTCCCATTATAACCTCACCAGCCTGGCTAAATAGGCAGCAATAATAGTGTTAAAACCAGAGTTACACTTGGGGCCCACTATGTGCACCCCTGAAATGTTATCAATGGTATTTGTACACAAGTCTACGGTAAAAATATGAGAGCGTGATTTGTCAAAAAGTGCCGATAACCTGGAGATTCACTGGTTTCCTGGCAGGTCAGTCTGAACTTGGTTGAATATCCTTATCATTTACAGTAGGGGGTACATTATGCCTTATAATACATGAGTGATACTCAGAGTTCCCTGTATAACTCAGCCTGCAGCCTTGTGCCTTTATATGGTCACAGAACAACCCCTCAGTGACTTCTAATATCCTTATCATTTACAGTAGGGGCTACATTATCCCTTATAATACATGAGTGATACTCAGAGTTCCCTGTATAACTCAGCCTGCAGCCTTGTGCCTTTATATGGTCACAGAACAACCCCTCAGTGACTTCTAATATCCTTATCATTTACAGTAGGGGGTACATTATCCCTTATAATACATGAGTGATACTCAGAGTTCCCTGTATAACTCAGCCTGCAGCCTTGTGTCTTTATATGGTCACAGAACAACCCCTCAGTGACTTCTAATATCCTTATCATTTACAGTAGGGGGTACATTATCCCTTATAATACATGAGTGATACTCAGAGTTCCCTGTATAACTCAGCCTGCAGCCTTGTGCCTTTATATGGTCACAGAACAACCCCTCAGTGACTTCTAATATCCTTATCATTTACAGTAGGGGGTACATTATCCCTTATAATACATGAGTGATACTCAGAGTTCCCTGTATAACTCAGCCTGCAGCCTTGTGTCTTTATATGGTCACAGAACAACCCTTCAGTGACTTCTAATATCCTTAAGTTACAGCAGGGGGGTGCTGGTATGTCGCATATCACTGATCAGAGGCAACAAAGCCAAACAATTTGAATATATGAGCAGCTCACAAATCTTTGCTTTGAGTCATTGCTTTGATTGCTGCCATGAGGTATTATAATAGCGAATCCTGACACGTCCTCTTTAATGTCTCTAAATACAAATAACACCCTCCCAAAAGGGAAATGAAAGATCCGGGTGACGGCGCTGATTTAAAGGCAAAATAAGTGACATATAAAAGCAGAGATGTGGGTGGCGCTGGTTTGATGGAGCAATAAACAGTTCTCCGGTGTTGCCCAAAGACACTGGGATCCTTTGAACTCATATAGTTTCATGTCTGTAATAATTAAAGAGCAGTGACCGTCTCATTAGCGCCTGGAGATGGAATATTATTGTCCCCCCGTATTTGTTAATGGATGCGGCTCCCGTATGATTGGGGGGGGGTATCAAAGCGACTCCCCGTGTTATTTATTCCAGTCGGAATTATGAAAACACACAAGGAACCTTTGGTTGGAATTACGAGTGCTAATGTATGCACAAGCCACTGAATCGCTCGCCTTTCTTCCTCCCCTTGTATCTTAAATTTTTCATTACAAATTTCCGAGGCTTCAAAGTAAAATCTCGCAGTTGGGCCCCTTTCTTCTCGCCGCGCACGACAAAGAGACGTCAGAAATTGTTCCCGTGTTTGTTACTGGGGAGGTTTTTTTTTTTCTTTATTCTCTCATCTAAATGTCAGACAACTTCGCTGAAATAAAGCCGGAGCTTTCTTCATCTGCCGCTCCTCAAAAGCAGTAACACTCACTCACACTCACACTCACTTACACACTCACACTCACACACACTCACTTACACACATTTACACTCGCACACTCACTTACACACACTCACTTACACACACACTTACACACACTCACTTACACACACACTTACACACACTCACTTACACACACTCACACACTCCCACTCACTTATACACACACTCACACACTCACTTACACACACAGACACTCACACACTCACTTACACACACACACACACACTCACACTCACACACACACACACTCACACTCACACACACACACACTCACTTACACACACACACACACTCACACACACACACACACACACTCACACACACACTCACTTACACACACACACACACACACACACTCACACACACACACACTCACACACACACACACACACTCACTTACACACACACACACACTCACACTCACACACACTCACACACACACACTCACTTACACACACACACACTCACACACACACACTCACACACACACACACACACTCACACTCACCTACACACACACACTCACACACACACTTACACACACACTCACACAGATGGCAGCTAAAAAGGCCCTAATTAATGTTTCTCATTGATTTTATTTTAGTGCGATATATTCTTTGAAATAAAAATGAATCCAGAAGTCGCACTCATTAAAATCATTAGCAACTCTGTGTTCTCTGAAAACAGCAAGTGCTTCAGTGAGATCTAGAGCCGCACTCACAGGCCCCTCTTCAGCACAACACACTGACTCATATATATATATACAGTATATATAGAGAGAAAGACCCCCAGGGACTATGTCTTCTTCGCAGGATGTGCAGGATAATTTAAGTCAAATCCCATTAGCTCAGACTTTCTTGAGTCCTTTTTAACTAATATTCTAAGCTAGAAATTGCAATAAACACAGTCTATGGACTGTTCCTGCTGAATTGTGCTTAGTACAGGGAATACCTATGTACCATAGTTTTATGGGATCTCTCTGTACAGACTATGAGCAAACTTAGGGGCTGTTCCTGCTGAATTGTGCTTAGTACAGGGAATACCTATGTACCATAGTTTTATGGGATCTCTCTGTACAGACTATGAGCAAACTTAGGGACTGTTCCTGCTGAATTGTGCTTAGTACAGGGAATACCTATGCTGCTATAGTTTTATGGGATCTCTCTGTACAGACTATGAGCAAATTTAGGGACTGTTCCTGCTGAATTGTGCTTAGTACAGGGAATACCTATGTGCCATAGTTTTATGGGATCTCTGTGTACAGACTATGAGCAAACTTAGGGACTGTTCCTGCTGAATTGTGCTTAGTACAGGGAATACCTATGTACCATAGTTTTATGGGATCTCTCTGTACAGACTATGAGCAAATTTAGGGACTGTTCCTGCTGAATTGTGCTTAGTACAGGGAATACCTATGCTGCCATAGTTTTATGGGGTCTCTCTGTACAGACTATGAGCAAACTTAGGGACTGTTCCTGCTGAATTGTGCTTAGTACAGGGAATACCTATGTACCATAGTTTTATGGGATCTCTCTGTACAGACTATGAGCAAACTTAGGGACTGTTCCTGCTGAATTGTGCTTAGTACAGGGAATACCTATGTACCATAGTTTTATGGGATCTCTCTGTACAGACTATGAGCAAACTTAGGGACTGTTCCTGCTGAATTGTGCTTAGTACAGGGAATACCTATGTACCATAGTTTTATGGGATCTCTCTGTACAGACTATGAGCAAACTTAGGGACTGTTCCTGCTGAATTGTGCTTAGTACAGGGAATACCTATGTACCATAGTTTTATGGGATCTCTCTGTACAGACTATGAGCAAACTTAGGGACTGTTCCTGCTGAATTGTGCTTAGTACAGGGAATACCTATGTACCATAGTTTTATGGGATCTCTCTGTACAGACTATGAGCAAACTTAGGGACTGTTCCTGCTGAATTGTGCTTAGTACAGGGAATACCTATGTACCATAGTTTTATGGGATCTCTCTGTACAGACTATGAGCAAACTTAGGGGACTGTTCCTGCTGAATTGTGCTTAGTAATGGGCAATGCCATACTTTTATGGAATCTCTCAGCAGAGGTTATGAGCAGAGAGTCTAATGCAGAGAGGCTAATAATATTAGATTCCTTTGCTGTTGGGGGTGGTTGAGGTGCAAAAGACCTTATCTGCTCTTATAGGGGGTTAAAACATCTAAATACATCTATGCACCACCTCTTGTCCATACAGATGTAGTGAGGAGGACTGTGTGTTGTATAAGCAGTGGCATCTATAGATGGTACTGACCCCTTGATCCCAAGGCAGAGGCAACCGTGATGTAATTGAAATTGTCATATTACGACCTATTTGTTATTGTTGTAGTGGTGGTGGGGCTATCATCTTCCTTTAATAAAGATATTTTAATGGCAGATTTATGAATATAAATTGCCCTATTCCTGTGCAACTCGCCATTGAAGACCTTCATGAGGGACTCAATAGTACAACGTGCTCATAGGTGCAGCTAACCTGGGGCACCAATGGAAGAACCAACTGGAGATCCCTGTTACTCAATCTGTCAATGCCAACTTTCTCTCAATCACCTTCCTCACCTCATGATCAGTAAGTTGGACATTTTCTTCATAAAACCTCAAGATACAACCTCAAATGCTCAACCAACAACCTCCACTCTTTTATAGTCACTTCCCAAACCTCTGTCATCTGTTTCTCCTTCCACCAACATCCCGTCCTCTCTTTCTCACACTGATGATGGCTCTTCCTCCAGCCATGGTAGAATGAGATGCTAATTGCTGAAATTAACTCAAATACCAGTCTTCTATATTGAATTTATATTCAATATATCATTTATATTGATCTGAAGGAAAGGCCAACTGGAGATCACTTTCCCTCAGGCCTCTGTGCCAACATTACCTCAGCCACTTTCTTCATGATCAGTAAGTTCCAGTAAGTTGAGCATCTTCTTCATAAAACTACCAGCCGAATTTTCACCAATAACCTACTCTCTTTCATAGTCACTTCCCAAGTCTCTGCCAGTGGGCTTGGGAGTCAAGATATTGTTATCCGGATCTTCCTCATTGTGTCTCCTCCCACCAACATCCTTTCTTCTCTCACACTCATGAGGGCTCTTCCTCCAACCATGGTAGAATGAATATCAACCTTAATGCTCTACATGATCCCAGGTATCATGAGCAGTTATTTGCTTTATGAACTCAAAAACCAGTCTTCTATAGACCTGCTGAATTTATCTGAAGCAAAGACCAACTGGAGATGATTTCTCTCAGGCTTCTGTGCCAATATTCTCTCAGCTGCTTTCCTCATGATCAGTAATTTGAAGTAAGTAGGGCATCTTCTTCATAAAAACTCCAGCCAAATGTTCACCCATAACCTCCTGGTTTTCATAGTCGTTGAAAAGCCAGTGGGCTTGGGAGTCAAGATATTGTTATCTGGGTCTTTCTCATTGTCTCTCCTTCCACCATCATCCCTCCCTCTCTCACACTCATGAGGACTCCTCCTCCAGCCATGGTAGAATAACCATCAACCATAATGTTTTACATGATCTTAGACATCATTCTATGTAAATTGCTTTATGAACCCAAAGACCAGTCTTCTATATACTTGCTGAATTTATTTGAGGGAAAGGCCAACTGGAGATCCCTTTCCCTCAGGCTTCTGTGCCAACATTCCCTCGGCCACTTTTCTTCATGAAGTTGCCCATGTTTCTCACCGGTTATTACATTCCAATCCTCAGCCCCTCAGCACATTTGATTTTTATACAACATTATAAACAGGTCGGTATAAATGTCACATGTTCGCTAATCAGATAAAACTCGTTAGGCCAGCAGACACAGAGAGAACGAAATAACCTTCTTATAATTAGGGAGGTGCCAGAAACCCCGGTAATTAAGAGACAAGAAGTCAAACACTATATTAATTATCTGTTTTAATTGTTTCTCCTGCTCTTTGAAGTAAAATAATCTGACAGCGAAGTCATTTGTGAAGGTAACATTGATGTTTTCAAGATGTTTTTCTCCTTTTTCTGCCCTGTTTTATCCTCCCCGAAGTCACACCTGCCAACCCGTCAGAACTAATTTTATTTCCCATATTATGGAAGGGGCACGTGTGGGGGGGGGGTTTGGCAGAAGAGGTTTAGCAACAGACGGGGGACAGTTTGAAGTCCTGGAGAAATTGGTTACCTGCAATATTAACCAAGGTGTGGAAGGAACCTTTCATTGCTCCTTGAGGTTGGTAGTAATAAGCTGATAACTTCTAGTTTGTTTCTCAATATGTTCCTGGTGCCCAGCAGTACGAGGTGAAAATAATATTTTAATCCTATAAATGGCAAATAAATACAAAGCAGGCAGTAACACTTTCATCATTTTCCACCTTTCACGGGCAAGGTCCTGTGGCTTTAATAAGCCTTTTATACTTTCAAATTTGGCGTCATCACGCCAGCGCGCCTGCGCCTTTAAATGTTGCGCGCCCTAATGAACCAGTGCAGAAGAAGAAGACGGACGGCGCAACCCAACATGACGATGCTTCCCCCCACTAGACCACCAGGTGAGATTGTCACAGATAAATACAGTGCCAATTCCATGTATAATACCCCAGAACAAACAGCAGGATAAATACAGGACCAATTCCATGTATAATACCCCAGAACACACAGCAGATAAATACAGGGCCAATTCCATGTATAATACCCCAGAACACACAGCAGATAAATACAGGGCCAATTCCATGTATAATACCCCAGAACACACAGCAGATAAATACAGGGCCAATTCCATGTATAATACCCCAGAACACACAGCAGATAAATACAGGGCCAATTCCATGTATAATTCCCCAGAACCCACAGCAGATAAATACAGGGCCAATTCCATGTATAATACCCCAGAACACACAGCAGATAAATACAGGGCCAATTCCATGTATAATTCCCCAGAACCCACAGCAGATAAATACAGTGCCAATTCCATGTATAATACCCCAGAACACACAGCAGATAAATACAGTGCCAATCCCATGTATAATACCCCAGAACACACAGCAGATAAATACAGGGCCAATTCCATGTATAATACCCCAGAACACACAGCAGATAAATACAGGGCCAATTCCATGTATAATACCCCAGAACCCACAGCAGATAAATACAGTGCCAATTCCATGTATAATACCCCAGAACACACAGCAGATAAATACAGGGCCAATTCCATGTATAATACCCCAGAACTCACAGCAGATAAATACAGGGCCAATTCCATGTATAATACCCCAGAACACACAGCAGATAAATACAGGGCCAATTCCATGTATAATTCCCCAGAACACACAGCAGATAAATACAGGGCCAATTCCATGTATAATACCCCAGAACACACAGCAGATAAATACAGGGCCAATTCCATGTATAATACCCCAGAACACACAGCAGATAAATACAGGGCCAATTCCATGTATAATACCCCAGAACACACAGCAGATAAATACAGGGCCAATTCCATGTATAATACCCCAGAACACACAGCAGATTAATACAGGGCCAATTCCATGTATAATACCCCAGAACCCACAGCAGATAAATACAGGGCCAATTCCATGTATAATACCCCAGAACACACAGCAGATAAATACAGGGCCAATTCCATGTATAATACCCCAGAACACACAGCAGATAAATACAGTGACAATTCCATGTATAATACCCCAGAACACACAGCAGATAAATACAGGACCAAATCCATGTATAATACCCCAGAACACACAGCAGATAAATACAGGGCCAATTCCATGTATAATACCCCAGAACACACAGCAGATAAATACAGGGCCAATTCCATGTATAATACCCCAGAACCCACAGCAGATAAATACAGGACCAATTCCATGTATAATACCCCAGAACACACAGCAGATAAATACAGGACCAATTCCATGTATAATACCCCAGAACACACAGCAGATAAATACAGTGCCAATTCCATGTATAATACCCCAGAACCCACAGCAGATAAATACAGGACCAATTACATGTATAATACCCCAGAACACACAGCAGATAAATACAGTGACAATTGCATGTATAATACCCCAGAACACACAGCAGATAAATACAGGACCAATTCCATGTATAATACCCCAGAACACACAGCAGATAAATACAGGACCAATTCCATGTATAATACCCCAGAACACACAGCAGATAAATACAGGGCCAATTCCATGTATAATACCCCAGAACACACAGCAGATAAATACAGGGCCAATTCCATGTATAATACCCCAGAACACACAGCAGATAAATACAGGGCCAATTCCATGTATAATTCCCCAGAACCCACAGCAGATAAATACAGTGCCAATTCCATGTATAATACCCCAGAACACACAGCAGATAAATACAGTGCCAATCCCATGTATAATACCCCAGAACACACAGCAGATAAATACAGGGCCAATTCCATGTATAATACCCCAGAACACACAGCAGATAAATACAGGGCCAATTCCATGTATAATACCCCAGAACCCACAGCAGATAAATACAGTGCCAATTCCATGTATAATACCCCAGAACACACAGCAGATAAATACAGGGCCAATTCCATGTATAATACCCCAGAACTCACAGCAGATAAATACAGGGCCAATTCCATGTATAATACCCCAGAACACACAGCAGATAAATACAGGGCCAATTCCATGTATAATTCCCCAGAACACACAGCAGATAAATACAGGGCCAATTCCATGTATAATACCCCAGAACCCACAGCAGATAAATACAGGACCAATTCCATGTATAATACCCCAGAACACACAGCAGATAAATACAGGGCCAATTCCATGTATAATACCCCAGAACCCACAGCAGATTAATACAGGGCCAATTCCATGTATAATACCCCAGAACACACAGCAGATTAATACAGGGCCAATTCCATGTATAATACCCCAGAACACACAGCAGATAAATACAGGGCCAATTCCATGTATAATACCCCAGAACACACAGCAGATAAATACAGGGCCAATTCCATGTATAATACCCCAGAACACACAGCAGATTAATACAGGGCCAATTCCATGTATAATACCCCAGAACCCACAGCAGATAAATACAGGGCCAATTCCATGTATAATACCCCAGAACACACAGCAGATAAATACAGGGCCAATTCCATGTATAATACCCCAGAACACACAGCAGATAAATACAGTGACAATTCCATGTATAATACCCCAGAACACACAGCAGATAAATACAGGACCAATTCCATGTATAATACCCCAGAACACACAGCAGATAAATACAGGGCCAATTCCATGTATAATACCCCAGAACACACAGCAGATAAATACAGGGCCAATTCCATGTATAATACCCCAGAACCCACAGCAGATAAATACAGGACCAATTCCATGTATAATACCCCAGAACACACAGCAGATAAATACAGGACCAATTCCATGTATAATACCCCAGAACACACAGCAGATAAATACAGGGCCAATTCCATGTATAATACCCCAGAACCCACAGCAGATAAATACAGGACCAATTCCATGTATAATACCCCAGAACACACAGCAGATAAATACAGTGACAATTCCATGTATAATACCCCAGAACACACAGCAGATAAATACAGGACCAATTCCATGTATAATACCCCAGAACACACAGCAGATAAATACAGGACCAATTCCATGTATAATACCCCAGAACACACAGCAGATAAATACAGGGCCAATTCCATGTATAATACCCCAGAACACACAGCAGATAAATACAGGGCCAATTCCATGTATAATACCCCAGAACACACAGCAGATAAATACAGGGCCAATTCGATGTATAATACCCCAGAACACACAGCAGATAAATACAGAGCCAATTCCATGTATAATACCCCAGAACCCACTGTAGTATAAATACAGGACCAATTCCATGTATAATACCACAGAACCCACAGCAGATAAATACAGGACCAATTACATGTATAATACCCCAGAACACACAGCAGATAAATACAGGACCAATTCCATGTATAATACCCCAGAACCCACAGCAGATAAATACAGGGCCAATACCATGTATAATACCCCATAACCCACAGCAGATAAATACAGGACCAATTCCATGTATAATACCCCAGAATACACAGCAGATAAATACAGTGCCAATTCCATGTATAATACCCCAGAACACAAAGCAGATAAATACAGGACCAATTCCATGTATAATACCCCAGAACACACAGCAGATAAATACAGAGCCAATTCCATGTATAATACCCCAGAACCCACAGCAGATAAGTACAGGGCCAATTCCATGTATAATACCCCAGAACACACAGCAGATAAATACAGGACCAATTCCATGTATAATACCCCAGAACACACAGCAGATAAATACAGAGCCAATTCCATGTATAATACCCCAGAACCCACAGCAGATAAATACAGGGCCAATTCCATGTATAATACCCCAGAACCCACAGCAGATAAATACAGGGCCAATTCCATGTATAATACCCCAGAACACACAGCAGATAAATACAGGGCCAATTCCATGTATAATACCCCAGAACACACAGCAGATAAATACAGGGCCAATTCCATGTATAATTCCCCAGAACCCACAGCAGATAAATACAGTGCCAATTCCATGTATAATACCCCAGAACACACAGCAGATAAATACAGGACCAATTCCATGTATAATACCCCAGAACACACAGCAGATAAATACAGGGCCAATTCCATGTATAATACCCCAGAACACACAGCAGATAAATACAGTGACAATTCCATGTATAATACCCCAGAACACACAGCAGATAAATACAGGACCAATTCCATGTATAATACCCCAGAACACACAGCAGATAAATACAGGGCCAATTCCATGTATAATACCCCAGAACACACAGCAGATAAATACAGGGCCAATTCCATGTATAATACCCCAGAACCCACAGCAGATAAATACAGGACCAATTCCATGTATAATACCCCAGAACACACAGCAGATAAATACAGTGACAATTCCATGTATAATACCCCAGAACACACAGCAGATAAATACAGGACCAATTCCATGTATAATACCCCAGAACACACAGCAGATAAATACAGGACCAATTCCATGTATAATACCCCAGAACACACAGCAGATAAATACAGGGCCAATTCCATGTATAATACCCCAGAACACACAGCAGATAAATACAGGGCCAATTCCATGTATAATACCCCAGAACACACAGCAGATAAATACAGGACCAATTCCATGTATAATACCCCAGAACACACAGCAGATAAATACAGAGCCAATTCCATGTATAATACCCCAGAACCCACTGTAGTATAAATACAGGACCAATTCCATGTATAATACCACAGAACCCACAGCAGATAAATACAGGACCAATTCCATGTATAATACCCCAGAACACACAGCAGATAAATACAGGACCAATTCCATGTATAATACCCCAGAACCCACAGCAGATAAATACAGGGCCAATACCATGTATAATACCCCATAACCCACAGCAGATAAATACAGGACCAATTCCATGTATAATACCCCAGAATACACAGCAGATAAATACAGTGCCAATTCCATGTATAATTCCCCAGAACCCACAGCAGATAAATACAGGGCCAATACCATGTATAATACCCCATAACCCACAGCAGATAAATACAGGACCAATTCCATGTATAATACCCCAGAACACACAGCAGATAAATACAGGACCAATTCCATGTATAATACCCCAGAACCCACAGCAGATAAATACAGGGCCAATTCCATGTATAATACCCCAGAACCCACAGCAGATAAATACAGGGCCAATTCCATGTATAATACCCCAGAACACACAGCAGATAAATACAGGGCCAATTCCATGTATAATACCCCAGAACACACAGCAGATAAATACAGGGCCAATTCCATGTATAATTCCCCAGAACCCACAGCAGATAAATACAGTGCCAATTCCATGTATAATACCCCAGAACACACAGCAGATAAATACAGGACCAATTCCATGTATAATACCCCAGAACACACAGCAGATAAATACAGGGCCAATTCCATTTATAATACCCCAGAACACACAGCAGATAAATACAGTGACAATTCCATGTATAATACCCCAGAACACACAGCAGATAAATACAGGACCAATTCCATGTATAATACCCCAGAACACACAGCAGATAAATACAGGGCCAATTCCATGTATAATACCCCAGAACACACAGCAGATAAATACAGGGCCAATTCCATGTATAATACCCCAGAACCCACAGCAGATAAATACAGGACCAATTCCATGTATAATACCCCAGAACACACAGCAGATAAATACAGGACCAATTCCATGTATAATACCCCAGAACACACAGCAGATAAATACAGGGCCAATTCCATGTATAATACCCCAGAACCCACAGCAGATAAATACAGGACCAATTCCATGTATAATACCCCAGAACACACAGCAGATAAATACAGTGACAATTCCATGTATAATACCCCAGAACACACAGCAGATAAATACAGGACCAATTCCATGTATAATACCCCAGAACACACAGCAGATAAATACAGGACCAATTCCATGTATAATACCCCAGAACACACAGCAGATAAATACAGGGCCAATTCCATGTATAATACCCCAGAACACACAGCAGATAAATACAGGGCCAATTCCATGTATAATACCCCAGAACACACAGCAGATAAATACAGGGCCAATTCGATGTATAATACCCCAGAACACACAGCAGATAAATACAGAGCCAATTCCATGTATAATACCCCAGAACCCACTGTAGTATAAATACAGGACCAATTCCATGTATAATACCACAGAACCCACAGCAGATAAATACAGGACCATTTCCATGTATAATACCCCAGAACACACAGCAGATAAATACAGGACCAATTCCATGTATAATACCCCAGAACACACAGCAGATAAATACAGAGCCAATTCCATGTATAATACCCCAGAACCCACTGTAGTATAAATACAGTCTTAACTTATTATATTAGCCCATTAAAATACACCCATGCAAGAAATGAACAAAAATGATTACCCTTCACTCTGATTATGGTACTACCTTTGTTCAGCAGTCGTGCATGCAGAGGGGGTCCATGGGTCTCCCCAGGATCAGTTCGGTTGCTCTGCATTTGGCACCAGTTTTTAACCTGACATTAGGGGCAAACACTTCCCATTGCCTTTGCACTTGTACCTGGGGTAGAGGTAAGTCTTGTCATTATAGGTTCTACTCCCCCATGATAACTTTATGATAACAACAGATTAATACAAAGGAGGTGAAGGTGGGAATCAGCTTTGCCGGAGAGCACATTTTTTCCGCCTGGAATATTCCCCCCCCCCCCCGACACAATTAAAAAGGGGGATGTTGTTTTATCTGAGAGGAAACAGACGAGGTGGAACATTTACGGCCCCTTCTCCCGCCATTAGCGGCTGTATATTCCCATGCAAATAACCCTCCTTCAATCGGCCAAATTCATTTAGAGATATCCCCCCGTAAATCAAGGGTAATTTAATGCTTAAAGTGCATTAATGCTTTGTAATATTTTTTCTTTATAGTGAACACAATAGTGAGGTCATTGCAATAAAAATGTAAATTCTGAGCCACCTGCTAGCGCTCCATTCCCAGCACCGGCAGCCATTAGCCGCCCACAGATACACGTGTGATTCTTAAAATATTATGGGATGCCAACAGCTCGGTGACACTATAAAACATCCCCTATAAATTATACATGCCCCAAAGAAGATGCATTCAGCATTAAGATCAAAACAAGGGAAAAAAGTCTGTATTAAAATGGAATATTTAGTCATGGATGTTGTGTATAAATCAGAGTTCCACCAGCTCCAGCGCTTACCGGACACAAGGCGTAATGGGCCAATCATTTTTATTGCATTCTGGGCACTGTACAAACTGATTATCAGCTCATATTTATCATTTACTAATCAAACCTGCTACTTCTGCAGCCAAGAAATCAGCTTTTTATTTTCCCAAACAAGGAGATTTTCTTTCCCACCCTCTGCAGCAAAGGCACATTGAGCATCTCAGCCTCTCGCTTTGTACTTTTATTGGGGGCTCACAAAATGCCAACACCGACCCCACTGTCCCTCTATACTCCTGCACCCCCAAACCTTGGGATAATGATCTGTATCTCACACATATATTGGTATTGTACATCAGTCAGGAACCCCACTGTCCCTCTATACTCCTGCACCCCCAAACCTTGGGATAATGATCTGTATCTCACACATATATTGATATTATACATCAGTCAGGAACCCCACTGTCCCTCTATACTCCTGCACCCCCAAACCTTGGGATAATGATCTGTATCTCACACATATATTGATATTGTACATCAGTCAGGAACCCCACTGTCCCTCTATACTCCTGCACCCCCAAACCTTGGGATAATAATCTGTACCTCACACATATATTGATATTGTACATCAGTCAGGAACCCCACTGTCCTTCTATAGTCCTGCACCCCCAAACCTTGGGATAATGATCTGTATCTCACACATATATTGATATTGTACATCAGTCAGGAACCCCACTGTCCTTCTATAGTCCTGCACCCCCAAACCTTGGGATAATGATCTGTATCTCACACATATATTGATATTGTACATCAGTCAGGAACCCCACTGTCCCTCTATACTCCTGCACCCCCAAACCTTGGGATAATAATCTGTACCTCACACATATATTGATATTGTACATCAGTCAGGAACCCCACTGTCCTTCTATAGTCCTGCACCCCCAAACCTTGGGATAATGATCTGTATCTCACACATATATTGATATTGTACATCAGTCAGGAACCCCACTGTCCTTCTATAGTCCTGCACCCCCAAACCTTGGGATAATGATCTGTATCTCACACATATATTGATATTGTACATCAGTCAGGAACCCCACTGTCCCTCTATACTCCTGCACCCCCAAACCTTGGGATAATAATCTGTACCTCACACATATATTGATATTGTACATCAGTCAGGAACCCCACTGTCCCTCTATACTCCTGCACCCCCAAACCTTGGGATAATGATCTGTATCTCACACATACAGTATATTGATATTGTACATCAGTCAGGAACCCCACTGTCCCTCTATACTCCTGCACCCCCAAACCTTGGGATAATGATCTGTACCTCACACATATATTGATATTGTACATCAGTCAGGAGCCCCACTGTCCCCTCTATACTCCTTCACCCCCAAACCTTGGGGATAATGATCTGTATTCCACACATATATTGATATTGTACATCAGTCAGGAACCCCACTGTCCCTCTATACTCCTTCACCCCCAAACCTTGGGGATAATGATCTGTATTCCACACATATATTGATATTGTACATCAGTCAGGAACCCCACTGTCCCCTCTATACTCCTGCACCCCCAAACCTTGGGATAATGATCTGTATCTCACACATATATTGATATTGTACATCAGTCAGGAACCCCACTGTCCCTCTATACTCCTGCACCCCCAAACCTTGGGATAATGATCTGTATCTCACACATATATTGATATTGTACATCAGTCAGGAACCCCACTGTCCCTCTATACTCCTGCACCCCCAAACCTTGGGATAATGATCTGTATCTCACACATATATTGATACTTTAAATCAGTCAGAACCTACTTTTCCTACATTCGGACAGAACTGTTCCGCCTCCTCCTTCGCCTCAACCCGGTTATTTACAGGAGGACCTGCTGCTGCCAAAACAGCTTTTAGAAAGGGAAAAAACATTTCTTATGGTGTCACCTGAATAAACATAAAGGCTCAATTCCACTCGCACGTGTCTTCATCCATCTACTTACTGTTACTTGTCACTTCGACACTTATCGGGATTTAGAGGAGACTTTTCCAGGTTTACATTCTAATGGGCGGATGGAAACCTCAACAGAATGGCGCCCTCTTTCCTACCCCAATAGGAAAAGCCAGCAGGTTAATGTCTTAGGTCTGAGCTCATTAGACTTTACATTAAGGGGCCGATTCACTAAATTCGAGTGAAGGATTCGAAGTAAAAAAACTTTGAATTTCAAAGTGTTTTTTGGGCTACTTCGACCATCGAATGGGCTACTTCGACCTTCGACTACGACTACGACTTCGAATCGAAGGATTCTAACTAAAAATCGTTCGACTATTCGACCATTCGATAGTCGAAGTACTGTCTCTTTAAAAAAAACTTCGACCCCCTAGTTCGGCAGATAAAAGCTACTGAAGTCAATGTTAGCCTATGGGGAAGGTCCCCATAGGCTTGCCTAAGTTTTTTTGATCGAAGGATATTCCTTCGATCGTTGGATTAAAATCCTTCGAATCGTTCGATTCGAAGGATTTACTCATTCGATCGAATGAATAATCCTTCGATCGTTCGATCGAATTTTCTGCGCTAAATCCTTCGACTTCGATATTCGAAGTCGAAGGATTTCAATTCCTAGTCGAATATCGAGGGTTAATTAACCCTCGATATTCGACCCTTGGTAAATCTGCCCCTAAAACTCCAGTTCAATTCAATTTATCCATTGTGATATATACCCAAAAATAATGAAAGATCAGCTTTCCTCCTCCGGGCTTTGTTGGGGGTTGCTGACCCTGACAAGCAAAAAGCTTCAGTTGTTTTGCTATTACTCTCTACTCTTCCTGTTCCATTTTGATTCCCCCTGGTTCTGGGGCAATTCACCCAAACTGGAAGCCTGGCAGCTGCAGAAGAAAAACAACCAAAAAATTTAAAATGAAGACCAAATATAATATTTCTTACTTATTTCTGCTTACATTTAGAAGAGACGCAATATGGGTGTTGGCCAGTTTTTTGGCAATTACTAGTGAGGTTCCTTAGGGTCCAGCTTGCCCATAGATACCCTCTTCCCAAATGAACATGTTCACCCGGTACACATCCCAGGACAGAACAAATGGAATAAAGATAAACCAGAAATCGTTACTGGAAGACAAAAACCAAATAATTAACAAAAAATGTGATGTTTTATTAACATCTTCTCAGTTCAAAGCCAATCGACTCGGCGGCCTCTTTGGGGAAGGACAACAAGTTGTGTCGGAACCTCGTTAAACTTTCCGAAGGCTTTGTAGGGCGTCAGACAATTTGTTTAGCTGCGGCGCCTGATCACTTCCCCTCATTATCACGTTTTATTCTTTCATGATGGCAATCTACATAAAGCAGAAGGAGCAGCCAAGATCCAACCATATGGTAATTAAAAGGGCCAGCTGGGAGCTAGATTCATTATTCCGCGGGTAGAAAATAGACAGACAGATAGACAGGGTTATTGATTAAAAGGATTTGTGTCTTCCTGCGATTCCTAATCCCAGAACGAGAAAGATCATGTTTGTTTTACTGACTTTAATTACTGAGCAGCAACGACACGGCTGTTTTGCCAACAGCAGCACAATGACTTCCTAATAATGTGCCTTAAAGTCGTAATAATTAGACATAATGGGGCCATTGTGCACTCTACTGGTGGCGGAATCCCTTAAATGCCTGGGTTTTTGCAATTCTTTTGGTGTTTCACATCTTTTCCATAGGTTGGCATTCAAACAGGCACCACCACCCGTATCAAATACATTTCCATTGCTGGGGTTCTGCACATAGTCGTTGGGGTAATTAGCACATTAAAGGGACATTAGAGCTTCGTTGGCTTATCCTTAACCTGCTTCTATTTCATCATAACCTTGGCCAGTACCCCAGTAACCCCCTGGACCTCACTGATACATTAGTTCAAAATCTTTAAGCCCTACTGTAGTCGACAAAAATTCAGCCGGCACCTGACCCTAACCCCGACTCCCAAACCACACGTCCCGAACCCAGCTGGCACCTCCATTTTGAAACCCCCGCAGACCCGCCCATGTCTAATGTCACTAAAGGGGGGGACAGGTGTGCACCTATAAATTGAGGCTGCTGGAGCCAAAAACCGCATAGTGAGGAAGAAGCGGAAGAAGAGTTCAACCTGAACACCCCCGCGACTCACAAAATATTTGTGGAAGTTGGCCCATACCTACTAGACCCGCGGCTATTGTGCCGGCCTGCACATTCCTACCTGACCCTAAAAGCATGACTTGGTCCTCCACATTCCGACGCTGTATATATTTGCACTTGCCTTGACCCCAGAGAGGGGTGGTGGACCAGCCCTCTCTGGGGTCAAGGCAAATATATACAGCATCGGATTGGGGGTCTGAGTTCACCAGGGCTGACACATCAGGAGCCCTGGCCCGACCCCCCCCAAGCCACCGCACAAGCTCCCAACCCCTGACCCAACTTTGCCCCCTGCATGGGCCCCATCACAAATCCCCCTGAACTCTGAGCCCTCTGTCCACCCTCCCCAACCTCCCACCAGCACTTACCTTCTTCCACAGGAAGGGGAGGAGGGAGAGAGGAGCAAACTGAGCATGCTCAAGCCCTAGCCCTGGAGGTTTAAGCTGAAAACAGTTAGTCTGATACAGAAGCCCATGAGTACACAATAGAAGGAAAGAAAATGTGATGTTTGACAGAGGACTCAGAGCAGCATTACTTTGAGGGTTTATTTAGTTGGACCTTTCTGATAAAGCTTACTTACTTTTAGCCTTTCCTTCTCCTTTACCAACGGGACGTATTTATTAACATTTTAATTTTTTTACGATCTGAACTTTGTAGCGCTAAATATCTTGCACGCAAAGAATGGTTTTAAAACGTGTTCCAAATTATTAAGCGTAAAAACCACGAGAAATGTAATAGTACACCATCTAAAAGATGTTGAGGCCATATAGAAGTCATTGGGAGCCGTCCTTAACAAGCTGTAAAATGTCTGGTTACTGTGAGGTTTTAGAGTTTTTGAAGTTTTTTTGCATGAAAATTTTGGAGTAAATGAGGATTTTGAGGTTTTGGTATTTTTCTGTGTTTTCAATACATTCATTCATGCTTTTTATATGTGGATCTTTTAATACATATTTCATGGGAAAAAAATGTTTTTCAAAATGAATCAGTTAATAGTGCTGCTCCAGCAGAATTCTGCACTGAAATCCATTTCTCAAAAGAGCAAACAGATTTTTTTATATTCAGTTTCGAAATCTGACATGGGGCTGGACATATTGTCAGTTTTCCAGCTGCCCCTGGTCATGTGCCTGTACTTCAGGAGAGAAATGCTTTCTGGCAGGCTGCTGTTTTTCCTTCTCAATGTTACTTAATGTGTCTCAGTGGGACCTGGATTTTACTATTGAGTGCTGTTCTTAGATCTACCAGGCAGCTGTTATCTTGTGTTAGGGAGCTGCTATCTGGTTACCTTCCTTTTGTTTGGCTGCTGGGGGGAAAGGAGGGGGGTGATATCACTCCAACTTGCAGTACAGCAGTAAAGAGTGATTGAAGTTTATCAGAGCACAAGTCACATGACTTGGGGCAGCTGGGAAACTGACAATATGTCTAGCCCCATGTCAGATTTCAAAATTGAATATAAAAAAATCTGTTTGCTCTTTTGAGAAATGGATTTCAGTGCAGAATTCTGCTGGAGCAGCACTATTAACTGATTCATTTTGAAAAAATGTTTTTTTCCCATGACAGTATCCCTTTAATAAGAATTTTAACAGCCAATTATTACTGTGAGTCGGTGTGCCCCACTCCTATGAATAAACACAAATGTTCATATGATTAAGGGAGAGTCTGGGGCATGGGAGTTACCCACAGGCAGAATGAATTTTCAAGATAAGGGATCTTTCCGTAATTTGGATTTCCATACCTTAAACCTACTAAAAAATCATTTAAATATTAATTAAAGCCTATAGGATTGTTTTGCCTCCAATAAGGATTAGTTATATCTAGGGATGCACGAAATCCACTATTTTGGATTCGGCTGAACCCCTGAATCCTTTGCGAAAGATTCAGGCATATGCAAAGTAGGGGTGCGAAGGGGAAAACATTTTTTACTTCCTTGTTTTGTGACAAAAAGTCATGTGATTTCCCTCTCTGTCCCTAATTTGCATATGCAAATTAGGATTTGGATTCGGTTCGGCTGGGTAGAAGGATTCGGCTGAATCCAAATTCTGCTGAAAAAGGCCGAATCCTGGATTCAGTGCATCCCTAATTATATCCTAGTTTGGATCAAGTAATTGACACTATCTTCTTATTACAGGGGAAAAAGGAAATACTTTTTAAAAATAATATATAAAACACAATAATAATAAATGGGATAATAAACATTTAAAACACAAGAGCCATAAAGATCCTGTAAATGATATCCTTATATTAGTGATGTCATCGGTTACTATCAGAGCTTAGTGATGTCATCGGTAACAAACGGAGCTTAGTGATGTAATTTCCGTCACACGACTTGTGTATTGTAATAAATAAAGTACCCCCTGTTACAAAATATGAGGATATTAGAAGTCACCTCAGAGTTTTTATATTTTTATATGGTCATGGAACTCCTCTGTAACGTATAATATCCTTATATTTTACAATAGGGGGTACTTTATTCACTATATCACATATAAACCCTAGCGACTGGCAGAAACCATCAATGTTTAAAATACTTTCTCATGTTTTATGGCAAGTTTTATCATTTTTCATGTTTTCCTTTCTACAATTCACAAGGGAAAGTGCCAATTGGCCGAGTGCTATTTACTGGCGCGGCATTGAAATCAATGGACATTCCACAGACAGATAATAGCCGCCCTCCCACGTAGAATGTCAAACCTATAAGCGCGTCTCGGAGGACATAATTTAATGCACATTTCCGTAACCTTTTGCCGCCAAGTTCAGGGGAAAAAAAAGTTTATTTTACCATAAGCATCGAAAAGACTGCGATTAGCCCCAAACCGCGCTTCCTCCTCAAACCTTGTATTTATTTTCTGTCATCGGGTCGGCGCTCACCTGAAAACATATTTTATCTTCCCCTTTTTTTCTATATATATTTTTTTTATTTGCGAGTGCGTCGGCTAATGTCACGGGCGCTTATTTCCCATATTTCCATTTTACTGGGAAAGCCTTCAGGGTTTCATTGTAAATCCATTATCTCTCCGTCGGCTGGAAATTATAAATGACAAGCAGTCCCAGGATAAAGAAAAGCGAGTATTATTGGGCGCAGCAAACAGGGGTTAAATCACATTTCTTTAATATGACTGTCCTCTTGGTTATGACATTCCGAATGTATTATTTAGCTTAAGTGCATGATTAAAGGCAAACTTGCCTGCATCCTGGGAATGTTTGCACAAAACACTATACTTAAAGCACCTTGGCTGTATAGAGGGGAGACTGACACGTCCCTTTATAAATCAAGATATAGATTATACATTGCTTTCCACACTGAGTGGCAGTTAAGGCTCCCCAGCGTCTGCCGTCTGTGTCCTTCTATTCACCGGAATAAACTTATTGTTGGCCAAAATGGTCGGCTGATTAAAACCCTTTCTGTTTGGATGTTTGTGGATTTTTTTTATAATAAATACAGTAAAGATATTTATTAACAGCTTGTTGTGAGAATTGTAAGAGTTTTATCCAAACCAGAAGAGAAACGTAATTCTAGGGAAGACTGAGTTACAATTGAAAGATCCCTTCCTATTTAAACTGTACTTCAACAGTATGGGGACCCCTGCACCCCCCAACATCTCATTCCCAAACCAAGGGGACTAATATGAAGTTGCCCTTCTCTTTCTTCTATAACTGCCCCAGCTCTTCTGGGAAGGTTCTCACTAGATGTTGGAACATTGTTGCTGGGAGTTGTTGCTGGGAGTTGCTTCTCTTCAGCCACAAGAGCATTAGTGAGGTTGGACACTGATGTTGGGGATCAGGCTCATAGTTGGGGTTCCAATTCACCCAACAGGGGTTCAGTTGGGTTGCCCCTCCCTTTGCAGCTATAACTGCTTATCTATTCTGGGAAACTTCCCATTAGATTTTGGAACATTGTTGATGGGAGTTGCTTCCCTTCAGCCACAAGAGCATTAGTGAGGTTGGGCACTGATGTTGGGGATCAGGCTCGCAGTCAGGGCTCCAATTCATCCCACAGGGGTTCAGTTGGGTTGCCCCTCCCTTTGATGCCATAACTGCCCCATCTCTTCTGGGAAGATTCCCACTAGATGTTGGAACATTGTTGCTGGGAGTTTTTGCTGGGAGAGTTGCTTCCATTCAGCCACAAGAGCATTAGTAAGTTTGGGCATTGACTTTGGGAATCAGTCTCACAGTTGGGGTTCCAATTTATACCACAGGGGTTCAGTTGGGTTGCTGAACTTTTCTGGGAAGGTTCCCACTAGATGTTGGAACAATGTTGCTGGGAGTTGCTTCCATTCAGGAACAAGAGCATTAGTAAGGTTGGGCACTGATGTTGGAGATCAGGGTCACAGGCAGAGGTCCAATTCATCCCACAGTTGGGTTAAGGTCAGGTTCTTCCCATCTCAACAACCCCATTCTGTATGGACCTGGCTTTGTGCATGGGGAGCATTATTGTGCTGAAAGAGGAAAAGGCCCCCCTTACTGTTTCACAAAGTAGGAAGTACGGAATTGTCACTGTACCCTGTAGCTTTAAGGTTTCACTGGAACCAGTGGCCGTCTGATTCCCCCATAAAAACTTCACATTCCCTACTAATAGTTCTTGTGCTTCTGGAGTAGTGTTCCCCAGTTTTGACCTTCCTAATTGGGAAAACCGGGCAGGACTCTCCTAGATTGACATGGTGATCTCCCAATCAGCTTTTAGGATATGGAAAGGAGGCAACCTGGGTCTGGATACAGTTTAAGACTCGGCAGTGAGTGTTCCATATAAGGACATTGTATTTGACTTATAGTTGAATTAGACAATAACATTTCTTGGGGGGGGGGGTTCTTCAGGCAAAATTATCTTTTCAAAATCCATAAAATACCCAGAGTTTTCTGGAAAAGAATGGAGAATCCACTATTATTATTATTATTATTAAGCAGAATGGTTTAGCTTTCTCAAATTTTAATGAAGAAAAGGTTCTTGCCCTAGGCTATAAAATGTTGATATATTCCAATTTAATTTACAAATTTGATTTCAGGTGGCTAGTCAATGTTTGGGCTTAAGGTATGATACCTGCAGCCCTCTGGCCATTGTTTATTTACAAAGCACTGGTTGTCAGGGGATGCTGGGAGTTCAGCAGGCACCAGTATGGTTCGAACTTGCCCAAAATCCTTCAGGCACCAACTAGTATAGTCTGAGGCAACAACCTGACTGTGATAAAGGAGGGACCAAATAGTATCAGATGGGTCTCCTAGGGCTCAACAAATACATGTAGACAGAACTAAATGGATGGGAGGTGAAACTG
Source organism: Xenopus petersii (assembly GCA_038501925.1). Lineage (NCBI taxonomy): Eukaryota > Metazoa > Chordata > Amphibia > Anura > Pipidae > Xenopus > Xenopus petersii. The sequence continues at coordinate 1,609,322 of CM076678.1, read as the reverse complement.
CGCAGAGCCCTGACCTCAACCCAACTGAACCCATGAGTTAGAACCCCGACTGTAAGCTTGATCCCCAAAATCAGTGCCAACCTCACTAATGCTCTTGTGGCTGAACGGAAGCAACTCCCAGCAACAATGTTCCAACATCTAGTGGGAACCTTCCCAGAAGCACTGGGCAGTTATAGCAGTAAAAAGGAGGGGCAACCCAATTGAACCCCTGTGGGATGGAACCCCGACTGTGAGTCTGATCCCCAACACCAGCACCCAACCTCACTAGTGCTCTTGCAGCTGAATGGAAGCAACTCCCAGCAACAATGTTCCAACATCTAGGGGGAACCTTTCTAGAAGAGATGGGGCAGTTTTAGCAGTAAAAAGGAGGGACAACCCAATTGAACCCCTGTGGGATGGAACCCCGACTGTGAGCCTCATCCCTAACATCAGTGCCCAACCTCACTAATCCTCTTGTGGCTGAATGGAAACAACTCCCAGCAACAATGTTCCAACATCTAGTGGGAACTTTCCCAGAAGCACAGCCACAGGGGCAGTTATATCAGCAAAGGGCAACTTCATATTCATCCCGTTGATTTGGGAATGAGATGTTGGGGAGCAGGGGTCCCCTTACTTTTGACCATAAACAGTGATGGAACATTCTGAAGACCAGAACAGGAGGCCAAGAACTGGGTGGGAAATTTGAACTCAAAAACCGATCCTTTCCCTTCTCCCTTTCCCTTTCCGACTGCAGATAGAGGAGATAAAGAGGAGACAAATGATATTTAACATCCTGAAAAGCACTGGCGGGTCTGGGGGAATTGTAACTAGCGGCACGCTCTCATTTCTCCTTAAACGTGACAAGAACAGGCATTATATTAGTGCTCTTTCATATCAATATTGCACTCAAATAGAAAGACGCCCTGCCTTCGTTTTAAATTAAACATATGTCCGTGCATCTGGTGGAATTAAAACAAGTCAATTTCGTATGCTGCGCTGGGCCCCGACGCTCTTTTTTTTTCTTCTTTTCCTCCCCAATATGTAAGAAATGTGATATTATCAGAAGCAGAATTGGTGAGTCGGAAGCGACGGGAGTCTCTGTCACTGCTTTACAAAAGCACAATCCCGGCATAAAAGGAATGCAAATTCCATATAATTAGACTTTTAGATGGTTACTTAAATACCTGTCTTTTTGCTCTACAGGCACCAAGTTGGTGTCTAAAGGGATGTATACCTCAGATATGCTAATCACCCTAAACGCCGTCAGATTCGGCTAAAACAGACACGCCGTTCCTCTCTTTACACACCTCTTGGGCATAGGCACTTTCCCCACTGAGCATATTCCCACTGATTCCGGCACAAGGATTAAGGCAATTAGATATTCTTTGATTTCTTGCTCATCCGAATTGCTCTAAAGTCATCAACATTTCTATCTGGGGAAGTCAAGGGGTCCAAATGCTCGGGCTCTGGGATCCGGGATCTGGTCAAAAAGCCAAATAGGTAGATGGACAGTGTATTGTCTAAGAGCCTGAGACCCGCCCATGAGGAACAGTTCATCAATCCCATAAATTAAATAGGGTTTACATTTTAATATCCAAGGGATGAGTGTGCCTCTCAGTTCATTGTTACTTTAAACCCAACTGGCATAAACTAGCAGAGATATTTCCCTGTACTAGACACTATTCAGCAAGAACAGTCCCCTAAGTTTACTCAAAGTTTGTACAGAGAGATCCCATAAAATTATGGAGTATAGGTATTCCCTGTACTAAGCACAATTCAGCAGGAACAGTCCCTAAGTTTGCTCATAGTCTGTACAGAGAGATCCCATAAAACTATGGTACATAGGTATTCCCTGTACTAAGCACAATTCAGCAGGAACAGTCCCCTAAGTTTGCTCATAGTCTGTACAGAGAGATCCCATAAAACTATGGCAGCATAGGTATTCCCTGTACTAAGCACAATTCAGCAGGAACAGTCCCTAAGTTTGCTCATAGTCTGTACAGAGAGATCCCATAAAACTATGGTACATAGGTATTCCCTGTACTAAGCACAATTCAGCAGGAACAGTCCCCTAAGTTTGCTCATAGTCTGTACAGAGAGATCCCATAAAACTATGGTACATAGGTATTCCCTGTACTAAGCACAATTCAGCAGGAACAGTCCCCTAAGTTTGCTCATAGTCTGTACAGAGAGATCCCATAAAACTATGGTACATAGGTATTCCCTGTACTAAGCACAATTCAGCAGGAACAGTCCCTAAGTTTGCTCATAGTCTGTACAGAGAGATCCCATAAAACTATGGTACATAGGTATTCCCTGTACTAAGCACAATTCAGCAGGAACAGTCCCTAAGTTTGCTCATAGTCTGTACCGAGAGAAATAAAAGAAAATCTATTCCAGCTTAGCTATTTCTTTCTGTGAAGGATTGAACCAGCATATTTAAGTGTATGTGATGTTCCTTTAAGGAGGTTTTTACTATCCCTGTATTCCAAAGAAAATCTTGTTGCCAGAGAGTGAATGTACCACTTGCAATATTGCAGCCCCGCTGATTCCACTTCTGCCTCCTGCACCCCTTATGCCACATCTTCTGATTCCTTATGTCTCTCCTGCTCACTTACTCTCCATAGATTCCCAGCTCTCACAATGTCTGCAGTCCTGTGAAATGTGTTGACAATTTATAAATAATTAATAGAACAAGAATAAAGAATATTTAGCAGTGTTATCACAGTCTGGAATGAGATGCATCTTCCCCCCCGGAAATAACTCCCTTCACAAACAAAGTGCAAATTACAAGGAAAAATTCAACTTTAGCAAAGAAGTAATTTATAGATATTGTACAGATAGATAGATAGATAGATAGATAGATAGATAGATAGATAATAGATAGATAGATAGATAGATAGATAGATAGATGATAGATAGATGATAGATAGATAGATAGATAGATAGATAGATAGATAGATAATAGCTAGATAGATAGATAGATAGATAATTAGAGAGATAGATAGATAGATAGATAGATAGATAGATAGATAGATAGATAGATAGATAGATAGATAGATAGATAATTAGAGAGATAGATAGATAGATAGATAGATAGATAGATAGATAGATAGATAGATAGATAGATAGATAGATAGATAGATAGATAGATAGATAGATAGTAGATAGATAGTAGATAGATAGATGATAGACAGACAGATAGATAGATAGATAGATAGATAGATAGATAGATAGATAGATAGATAGATAGATAGATAGATAATAGCTAGATAGATAGATAGATAGATAGATAGATAGATAGATAGATAGATAGCTAGATAGATAGATAGATAGATAGATAATTAGAGAGATAGATAGATAGATAGATAGATAGATAGATAGATAGATAGATAGATAGATAGATAATAGATAGATAGATAGATAGATAATAGCTAGATAGATAGATAGATAGATAATTAGAGAGATAGATAGATAGATAGATAGATAGATAGATAATTAGAGAGATAGATAGATAGATAGATAGATAGATAGATAGATAGATAGATAGATAGATAATAGCTAGATAGATAGATAGATAGATAATTAGAGAGATAGATAGATAGATAGATAGATAGATAGATAAATAGATAGATAGATAGATAGATAATTAGAGAGATAGATAGATAGATAGATAGATAGATAATAGATAGATAGATAGATAGATAGATAGATAGATAATAGATAGATAGATAGATAGATAATCGATAGATAGATAGATAATAGATAGATAGATAGATAGATAGATAGATAGATAGTAGATAGATAGTAGATAGATAGATGATAGACAGACAGACAGACAGATAGATAGATAGATAGATAGATAGATAGATAGATAGATAGATAGATAGATAGATAATAGCTAGATAGATAGATAGATAGATAGATAGATAGATAGATAGATAGATAATTAGAGAGATAGATAGATAGATAGATAGATAGATAATCGATAGATAGATAGATAGATAGTAGATAGATAGTAGATAGATAGATGATAGACAGATAGATAGATAGATAGATAGATAGATAGATACATAGATAATCAATAGATAGATAGATAGATAGATAGATAGATAGATAGATAGATAGATAGATAGATAGATAATAGATAGATAGATAATAGATAGATAGTAGATAGATAGTAGATAGATAGATAGATAGATAGATAGATAGATAGATAGATAGATAGATAGATAGATAGATAGATAGACAGATAGATAATAAATAGATGATGATAAATATATGATAGATAGATAGATAGATAGACAGACAGACAGACAGAGAGATATAGAGATATATATATAGAGAGAGATAGATAACTGATAGATAGATAATTAATTAATAGAGAGACAGATAGACAGACAGACAGATATATAAATGATAGATAATTGACAGAGAGATAGATAGAAAGATAGAGAGATATCTTAAAACAATAAAGACACCAGTGGTTCATAAACCAAATGATGATTTATTCCCAAACAGCAGCAGATACTTCTCAGTATATGGAAATGTATCAGTGTATTGTCAGGTAGTTTAAGGCCAGGGAGTACCTCCTGGGAAACCACCCCACACTAGATTTGCTTGGTGGAGCACAGGCTGCTATTTATAGTTACCCTTCCTATCTAGCACTCCTACTTTGTTCTACTACAACATCTCTTTTATCTATACTTTGATCTTGGTGTCCCTTTCCCTGACTTTACTAAGGGTCCTCCTTTTTTTCTTTTAGGCCAATAAGCTTCTTCTTACTCTGAAGATGAAGAGGCATGTGATTCCACCCCTTAATAAAACCTCTGGTCAGGAAGAAGTCATTTTACCCCTGGGCCTACATTACAGTTACCAGGAGCTTTATATGTAATTAGTACCCTACATTATTATACAAAGTAGATGTTTTGTGGCCTCTCAGTATCACAATAAACTGTACACTTGGCTATGAGATGAGTAGGCATGATGCCTCTGCTTGCTCCAAGCAACTGAGTCTGGTGAATAGTGAATAGTAATACAAAATATGTGTTCTTGCCTTTGGCTTTGGAACATGTTACATTATACAAAGGTGAATAAATTGATTTAGGGATGTTATTCTCCTGACTTTAAGGGGAAGTTAGGATTTACTGAAGCCAAGAGTATCAACTTGATGTACACAACTTGTGTCTTATTTCATCTCAACTACAACTATCAGCAGTTTACCTATTTCCCCAGGCTGGGGTCGGTAAATACATAACTGTAAGATGTTTTGTCCCTATAAATCGATTTTTCGTGTGCGTCCGTAGCGCCGTCTTCCCCCCCCCCATACAATTGAATTTATCATCGGAAAGTCTTCCCAGTTGACAATAAATCGCCCATAGCCGGCCGGAGTCCGTTTTTACTCATTTACAGAAACACAAGTGATAAAATTGCTGTTGTTAACAAAGTCTGACCCGGTCGGTCCTGGGAATTGTGTACAAAAAGGTGCAGGAGTCGGGAAAATGAAAAAAGAAAAAGAAGAAAAAGCGGAGGTTTCTGGCAGTTGGCAGGCGAGGAGATTGCCCGCGGCACAAGTGTCAGTTTCAAAGGATTATTTTATTAATCCTGCATTTTGTATTTTGTTAGTGGAAAGATCAGATTCTTTGGGGATTCCTGACGCTACGAGCGGTAAAAGTCTTGAACCAGCCAAGAGCGAGTTATAGAGAACACAGAGAAGATCAGACGCATGGGGGCTTTTGCCTCCTTTTTGTTTGTTGTCAGGTCGTTCATGGTCGGCTCTCACACAGGTGATCACAAAGAGAATCTCTATCTGTCAACTTCCCTTCCGCCTGGATCTTAATTATAACGACATCAAATTAAACTCTTTTCAGTTCTCTTCCCCCTGAAGCTTTATCCAATGTAAATAATTAGTTAAGTTTCTCTCATTTGACCTAGTTTTTGTAGCGCGGAGAGTTTCAGCGCATAAGATTCCAGGCAGGGGTTTGGGGGGGGGGTATATTTGGGTTGGTAAGAACGAGTGATAGGCTTTGGGTATAAATTAACCTTTTCTATGGTGAGATTTTTTTAGGGGTTGGGAAGGACAGGCTCTGGTGGGCTGCATGGAAACCAGTCCTGTTATTAACACCATCCATATTATCCCAGTGCCAGGGTTGCCACCTTTTCACAAAATTTTTACCGGCCGGCGGTGGGGGCGAGAACAAAGTGGGCGGGCCGTGATGCAAAAG